>NW_019104564.1:866101-882644 GCF_001995035.1 Momordica charantia | reverse complement strand
AGAGTTTCACAGATGGGAAGTGAGAGGGCGGTGAGGATTCTTCACTGGATCGCGAAATTCTCCGGGAGTGCGGCGGTTCTGAGAGAAATGTTGGAATTGGGAATTGTGGCGAAATTGTGCTTGGTTCTGCAAGTGGAGAGCGGGAGCAAGACGAAGGAGAAGGCCAGAGAGATTCTGAAGATGCATTCTCGTGTGTGGAGGAATTCTCCATGTATTCCTCTCAATTTGGCTTCTTCGTTTCCTGTCAATTAGGCCAAGCCCATGCTTTTTTCTTGCAATTTTTGTGTATATAATTGTTGATAGGAATTCAAAAGATTTTAGGGGAAATTTAAGGAGAAATTGTTTGTCTTTGTTTTGATTTTGCCAAACCAAACAAAGGGTGTTAATTTTGTGGTCTTGTGCTATTTTGGGGAGTTAGATGATAATTAATTGGTTTAAGATCTTTTCATTTTGGATCTTCAAATTTAAAAAAAAAAAAAATACAAAAAGGAAATACTATTTTGGTTATTAAAATTATCAAAATGTCTTAATTTACATATGGATTTCAAAAATAACTATTTTGATATTATAAGTCAAAATGAGTATAGGTCAGCGGTAATCGATATATATATTTTCCCCAATACTTTAAAAGGTCGGAAAATAGTAAAAAAAAATGGTTGAGACTGATTTCTCCCAACAATAAATATTCATCGGCAAAACTAATTCTTTACCAATGATTTCAAAACGTCGGTATAAATATATCTCTGCCAACGTTTTAAAAATGTTCGGAGAACTTTTCTTTACAAACCTCAGCATAAGTATTTTGGCTTTTGTATTCTTTTGGCAGTTAATATTTGGAGTTGTATATCAGTGTGTATACTTCATATTTGATTACTTAATATACCTAGCTAATAAGAAACCTACAATGATCTTAATTATATCATTCATATATTTAGAGTTATTAGATATACTTTTATATTTATCAAAACCAGCATAGTTTAGTAATATAATTAACATATATCTCCAACCAAAAGGTTGTGAGTTCCAATCCTCATCCCATGTTGTTATATAATATATATATATATTTTAGTGATATATTTGGTATTCGGTATATATCAATTATAAATGATATACCTAATATCAAATATATTAGTACTAATATGAATTTCATATTAGGTATATCAATTTTTCTTTTGGAAATATCCAAATCGAAATTTAAAGAAATAGTAAAATTTTGATTAAAATTTATTTTTGTCATATTTACAAATCCAAAATTTGTTGCTATCCCTTACAATATGGCAAATGTTTTTGTTTTCATTAAAATACCCTATAATATTTGTTTGCTTGCGACTTTAGGTGGTTTGTTAATATACATATATTTGAAATTGTGTAATTCGATCTTTTGATAAAAAGAAAAAGAAAAATAATGACTACAGTGGATACTTTGAAATTTCATGAACTAGAATAATGGAAAGTTTAACCAAATAGGATAGAATTTCAATCTTTTTAATTTTCAAAACCAAGATTCTTAATTATTTGAGGAAATAGCAGATGGATTGATATATACACAAAGATATTAATTTGATCAATCAATAGACACGTAATTAAATAATATTTTTGGCTCACAATTTTAATTCTAATTAAGCTTGTGATTTACAAGGGTTTTGGAGTTGGAAAATGTGAATTTGTATAAATTGTTTGTAAATGTATTTTTTTTTTTAGAGAAAAATTTGTAAATGTATTAAGTTGTACAGAATTTGAGTTTTGTATGATATATTTATGCTTCATTTATGAGTTCATGATTAGTAAAAATTAAGATTAGTGTTGGGTAATGTAAAGAATGAGTTTCATGATTTAAACTTACGTAACCCTAAATAGTTTTAGATCAACAAATTTATATACCAAGAATATGTGAGTTTGATTTCTAAATCAAACATCTCCATAACCCTAATTCATAGGCTTGATGATTATTATTAAGAACATGATCAAAATTTATTTGATTTTGTATAGTATTTAAAGGAGAACGCAACCAAGATGCATAAGAAAGACATTCTATAGGGTTTTTAGAATTAAGTTAAATGAAAATAAGCTTGAATACTTTTTTTTATCTGATTTTATTTTAGTTTATTTTTTATTGGTCAATCATCTAAATTATTCATGTTATAGAGATTATATATGGGCGATCTTTATTTAACAATAACCTCATCATTTAACAAACATTTGATAATATTCATAAACTATCATTTGAAAATTTTTATTAATTAAGAGAAATTTCGAAAAAAAAAAAGAAAAAATATATATTTTGAGAACATTCGATTTAATCAGAAAAGAACAAGCCGTATGGCAAATCATCGATTAATTTAGAAAATTCAAATTCCAAAATGTATCCTCTTTTTCTTTTTTTATGTTTCAAAACTTTGGTAATTAATGTTAAATTAATGGTGTAAAAGCGTCAAAAAGGGTGGGCTTTGTGATCTCCAACTAAACTTTGGCTTATTCAATTCTTAATATTATATATACTAATTCACCCATGTGTGTTTTGATGGTTCTTGATTGGGTCATGTTTAACTTAAGGTTTGAATTAATCCAATTAATTAACCATTATTTAATATAATCATGTTTAATAAGGTTTTTAGAGTATAGATTTCTTAAGCTAATTCAATTAGTTCAGACCCATTACATCATTGTTTTTACAATCTTCTATTCTTTTTTTTTATTTAGAAAATATGTGTAAGCATTGATTAAAAAATTGAAATAGTTATGTTTAGATTCCCTCATAAATATATTTTTTGTTTTTACAATTTTACTAAGATTTTATGGTTTAGGTTACTATATAGTTAAGATTATTGCGCATATAATATTTTATCTACCATGTTATAAGTTTTTTTTTCTTTTATGAATATGTATATTTTGAAGATACATCTTCTATTTCCTTTTTTTTTTCTTTTTTCTTTTTGTGTTAAGAAAAAAAAAGAAAAATTTGTTTGTATTGAAATTATTTCGTAATTTTCATTTTAGACGTTAGAAGGAGAGAAGTCTCCTTAACTTTGTTAACTTACGTAAGAAGAGCACCAAGTTATTGGATTTGTTCGTCTCATTCTGTCATCGATCACTATTAGAAGGGTTATCTTAACCTTAGCTTCAACATCTCTCTCCTCTCTTCGTCTATTGTTCGGGCGATGACAGCAAACTGCAGGTTCAAGACACCTCTTTTTCTGAAATAAAAAATAGAAGATTAGTTATGGAAATGTTGCGTTCTCTAAGTCAAAACAAATCATATCCTTCAATAATACATAACGAATCTAATTGAGTAGATTTCATTTTTTAAATGATAATCATGTGGTCTTTCATTTATCAATTTTTTCATTAAGTTTTAAAAAGGTAAAAACAAGTCATTTTTAAAGAGCATCTAGAATTTCAAATTTTTGTACAGAAAATTATTGACATGATTTGTTTCTCCCTTGAAAAGAACAATCAATATTAAATAAAGTAAAGCAAGAATTCAAGATGAAACTACTTCAAGGTCAATAGTGCAAAAAATTAAAAAAAGTTTCAAATGGAACAAAGAAGCTCCAACAGTGTCAATATTCAAAAAAGAAAGAAAAAGGAATCAATATGAGTTCTTGAGAAAAGTAAATCATAAAGAAAAGTCTAATTATGTAATATATTATATTTTTTGAAGCAAGTACCCAATTTATTTTTAATTATATTTTGGTCAAACAATGAAATTAACCAAGACCTCCACCTCCACTAATAAATTGGTTAATCAATAAAGTTTACTTGTTTTATTTTAATTAAAGAAGCAAATTGAATACATGGTAGCCACCTTAATTCATGAACAAGTCTTAATTTGATTTAGGTTGAGCTTAATTTTCAACAAATTTCCATTGAATTTATTTTCTTAATATATTGTCATGCATAGACATGTCCAGTTAAATTACATTTTTAATCTTTTTGTTTTTAACCTTAAATTTTAATTTAGTCCCAAACACTTGATTAAATTTTGTCACATGTTCTTAACATCAGTGAGAATTAATTAAAATCTTGCATAGCAAATTATCTGTAACCATACCTTAAAATTAGTAAAAAGAAAAAATAAAAAAWAAGTTCTATCAACATTTATAGCTTGTTTGGATTAACTTCCCAAGTAAAATTGGAGGTGTTTTTTAAAAGTACAGTATTTTGTAACAAATAAAAAACACCTTTTCAATATTTAAATTAGTTTATAATTGTTTTTTTAAGAATCACCCAATAGATTATAAAARAAGTGATTGATTGAGAATCACTTTAAAATCATTTTATGGTAATTTGACATTCAAATAATTCGTGRTTAAAATCACTTTTAAGAAAATGTAAATCAAGCACAAAAGTATTTTAATTAAAATCATTTTATAGAAAGTTTTTTTAAGTAACAATATTAAAAAAAAAAGTGTATATTAAAAGTATGTCAAACCCACATTTATTTGTTATATCCTACACCGAAATAGACCACAATTTTCTTTCTATTTTATTTTCAATCAAAATAATATTTTAAAATTTAATCTGAGTTATTCTTTTTAATAGGACTAGCTCGTGTTTTCATTATTAAACATACTTTAGATTGTCAACTTAAGTATAGTTCAAGTATAGTTCAATTGTTAAAAGAATATATCATCGATCAAACGGTTAGAGGTCCAAATCTCTATCYAATATGTTGTTCAACTTTGAATAAATATATAAAATAAAATAAATAAAAACCTACCTTAGGTTAAATTAATATATGCATTATGTTGACTTTTATTTAAAGAGAGTAACACAGGGATGATATTGTTTGACTGAATTAGTATCCCAAGATCAACTTCATAAAATATGGTGGGACTATTCACATTTAATTATTTCACAYATATATTAATTCAATCCTATACTTCCAATCCGTAATTCAAATTGGTTAAGACATTTAACAAAAGTCTATATATTTATTAAATTAAACATAAGTAAATGAACAAAAATAGCCTATCTAGTATGTGGCCTAAGTTTCCAAAATTAATAAATTTGAATTATTTTTAGTTTTCACTAATACTTGAAATAACAGCCACGAATAATTAGTGGCAAATATAGGGCTTGCGTGGAGAGTTGTTGGCCATTGATTTTATCAACGTCTCACCATCTTTCATCATTTTCAATTTTTAGCATTCATTCAACTCTGAAAATTTTTGTTGGCTCATGAAATTTTCTGTAACATTTAGCCATTTTCATTGACCAAAACAATCCAGCAAAATCCAATAATTCAATCAAAATAAGTTTAAAATGTCGGTGTATCGTCTTTTATCCTTCTTAAATGTTGTTGTAACCCAATAAAACAGGGGTTCGAATATATAGGACCTCTCGCTTCCACAACACCATGTTAATTAAAGATGAATAAACTACAAAGTTGATGAATTAAATATTCATATATGGGATATTTTACGATTTTCATCTAACTAATTAATAAATACAAACTTTTAAAGTCAACATGTATAGATGGAAATTCTACTCATTTGCACAAATGGACAGAGATGGAATTTCAATGCTTTGGCATTCTCATGATTGTGGAAAATTTTCAAGTGAGGATTCATTGTGTCAAAAGGATTCTGCAACCTTTGTGGCTGAAACAAAGACTTCATTTAAAAAAGTGATTAAAAAAAAAATTCAATGTATATTTTAGGTTAAAAAAAACTTCTTGTGTACTTTCATTATATTAAAGCTACAATTTATTCTCAAAACTTCCATTTGTAATAATTTAATTCTTTTATTTTTAAATTGATAATAATTTTGTCTTAAACTTTAGCAGGTAACAATTTAGTCTTTAATAGTGAAAAAATCCCATTCGATATGTATATATATAAGAAATCCTATTAAAGCTTAACAATAYTTTTCYCGTAAGATAGGAATTAAATTGTTGACAAGCTTTAAACTACATTGATTGAATTGTTATATATTATAGTTAGGAATTTCTTTTTGAAAGAGAAAACATCATACCATTTCATTCAAAAGGTATGTGAGAAACATACAATAAGGAAAGGCTAAATAAAAGAGCTCTAATTTAATGAGAGGGTGGAGATATCATAATTACAAAAGAATGTCGATTTAGTGGACCAAGAGGAAGTAGCCGTGTTAATATCATCCTACAGAGTGCCTATAGATCTATATTTATCTGAGAAAAGACGGTTATTTCTTCAAGTTAGATAAACCAAAGGATAGAGCAGAGCTCATTGCACCAAAGCACATTTCTACGTTTAGGAATTAAATTTTTACCGATTTGAAAGAGGATAACTAACTCGATATATAATCTAAGTTCGATGAGTAAATAGCTGTTTAATGAATGTATATGGATAAATATCTTTTTAAACCTATATATTTTATTACTCAAATATAATAAATATATATATAGAGCCCTCTGTTTACTCAAGAAAAACCAACCCATAAAGAATAATGAGAAAAAGAAAGGAGCAAAATTCTAGAAAAGTTTCGAGATAGAGCAATAAATATATTAATATTGACTATTTAATTGGAATTATTCTATTCATCTTATATATTATCTGTTAAATAAAAAATTCGTTTCCAAGCCTTGAGAATTATAAAGTGAACTAAAAAAATAAAAAATTTACATTCTTTTAACTCATTATATTATAACAAATAAATGAATTGAAATTATAAGTTAGAATAAGAAAAAAGAAAAAGAAAAAGTCACTAATCTTGTTTTGGATATATATAGATTAGAAATAATATATATAGGGTAAATTAGGTCTTTTCCCCCCTATATCGGGAGGGTATAGATATCGTTGCATTCCTTGTAATTTGAATCCAAGACCTCAAGGATATTTCTTGAAATCCGAAACCAYCCAAGCTATCCCTTTGGGACATAAATGGTCTTGAGAATAAACAGTCCTTAATGAAATCTAGAACAATTTACTGTRCCGAACCCGATGATTGGTCAATAATATAACATAAGAATCATTTAGAATCATTTCTAAAACTGATTAGAACTAGATTATTGTCAAATTTTAAAGGTGAAGGAGACCAAATAAAATCACTCAAACATCAATCACCAAATATTTAGTTTGCCATATATTGATATTAAATGAGAATCCATTCTCTCTTAAATGTTATCAATATCAAAGAATATATATATCATAGTATTCTTTAGAAAAATGAATGAAAAAGAAAAGTATATCAAATGAGGTAGGAAAGTTCCTCTCTCTCTTTAGCCTCATTTATGATTGAAAAGTCCACAAATATATATATATATATATATATATATAAGTCTTGCCAACTTAAAACCTTGGGAGAATCATCTAACAAAAACCAAAATTATTAATTCCATGAAATGGACATAGAGATCAGCATTACAATTTTGAACTACTTTTAATTGACTTGTGGTCCAAAAAWAGTGGCATAAATTCAAAGGCCTTAGCACTCTTCACTTTTCAAAGGGTTTAGGTTTTCTTATTCCATTTTGAAAAGTAGCAAAAATTGAAGATCAATCTTAACAAGTTGCAAGTAGAAGAGAACTTAATATTGTAGTGAATCCAATGGACTAGATGAAAATCATACATTTTTGTATATATTTCATGAGAAAATAACAAGATCTCCTGTCATCGTAGGTGATGGGGGAGGGGCTCTAAATCCTTGCCGCTGCACCATCGCCCGCGGGACATGATAGTCTTAAAATAAAATAGGCAAAATAACTAATAATTCTAAAATACTAATTGACGAATTAAATAAAAATTAATTAACCCAAAATTAAATATTTAACTTAATAATAACCAAACCATACTTATCATATTAATAACATCTCATTTCATACTACAATATTCTTACTAATGTTATCTGATCAGCATAATAAATCGTATCATAAATAGACTAATAGAATTACATCTTCATGTGTATTGAATAATTTGGTCCGGTTTGATAACGGTCTCTTCTTCCTTATTTCTTGTTTTTCATTTTTAAATTTTGAGAAACATAATCGTTTGACAATTATTTAATATTCTTGTCTCTKGTTTTTAAGAAACATTTCTAAAATTGTGTAGAAATTTTTAAAACTCTTACTTTTTAAATAACAATAAATAAAAAATCATTATTAAACACATTTCTATTTCTTTTTTCCAATAAATAAATAAGTATCAAGATTCATGAGGTTACATCTCAAAGCCAATAGACCGGATGCTCGTTTGAATTTATTAGACACTAATATCATATCAAGATATATAGAGTTTCATCTCAACAAATTGGCAATAGGAGTAGCACATGTATATTATAAATCTTTGTTAGATCTTTTTATCTTCTTAACGTGGGACCTCAACAATAAATATTTATCGAATTCAGTTTTGTTTTTCTTTATTAAAAAGAAGAAACCTAAAACGAAAAATGAAAACGTCAACAAACATGCCTTAAAATTCTCATAATCTCTCTATTCTCTGTAGTCGAGAGAGGGATGCCTATTCAGGATTGTTAGAATGTTTTGTTGAGAAATTATAAGTCCATTTTTTTTAATTACTGTTCACATGATCTGAAACTATATAGTAAGTATAGAATCTAAAAATCCAGATGAATTCTTATATGTTCTTGATCTTATAAATTTATTCATGCACAAGACTTTAGGTTATATGTAACCATCATGGGTGACTCATTGGTCCAAAGGGGCTAGGATTAATTAAGAGGGAATAGGTTCAATCCCATGATGGTCCACCTACCTTAGAAATTCGTAATTCCTATATATTTCCCGACACCAAATATTATAGGGTTAGACGATTGCCTCGTGAAAATAGTCGAGGTGCGCATATRCTGGCCTGAACACTCACGAATATATTTAAAAAAAAAAGACTTTTAGGTCATATGTGATTATTCTATTTTTATTTTTGGGCTAACATAAAGATCATAAGAGATATTTTTCTGTCTCACCATTGCTCAACTTGGGGACATGCACTAAAACAAGAAATGTCCCATACTTAAGTGGAGATGCCAAAAGAGARCATGGGTTATATTCAAGTTTCTTCTACTAGCACCACATTTTTTTTATATACTAGTAGAAACATTTGTACAATTTGTCTAGTACAATGCCCACAAGACAACCAAAATAATTGTTGGAGGCGTTACACAATACAACAAAAATAATGATGGTAGGAGAGGCATTCAACAAGAAGTATAAACCAAAATAATCGATGTATGTTAGATCTAAAAATGTTCTTTAAAAGGCTATTTATAAATTACAAGATATATGGTTGTATTATGTACCGAACTAGAGAGTTTCAAAGTCATCGCTCGTAATTAGTTTTAGATTGTGGGTTTAGATGGAATATCAATCCTTACGAATTAAGAATGATATATATAATCAAAAGACTACGATAAAATCCACATATGGTAGATAAATCAATCCAAGTTTGCTAGATAGTCATTCTTATTTGATTTGTTTTAGTAACGAAATCGATAAGAAACAATATTAATCAATAGTTACAATAAATATTTATTACATAGTAAAAGTGAGACATAAGAGGCGGAAAAACAAACTTCAAATTATGTTTTTACCTTCATTCCAATGTAATCTTTTGTGTATATATGAACAAAGTACAAYAAAACACAAAACACACACATATATATATGAAGTTCATACACAAAATACTTTATAAAGAAAAAAAAATAGCACATATTATATGTATATAAATTTGTTAAGCCCTTGAGAAAGTATCATAAGTTGACAAATCAATAGGGCTCCAATTACCACTAATCAAATTTGGGTCTTGAGTATCCATTTCAAATGTTGTTGATTGTAGACGATGATTATTATTCACCATTATCATAGAGCTTGACCACCCTCCCATCTCCTCGCCCGGCAGCGGCGGCAATTGAAGCTCACGCGCCGCCGCCGCTTCATTCTTCTCCTGTAACCCAAAGCAACCGGCCACCTGATAATCACCGGCCCCCAACCCACACTCCTGCATGGGAAACTCACAAAAACTACTGCCACATCCCACCACACCACTCTCACAAGAAACCGGATAGTTACCGGCTGCGGTATTGGTCGCCGGAAAAGTTACCGGCGCGTCCGGTTTCTGGCTCACAAAGTTGGCATAGACGACCGCCAAGTCGATGTCGGGCGACCCGTCTTGGTCGGGGAGGCGGCCGTGGTGGTGGAGGCAGTACTTATCGTTATCGCTGGAGTGAAATTTAGGGTTGGGAAGGGATCGGGTTAGGGTTAAGGGCTTGGCAGGGCGTCGGTTCTTGCGGCAGCCACCGCCGACGGGGACRTTGCGGAGGGAGCCGCCTTTGGTCCAATACCGGCGGCAGCCCTTGCAGAAGTAGCGGGGTTGGGTGAGGCTATAGTTGTTGTAATAACAAAACTTGGTGTTGGAAGAGCCACACCTTGGACAATTTGGTGAGATTTCCACCATTGGTTTCCATCCCCTCTCCATTTCTCTCTTTTTTTCAATGGGGATTTTGGTTTAGGAGAAGACCCAGATGGGGAATTGGCATTTTATGACAAGATTTTGATCTCTCTGTAATTCTGATCTCTAAAAGAAGAATTTTTTTGGTGGGGTTTTGGAGAAGAGGAAGAAGAGTAGAAGAGAGGGGCCTTTTAGGAAGATGTGTGTTTAATTATGCCACTGATCCGAAGGCTAATACGAGGTGTCGGTGTTGGGGTGACGTGGCAAGAGGGGATTGGTGGGTATGAGGGTGAATTGGGAAGCAAAGGCCTCGAGAAGCTAAGTTTAGGGTTTGCTTATATATATGTTATCAAGAGAAGGGCCACATGGGGTTTTGGAGGAATTGGGTCTTCCAAATCCAATCCCTTTGAGATGTCTACAAAATTATTTCCTAAAGTTTGCAACTTTTTTTAATTATGGTATCTGCAAATCATCTCTATTTTTTCACACCTCATCAAAATATGCAACAAATGTGAACTACCATGATTATATTATTGCTACTAGCATCGTATTCAGAATTCGAAAGAGAAATGCATGAGTCTAACCTTTTGTATTACTGTCGACTTTTATAATGGAATGGAGTATTACGCGTTTTTTAGAATTGCAAATTTGTACCATACAAAATATGTAAATAAGGTTGTCCAATCCTTGAGACGATGATGTTTAGAAAATTTTGCTGTAAAGTTTGCAACTTTTTTCAATTATGGTATCTGTAAATCATATACTTTAGTAAACATGGTTTTTATATTATCAAGATTCATGGTTCAACTCCTATTTTTAGACCAGATGCTTGTTTGAACTTGTCGGACTCTAATATCATATCAAGATATATAGGTTCATCTCAAAATCAATTAACAATGAAAGAAAGAAGTAGCTCAGGTATATTATAAGTTTTTATAAGGTCTCTTTTTATAAATTTGGTTCTATCAGATTTTACTCCRATTTAAATGGTTGGTTAAGTTAGTCCTAACATACTTCTTTATTATAGATTAGGTTCAAATAATAATATTGTGTTCATTTGCTTATTTGCAATATAATATTGGAAGAAATAGAAAAAGTGACAGGAAAAGGAGAAGAAAAAACGAATTTAATATATGTAGATAATCACAAAAGGAGGTGCAATTTGCAATTATACTCTTCTAAAATTTTGCATTTGCCCAACTTGCTACAACTACTTCGTAAGGGTAAATCACCCTTTAAAACTAAAAATTAAGTCGATAAATTAGCGAATATTTAAACTAACTATATTTAGTGTATCTCAAACTTTTAAAATAAAATTCATTAACTAAAATTTTAAAAAGAGAATCTTCATTACAATATTTAAGCTTAGATCTGTTAACACAAAGTAGATTTTTGTAGGGTAAGAGATGGAAAATTATATATTATATTAATTTGCACTAAATCATTAATAAATTTAAAAATTTTAAGTTAAGTATAGTTCAGTAGTAATTGGCATATATCTCTTTCTTCTTCTTCTTTTTTTTGTTATTTGATGTTATCATGAAGGACCAATCTTAGACAGACATTCAAATTTCTCTAACATTTAATTTCTTAACAATAACTATGAACAAATTTTCTCGTTGTAGAGCCAGTTTTTAAATAGAGCATAAAGTAAGTACGAGTTCATACGTATTGATATCGAGCTGAGCTTTTTCTCGAAAAGGGCGAAGAAAGGGATTGAAAAATGCTAGTGAGAGAAGGGGCATTGGTTGGGAATCTCTCTCTATAACGTACGAAACCAAAGAAAGGATCTCTTGGATCATGGGCTTCTTGGATCACGTAAAATGCAGACTTTATTAATATTCAATTTCTGTTCGTGCGTCCAATAATATTCTGCCACATTGACCACTGCAAAAGGATGACAAAAAGAGGGGGGAAAAAAATTGTCCACTTGGAGGCTACCAAATTGCCAAAAATTCAACATTCAAAACAGTATAAAATGCATTATGAATCTTTCCAACTCACAACTTTAATGGTTTGAGTTATATATCAATTACCGGTGAGCTATATTCMCTTTGACAAATGCATTATGAATCTTGTTTCGAGTTAAATGCATCATTTGATAAAATATTTAAATTTCTTCTTCACTACAGTAAACAAAAGTTCCAAAATTTTTTATCCAGATTCATGCCAGATGTGGCATCCTTAAATATCACTCTTATAAAATTCTATATGGAGGAGAAAAAGACAAACCCAGCCATAAGTTTAAGTTTGTGAATTTTAGTATGAAAGAGTTAGAGATTACCATGTCCATGAGTTTACATCATTTTAAGGTGACTCGATAATTCTCAAGATACAAAAAAATACAACAAATACTGCTAATGTAAACACAAAATTAATTATTTGAAGTAATTACTTTTTCGTAAATGGTGAAATGATAATTTTTTAATTTAAATATTTTCCATAAATTTTTTTTATTTTTTATAATTGTTCAAAAAATATCCATCAATATTAACATTTCCTCAAAATTAAGAGCTATATTTTCATCGACATCGACATGGAAAACCTTTCTAATAATAACCACCAATATTTTACAAAATAATAATAATAATAATAATATCAAGCGAGCCTATGATCTAAAGGAATGCACTTGATAAACTGAGACAATTTTACGATCGTTTACTTTTAGTAGCAATTTGAAGTAAAACTTTTCCCCCTTGAAAATAATTTCGAAGTAAAGCTTCCAAATTATTTGTAAAGATTATAGTAGTTGCATGCTTGAGATCACTATTCCAAGCCATTTATTTATAACAATATATAAAAACAAACCATAAGAGAGATTTTTTTTCTTTCTTTTAAGGCAACTTTTAGAAACAAAAAACAAGACATGCAATATGTCAAAGAAAGAAAAAAACAAAACAAACCATACAAAGCTATGTTTTAGAACGCTTCCAAACAGCGAGAATAGCTCGGTAACGTTGACTTGGCCATATTTACAAATAGGAACTTCTCTCGACTATTGTGAAACTAAGTATGAAACGAAACTAATGTAAATTTCATGAACTAAACAAAAGAACTGTTTATAGTTACATTACAAGATTAACATATAATGCATAATTTCTATTTACTACAAAACTTATGTTACAGGCTGTTCTTTGAAACAGGGACTGCAGCCGCTATGCTACGAAGTATAAAAGAGAAGTCTGTCCCTCTATTCTACATGCTTGTGTTACTATCGTTGACCCAGTCTCTCCTGTAACAAGAAAATAATCAAAGATTTAGTCATCAGAATCACCTAGTAGAAATTTACCTCTCCGTAATTWWCTYTCTCTATAGTCTAGCACAGCCACTATAACATCTCAGAAACAACCACATAAATACATGAAGGGAACAAATGATAGATACCACACGTGCTGTTGTTAACTTTCTCCAAATGTTTTTGCACACCAATAACAAACATTTGTTCAACCTAGAATTTTGAAGAATGGGGCACAAAATTACCTGAAGCATCTGCATCAACTTTGGGTGCTGTTCCAGAAGCTGACACAGTTTTTCCCGGTCACTCAACAATGACTGCATTGAAAAAAGAAAAGCCCATCAATTACAATGGAACAGAGAGAACACAGTAAAATAGTCTTGATGAGAAGTAACAAAAATACTTACCTGAATAGCTTCTGGAGACTTGAAGTACTCGTGCAATGACATTGCTGAATCCTGCTGTTGCTGGGATGTGGTTGCAGCATCCCCAGGCTGATGCACAGCTTGATGTTGAGGATGTTCGAATTGTTGCTGTGGCAGTGCATGTGACATTCCTACTGGTTGTGACTGGTAGTACTGAGGAGAAACTCGGGGCTGTTGTAGTATTTGCAATTGATGCATTTGCATTTGAACCGGATTTTGCATTGATGCTACCTGTTCTGATTGTTGTGAAGCTATAATGGGTGGCCTAAGATGCTGAGGGGGTGGCTGAGGAGGACGAGGAAGCTGTGGAGGTTGCAGGGGCTGTAACTGAGGAAGAGAATGTATTGAAGGCATGGAAGATGGAGGAATAGCTAGATTTGGCAAGATGCTTGACGAGTTTTCACTCTGTTGCTGAGTTGAAATGCCCCCATAGAGATTTACAGGCATTGAAGGCCTACTAAATATCAAGTGTGGAAGTGCAGGTAGAGGGTTAGAAGCTAGTATGACCCCAGAAGCAGATACACCACCTAAACGCGYATCAGTTGAAGTTGCAGTAGGGTTCTGAGGAATTTCAGTCATCCCAACACTTTCCAGGTTGTAAACTGGAGTGCTTGGAATAGAAGATTTACTCGATGATAAATTAAGAGGGCTGGATGAAAGAGGTGGCGGCGTTGGAGGAAGAGGTGGAGGTGGCCGAACAGATCCACTGGGAAATGATGCAGAACTATTGTATCCAGACGGATAATCCGATGGGACCTGCAAAAGCAACATGAAGAAATAAATTGAAGACAATGGCAACCAGCAGATAAATATGCTACAGAAGATCTAATAAGCACATTCTTTCCTTACATGGAAGGTCGAAGAAAATCGTTGTTGAGTATCAGATGCAAAGTTCGCAAATGGGGAAGATTGACTGGCAACCAGATCAGATGGTTGAGATATTACAGGTGCAACTGTTGGAGGTGGAGGCACTGGAGGTAGAGGTGGTTGAGTTGGAAAAAACCTCTGCTCATAGAATCCTTGAGATCCTATCGATAGTGGTCCACTGCCAAGATTCTGAGGACTATTTTTGTGGAAGTAATTCTGTGTACTTGCCCTAGGCTCAGCCAGTAACTTTGAAGGTGGCGTAATTGCATTGTTGTAGGCAGAGTTAACTGTAGCTGAAGTATCAACCCCACCTGTACTTCTAACTGGAATAGCATTCTTTCCATCTTCAGGATGCTCAAAATACTTCTTCCCAGAGGACACACTAGATTCACGAGCCAATGGGAATTCAGGACGTGAAACAGACATCCTGGAAGAAAATTCACTTTGGGTATTCTCATCAACATTAGATGCAGACGGTGCACATATGGGAGAAAACTGACTTGTATCATTACCATTACTTTCTGTCTCTTCAACAATAGAACGAGGAGAACCTTGTTCAACCAAGACAGAATCAGATTGCTGTAGATTATTATCTAGGTGAGGGAAGGGTAATTTGTCATCAGGATCAGAGTCTTCATCAAATACAATATCAATCCCCTGAAGATCATCATCAAGGTCAGTCTTTAACTGCTTAGGTTTGCTTATTTTCTCCAAATCTGTGTCACTTACAGGAACCCCACCACCCTTCACTTGTGATGCGGCCTCCCCAACAACAGCTGCAACAGGATTCTGGCGTTCCCTTTGTCTGGCCATAAACTCATCCACATGTATTGATGGAGGTCTCCCACTAGAAGACCCTACTCGCTGAATAGCAATTACATTAGAATTAATAGCCCCATCAACATTTCGTTCTCTTGCAACATAATCATCAACATGCATAGAAGGAGGCCGACTGGTATTTGGTTTGCGCTGCCGAAAAGTATCTCTACGTGATGGAAGTGAAGGGGCAGTAGATATCCCAGATCCACGTGCAARTGTGTTCTGGGATGAGATCTCAGCTGGGGAGTTCTCTCCTCTAGCACGCCTAGCTTGCCCATCCAATGTTGACATTTTCCTTTTTGCAGGAAGAGCATTCATTCTATCAGGTAATATTTCTGGACACTCCCACATAAACTTGTCCCCGATACCTAAAAGAAGATTGTCATCCACACTTCCAATGCTGTCATCGGAAAACTGGCAAAGCTTCAGAGAATCTAATATATTACTCGGTATCAAAGAAGCATCAGGTGGAGTAATATCTTCAACCTTAACTGAACCAGTAGGCTTCTCTAACAATAATAACAATGATTCTGCAGTCTCTAAAACCTGTAATTCATGCTAAGGTCGTAAACTTTAACCATAAATTCAGAGGAAAACTAAGAGTGTGATTACAAATATTTTATACCTGATGCATCAAAGTTGGTATGTTGGAGTCTTCTGGATAATCACCAATTCTCAATTTTAACTTGAAAACATCAATCATTTCTTGTATATAACCTATAGCATCTTCGGACGAAGAAACAATTACATCATCTACAGCATCAGCAAGGCCAAAGAGAAATTTCACTTCTCCGATCCTGTCCAAGACCAAACTA
>NW_019104564.1:849882-866016 GCF_001995035.1 Momordica charantia | reverse complement strand
ATAATCAAACTATACAAAAGAAAAGGAATTAATCTGTACTCAGCACAAAAGGGAATAGAGAAATCTTCTATAATGACTTGAATGATAGAAAGAGGAGTTGCATGCTAATTTGGACGAAAAACACCATCTAAAAGCTAAAAAAGAAAATGATACTTGACTTTTCTTTTCTTTTCCTTTTTCAATGAAACACCATTGTTAATGTGAAAATATTATAAAAAATAATTGTAAGAGGTATACACCATCAGGAAAACACGGAAGTACTCCACTTCCTGAGCTAATTATCCTCCCAAAAGATATTTGGTCCTTCCTAATCAAAACTACCACATTGAATCTTCTGAGGACATTTTTCCACAAAATTTAAGACTTCCAAATGATATTGTGGGTGATTTTTAGTAATTGAATAAGAAATCTTGGATGCCGACGCATCAGGAAGAGACAGTTGATTTTATAAAAAAAAATGATGGGAAACAAAACTTTTCATTGAGACACAGTTGATTTTTAAAAAATGATTGCAACTATTTCTAGAAAAGTTAGTCATCGGTTTAAATACAAGATACATACATTTTATCGGGTGCATATTTGTGTTTATAGGMTAACCATTTATTTAGAAATCAACAAACATGTTCTAAAGGAACCTCCCCTTGGAGATGTTACAAATTCACTCATGGTTTAACTGACTCTGATATGAGGAAGAAATTATAATACAATAATACTTATGCAAGAGATTTCAAATACTATGGACATCATTACAAGGTCAAAAAATAAACATAAACACGCCAAGTGACAAAATATATTGACACAATCAGCATACATAAACTCAGCTTACATACACCAAGTATTTGAATTATCAAAGTAGCCAAATAGCTCAAGAAGAGACCTAACCTTGATCCATCCAGGCATAAGCTTAATGATCCTGAAGACAGCGCATCAACTGCCTGAATTGCATACCTTGGTATATAATCATTTGAATCAATTGATATCAATAACTTTTTCCAGCAAAATAGCAGAGGAGGATTCATCCTCCAACTTGATACATTAAAAGAGAAGTCACTTCCCTTTTTGTGTCCTTGAGATTCAAGCTCGTCAACATTATTAATATCAATCAAAATAGATGCTAAAGCAGTTCGCCCTTCACTACAAGATCCCAAGGTCCTGAATGCTGCAAGACAAGCAACTAATTCTTTTCCAACAGGCAGGACCTGAGAATCAAGAAATGCTAGTTAATCAAAAAAGCAAGTAGGAAACTACGTTCTTCTACATGAGGTAGCTTTTGAAAGAACGAGAAGACAGGGGAAATCAATCAACTAGAAGCTCCTTATCAAAGATGAAATTCAGGTTCAAAAAATAAAAAAGAAGCTATTTATCAAAGATGAAATTCACGTTCAAAACTGAAAGCTCACATCTAACCTGATAAGATTTAATCTGCCCTACAACCAAGAAAAACGAGATCGGGAGACAATACTCCAAAATTCTTATAAGATGAAAAACCATTTTGTTGATAATTTGATATCTGGAATATATTATAAAATATACAAACAAACTGAGACTTTACAAAGAAGACCATTTTATCAAAAAAAAAAAAGGACCTTCAATTTCCAGTACATATCATCAAAGGTGTCTTTCTCTCGTCCCATAGCTCCATAAAATAGGACTGAAATTGCTATTCTTGATGATATTAGCTATACCTTATAATATTTTAAGTCCATGCACACAAAAATAAATAAATAAGAAGATAATATTTCAAATTTTCAAGAAAAATCATAAGGAATATAACAAAACCTTTGAAATTTGCCAAATAAATCCGGAACGTGAAAGAATTTTTCCTTCTTGATTTTAACCCAATAGTTCAACCCTCCAATAATAGCAGGATACTTGGTATTTAGAAAAAAAAAAACTCGTAATTTTTAATAGAACAATTTGACAGTTTACACTGAAAATTTATAAGCCTTAGCCTTGGTTGTGTACAAGGACATTTTACCATTTAATAGCAATTATGAGCATAAAAACAGGTCATTGCTACGAATGAATTCATTATAATTTTTAAGTTTCAACTCAGAAGCTGTCRTCATGAACAAGAAGTCTATGACCAAATCACTTCAGAAAGGGACAAGAATCTACCTGACAGAACTGTAGAATACAACATAGAATCAACGAATAATCTTCTGCGCTTAATAAGCCAAAGTGGTGCCTAGCACAAATTAAAATTTGCATACACATTATTGTGAATTTTCTTAAGGAAGAAGTAAAATAAATAACGTGTAAATAATTTACTTACAGATTGTGTTTTCCAATGTGCTTAAGAGATGGCCTAGAGTAGCAAAGTAACGAAAAGGACTTGAAAACAGGGAGGCACCAGTTGAGTATAGAAAACCCACATTTAGTAGAGAATCTGGACCCGGGAACCAGCTTTTCGTCTGAATCTAAGTCATCCAAACATCTATGTGATACTTCAATTAGCAACTGGATAGCATCCTCATTCAACAATAGCGCCTGAAAAAGAATTAGTATAACGTAAGAAAATCTGTACCTGATATTTAAATCTTTGTGTTTTGAAGGATCGGGAAAGTTTCACTACTTAGGAAAACTGAAGTACCTTGGCATGAGGATGCTCCAATAAGCTGGCAAAAAAATCAAGATACCTACATATCTGCAAAGGAAATGACACAAGGCCACAGAATTAACAGGATGAACCATAAGACACTTGACGAACAGGGGTACAAAAATAAAATCATTAGAGGTAAAACATTTTAATCCATAAACCAAACAAGACTGGAAGAAGTTAATAGTCCTTATCCTCTTATACAACGGTGAAGTGAGTGAGCGCACAATTATAATCTTTAGGATCTTTCTTTATCTTCTATCTTTATTTCTTTCTTTCTTTCTTTCTTCTTTCCTTTTTTTTTAATAGGAAAAAAGTTCATCCATGGAAGAAATCATTACAAGGGGGATGACAACTCCTCCAATCCAAAATTTCCAACGATCAATCCAGTTTTATCCAAGTAATCAAATGAATGCTAATGCAAGATGCCAAATGGTGAATAATGAAATCAGTAGAGGAGAGAAAAAAGGGCAACCACACCAACTTAACATTCTTCAATGCTCAGTTAATGCTCTCATATCAGAACAGCATAAATCAACAGTGTGATCCTATATCAGAAGTAATCTAAATGAATTATTAAAAAAAAATCTAAATAAATTCTAATAAGAATCAAATCCAAAGAATTCCCCAATCTTATCTTCACTATGTTCCCTACATAGTCCAAACTATCGATGGCTTTCAATAATCATCCAAATAAACTACATGGATTGAATCCCCCAAACATGCACCAAAATTGTGCGAYGATTACTTTTTCTGAATACACAAACACAAAAAAAGTATATAAAAAAAATAAGATATGGTCACATAAAGGAAATACAAAGAAAAAATATTGCATAAAAAAAGAATTAGTCATGGTCCTTTTTTAGGGTAAAATACACTTTTGGTCCATGACATTTCGAAAGAGGCAACTTTAGTCCACATAGTTTGTGTTCTAAATGGTCCCAAGACCATTAGTTGACTAACAGAAGATGAATTGGCTGTTAACTTGCTGACAAGTTTTGGTGACATGGATTCTTTAATGAGTTGGCAAGTTTTATCTTTTTGGCTTATGTGACATTTCTCTTCCTTTCTTTACCAACCCTTATCCTTCCTCTACTTCCTTCTTTTCTCCTTCCTCTCCGAAGAGCCCAGTGCCAGCCATTGCAGTCCTCCTTTCTCTGTCTTGCCGACGCTGCATCCCTTCCTTCCCTGCCATGCTGATTCTCGCTCTTTCCTTCTTCTTTCTTTTTTTTTCCACTTTCATTCCCCTTTCTTTTTTCCTCCCTACAACGAGAACCCACCGCCACTCTCCTACTTGCCATCGTGCCGAGTATTGACACTTTCCTTGGTCACCAAAGATTGTCATCATCTGCCACCCTCGTCCAGATCATGGAATGAGTGCCGTCATTCCAAATCTGGAAATATGGTGGGGTTCCAGGTTTGGAATGAAGAGCCTCGTTCCAAATTTGGATGATGGCAACAGCTGTCTATGGGCGACACGATGTCAAGACGACGACCTTCGCCAACCTAGGACAATGGTGGKGGGCTCTCGCTAAAGGAGGAAAAGAGAAGGGAAATTATTGGAAAAAGAATAAAAAGAGAAGGAAAGAGGGAGAATCAGCACCATGAGGAAGGAGGGAAGCAGCAGTCGGAAAAGGAAGGAGAAGGAAAAAAAAGGAAAGAGAGAAGGGAGAAGGAAAACTTAGACAAACTTGTTAACTCATTAAAAATCAGTATCGGCAATCTAGTCTGCAAGTACCTGTTAATTCATCTTCTATTAGTCAAATAAGAAGCATTTTTTCAAACCTTAAAGTGTTTCTTTTGAACTTCAAGGAAGGTGCCCTCTTTGCAAGCAACACAGTGAGTCCATCGGACACGTATTCCTCACATGCCCCTACACAGCAGCTCTTTGGAACAAACTCTTACCCCTCTTTGGATGGTCGGCTGCCCTCCCCACCGATATGTCTACAGTGAGTCCATCGGACACGTATTCCTCACATGCCCCTACACAGCAGCTCTCTGGAACAAACTCTTACCCCTCTTTGGATGGTCGGCTGCCCTCCCCACCGATATGTCTCACTTGCTTGCTTTGACTCTTGTGGGTCACCCATTCAAGAAAGAAAAAGCTAGCCTATGGATCCACTTCATTCGGGCTCTTCTTTGGACTAATGAACGGAACCGTCGAATCTTCCAAGCTTTGGAGTGCTCACCACATGCGACTTTTGAATCCATTGTTTTTTTGGTCATTACTTGTTGTAAACCCCTCTTTCACTCGTACAGCTTCACCTCCTTGTTAACAAATTGGAGAGCGTTTTTGTAACCCGCCTGTGGGTCCTCTTTCTTTTTCGTAATCTTCCATCCTTTTTTCATTATATCAATGAAATCGTTTCGTTTCCCAAAAAACAAGCACCAAAAAGACACCAAAGTCAAACCTCAAAGGACCAAAAGTATATTCCACCTTTTTATTGAATATTTTTCAGCTTTAAAAAAATTAAATAATGTTCATGAATACAGTATGAGAATGTCAATAACATATAGCAAAATTATGTACCGCTTATAGAAAAAAACTCAAAGAAATTTAAAATCAAAGATGTCTGTCATCACAAGCCTGACCCGACTAAGTCCAATTTGTTGACATTTTTTATTTTTTTTTATAAGAAACACCAAAGCACTTTTATATAAGAAGAAGCATGATACAAAAAACAGCTTATGGTTGGGGGAAGAGATATCCCCCTCCCAAAAGCTAGTGAAGAATAGCTCTCCAATCTTGAAGTAACAATGGGAGGCTACAAAAGAATTTTCTATGCCTATAGCACCACCAAGAATAGTGTAATTGAATCGTATTAYAAAAAGTTTCAAAAGTAGAAGACTTCTCCTCAAAGATTATGTTGTTTCTTTCCACCCAAATATTCCATAGAAGAGCTCTAGCGGCACAATTCCAGAAAATCTTTGCTTTCCTCTTAAGCTGCCACCCTCGCAGGACTTCATGTAGCCAACCATCGATATTCTTGGGCAACCAAAAGGAGAGACCGAAGATTTGGAATAGAAAAGACCACCCGTTCTTTGCAAACTAGCAATGAATGAAAATATGATCCATAGACTCTTCATTTTGAYTACACATAACACAGAGAGAAGGAGAAAGGTCCCAGTTTGGACATCTTTTCTGGAGCCTCAATGATGTATTAACAGCCCTCTTTTCTAAGGTTCAAAGGAAGACTTTTAACTTTCTTTGGAATAGAGTATTTCCATAAAAGAGAGATTAAGGGCGGGTTCAAAGAAGGAGCATCTTCAAACATGATTTTTAGGGCCGATTTAACTGTAAAGCCTCCGGATGATTCAAGAACCAAACCACCTTGTCAACTCCCTCTCGCAGCCGAATGGTATCCAATATGCTCATAAGATCAACCCAACTTTCAATTTCTCTGTCAAGCAGACCCCTTCTTATGGCAAGGTCCCAAACTAGCTGGTCATCTTTCCAACAATCAAATACTGTAGCCTCCTTTTTAGCGACAAAGCAAAAATATCGGGGGAAGTCTTGAGCGAGCGTGGAATTCCCTGTCCATCTATCCAACCAGAAGCGGACTCTGTTACCGTGATTAGCTTTGAAAGAGAGAAACTTGAGGAAAAGAATGTTTTTTTTTGCTATTTCAAACCAGGGTTTGCCAAATGCTCTTCCTTTGGGCTTTTTGGACAACCACCCGTGAGGTTCTGTCCTCTCCTCCTYAGGGCTTCTTCCTCCTGACTCCTGAGTAAACCTCCAAAGCCATTTTTGAAGCAAAGCATTGTTCTGAAGGTGGAAAGCCCCAATGCCAAGCCCTCCCTTTTTCAAGGACAGAGAAGTGGTGTCCCAATTTACTAAATTCCTGTGGGGAAGAGATTTACCTCCATTCCAGAAGAAATCTCTAACCAACTTGTCTAGCTCTTTCGCAACCCCTATGGGGGCTTTCAAAAGGGATAAGTAATAAATAGGCATACTATTCAAAATCGATTGGGCTAAAGTCAATCTTCCTCCTTCGGAGAGAACAATCTTTTGCCATTTTCCAAGCTTTGGTTTCAGCTTCTCAACCACTGGCCGCCAAAGGGCTACAGATTTGAAGTTACCCCCAAGAGGTAAACCAAGATGAGAGAAAGGAAGTTCTTCCACTCTACAACCCAGTCTCGAAGCTTTAGGAATTAATCTATCAGCCCAGACATTTATGTCTATAAGGGAGGTCTTGTTCAGGTCTAATGAGAGGCTAGAAGCTCTTAAAAACAAGTTTATCACAACCCAGCATTTAAATAAGTAACCATTCTCATCTAGACAGAACAAAATGGTGTCATCGGCATATTTCAAATGAGAGATCAAAACCTTCTTTTCCCCACCTCAAAGCCCTTTATCATTCGCTTCTCACAACAAAGATGAACCAAACGGCTAAAAGAGTCACCAACAAGAGTGAAAAGGAAAGGAAAGAGGGGGTCTCCTCGTCTTAGACCTCTTGTCACCTTGATTTTGCCCCTTGGCCTTCCATTAACAATAATCGAGAAGTTTGCTGAGGACAAACAGCCCCTGATCCACATTCTCCAACGCTGCCCAGAGCCTTTTTCTCCAGAACTACATCTATAAAATCCCAATCTACTTTGTCATAAGCTTTCTCGTAGTCAAGTTTGAGAAGAAAACCTGATTTATTTGAAGACTACCAGTCACCCACCATCTCAGCAATAACTAAAATGACATCCAAAATCTGCCTTCCTTCCACAAAGGCTGCTCGGGCGTCTGCTATGATGGAAGGTAGGACCTTTTTGAGTCTGTCGGCCAAGACCTTAGCAATAATCTTGTACAAAGAGGAAATCAGACTTATGGGGCGATAGTCACCAACTCTGTTCGCTTGAAGTTTCTTCGGTATCAAACATACATAAGTCTCATTAGTGCGCGCATTAATGATTCCATTCCTAGAAAATTCTTGTAACACCTTAAGCAAGTCAAGCTTCAAAATGTTCCAAGCTTTTTTATATAACTCTGCTGTCATTCCATCCGGGCCTGGGGACTTCAAATTTCCCAAGCTCTTGACTGCCCTATAAATTTATTGCTCCGTGAAGGGAGATTCAAGCCAAACTTGCCAATGGGAACTTGGGGGGACCAATCTAAGTCTTCAAAAATAAATCTCTGACCTTCTGCCATGGAATACAGATTTGTAAAGAAATCAAGGATTTCCTTTTCAATTTCCCTGTCTGATGAAAGAATCTGCCCATTACAATCAACATGAGAGCGAATGGCAGCTTTGTTCCTTTTTCCCGACACCCATTTATGGAAAAAATGGGAGTTTTCATCAACCTCCTTTAGCCACTGAAGTTTGAAGTTTGCATTTTTGGGCCCACGATTGTTGCTMCTTTAAGGTTAACTCCAGAAGGTCAACTTTAAGCGAAAAAMGCAGGGGGAACGGGAAGGGTTTAAAAACCCCCTTTCCTCCTCTTTGTCAATCTCATCAATCTGATCAAGAATGCTTTATTTAAAAGAGCCACATTCCCAAACTCTTCTTTGTTCCATTGGATAAGAAACTTCCTCAGACCTCTCGACTTTTCCATAAAGTCATACCCTGGCCATCCATTTGAAGGCAAAGAAGTCCACCACCCTTCTACTTTCTCTATAAAATTAGGGTGGTCTAAACACATGTTCTCAAAATGTTCTCAAAACGAAAGGGAGAAGGACCCAATTTTTGAAGGCCTAAATTCAGTTGAAGGGGGTAATGGTCCGAAGTGGATCGCGTTTGTCTGTACAAGGTTGACTCTTTAAAATGCTGAAACCATCTTTGAGCAAGGAAGAATCTGTCAATTCTGGTTGCAGTTGGAAATTCTCTTAAGTCTAACCATGTGAAAGAGCCATTCTTCAAAGGGACTTCTTCCAAAGTGCTCTCCTCTATGAAATCATTAAAGTCTCTCATACTTCTGGTAACTCTATCCTCTCTCGACTTTTATGTAGGATTTCTAACTACGTTAAAATCACCTCCAATACACCAATCTTCATTGCATAAACCAGCTAAGTCCCTTAACTCTTGCCAAAAAAGACCTCTCCCCACAGTAGAGGAAGGGCCATAGACAATAGAGATCCAACCTTGGAAACCATCTACAAATCTGAACAGAACCGAGACTGAAAACATACCCAAGACARAATCTTCTACAACAATGCTATCCTCATTCCACACAGTGTTGTTGAGGCGCACCCGGGCGCTCGCCTCAGGCGAGAGGCGAGGCGATTTCGCCCAGGTGCGCCTTGCAAGGTGCCCAGGCGAGCGCCTTCAATCGGGAGCTCGCCTCGGTGCACCTTTGTGCGCCTCTCGCCTGAGGCCAGGCGATCGCCTCGTTGAAGCGAGGCGATCTGCCTTATTTATTTTATTTTATTTTAATTTTTAATGTGTTTTTTTTAAAAGAACCTTTCTCCCTCGCGAAATACCTCAGTCCACAGACCCTAACCATTCTCTCTGCCTCTCAACATTCACCTTCACCACCCTCAATCTTCGGCCATCGCCCACTCCCGTCTCCGATCATCACCGTCGCCGCTCCCGTCTCTGACTAAACTTATTGCATTTGGTTGTTTTATGTATCTTGTTGACATTTACTATGACACTATTTTGGTATTTATTTTTTAAACTATGTTTACTATATAAATTTATGCACTATATATATAATTTTTATTTATTTATTAAGGTGCGCCTCGCTTCACTCGGGCGTCGCCTTTGTATCGCCTCTCGCCTCAAGGCGATCAAAGGGCTTATCGGCTTGAGGTGCGCCTTGCGCCTCGAAAACACTGATTCCACATCACTAAGACACCGCCGGAAGTGCAACCTTTTACCAATTTGTTAACCTTTTACCATCTATGATCTATCAAAACCTAATGTTTTCACTATACTATTCTGTGTCGCATCCATATAGCTCATTTTGGATGCTCATTTTGGTCCACAATGTGTTTGAACATGTTTGAAAATGCGAGACTGTGCATTGTATATGAATTTCTATGTATGTGTATCTACGATACTACATATATGTATAGATTTATGTATTAAACATGTGTGCATCCTAACAATCTCGTTCCAGTATATAACATGTGTCTAACAAGTGCTGTAATGTCCAGTATATGTTAATTGTTAAACACAAGTATATTACCCAAACTAAAGTGGAATCTAAATACAAAGATAAAGGGCTTTAAAACTATCATGGGAATATAAAAGTTTTACTTTGTAAGCATCCATGTCTGAAAGAGAAGACAAGTCAGAAACACGAGCACGTGTCCACAATAATATTGGTCGCAGAAGAATAGAAGCGCTGTCAGCTTTTTGACAACAAAGGCGAATTATAAATATCCGAAGCATGTCTTGGATGACAACCAATGTCTGTCAACATCAAACATAAGTAATAGTCAAGACAAAATTTTCACAACACGTAAGCAATAAATAAATGCACTCAAAGTAGCAAACAGACCACTCACCGAAATGGCATAATGTTGGACAACTTGGGAAATCTTTTCAAGCTGTTGCAATAGTTGACCTGACAGTTTCTCTTGGTGACCAGGCTCCAAATACCAATTGACGTCATTCTCAATTTGAGGCCCCAATATTGTCCTGATACCAAGTTTTTTAACGGCACTCAACAGAGGCATACCATTCTTCCAAAGCCAGATTCCTTCATCAGGAAATAAATCATTCTAGCACCATAACAAGGATAGATAAAGGGTGAGGACAAATTAAAGCTGCAAATGGCAATTCAAATAATTGATGCCAAATAAAATTTCCTTCTTGCATAAAAAAAATTAAATCCACTAAAAGGGTGAAACAGAAATAACCGAGGGATACAAATCTTTACGTTACAAGTTCATACTTCATAGTGAAACTTAAAACAAAAAGTCTATCGAACCAGCCTATTCATCACGATCATATCCAAAGACAGAGAGAATTACAGCAAAGAGCTTTAGCCTTTACTTTTTCCTCTGAATGTCACTTGTTTATAATTGATGATGAAACTTGATTCAAATTCAATTATTATAATTTAATAAGTTACGGTACTTGTAGTTTCTCCCTTTTACCCTATCTTCTAAATTTAAAACTTTTTGTATTCTAAAATCCTTGGGAGAATTTTAGGAAGGGGCGAACTTGAAGGGTCTTGTAACTCATTAGGTGGAATCTTACACCTCTTCTTTTCAATAAAATAATTTGGAGGTGATTTAATTTTGTTGCATTCTTTGTAAGAGTCAATGATTCAGAATAAAGTGGGGCTTCCACAGTTGTTACTGACTGTGCAGAGAAGTCTCTGTGTGGTCATTTTTTCAAGGGAAGAAGAAAGTGTTGTGAATTAGTGCTATCAAAGCTATTATTTAGGATCTCTATTTTTAAATAAGCCAGAGAATTCATTTTCAACAAGAGGAGCAGGTCGGAGATGGTTTGGGCCCTTGCAATATCCTAGCCTATTCTGGTTGCACTCTATCTAATTTTTTGTAATCACTCCTTAATACTAGTCGTTGCAGGTTTTTATAAGTTCCTCCTTTAAGGGACCTTTCTGTAAACATTTTTCACAGACTCTAGTTCCTATAAAAAAATAGAAAACAAGACGGTGCAAGCTGCAGGTTTCTTTTKGAAAACACCTAACTGGTTACAAAGAAAGCTGCACTCCACCATATTGATATTTGACCAGCATCTTAATTGTTATTTCAATGGAAAACAAGACATTCTTTAGGAGTCTGGGGCTTAATTACCAGCAGACAGAGCAAGCTGCAGGTTTCTTTTGGACCCAAAGCCTGTAAAGAGGTAGCTTGGGCACTATTAAGGAGTGAGCTGAAAAGGCCAGGAGTCCAGCCATAAACAGGCCAACAAGCAAGTACGGACACCAGAAGATGGCAGACAGCTCCAAAACCAAGTGCAGAATTGGGAAACGGTGAGGATAAATCAAATGCACCAGCAGCTAGTTTTGGACTGCATTCACACAAATGGTCAATCATGAGTGGAAAACTTGAGCTCTTTTTTTTTAACAAGAAACAAACTTTTCATTGAAATAAAAAGGAACAGTAATTGTTCAAATTTACAAACCCCGRAGGGAAAACTTGAGCTGTCTTGTGACAAGAAGTTCTTTCATACCTCACTTCTCGATGCAATCTTACAAGAGCATTCATTAGTTTTGAATTCCTATGCTCCTCTTTAGCAACCTACAKATATTAACAAAATAAAAAATAAATTCTAATGACACAGAACAAACAGTGTGGAGTAACAAAGCATTAAATGATATGTGCATCAGAACCATCAATCCCTTCCAAAATATTGATTAGTCAAATAACTAAAAATACACTCTATGGTGTTTGGCCAGGGAGGGTCTTTAAAGAGATTGTCGTCTGATAGCTATTCCAGATATGGAAAACATTTGGGGATTATTTGAAAATTATTCTGAAAAACTGTTTGCTGTTTTTAAAGACAACATTTATTCTAACTCAGTAAAACACAAGCGGTCTATGAAGTCTTTCATGGTTCTGCAGATCAAACAGACTTAGAGGAAGTAAAGCAAAGTGAGGATGTTTCYTTTTAGATTCTATCTTGGGTGTTTATGCAATTTCACTTTTTTAGGAGATCTTAAATTTCCGAACAAGATTTTACCAGGTAGCCATCAATTTTCCCACTAGTCTTTGACAAATATAAAAAGCAAGGTCTCTAAATTACTTAAGCCATTCCCTATAGCACAAGCATCTGCCAAAAACTAAATAGAAGCTCCACCGCTTRCCTTGAACAAAGATCTTTCCTTAATCAAGTCTATCTATGCACTTGGCAATAGAAGTCCAAGGACCAAACGAGATAGTACAAGAACATCAATTGGTAGACTACCAGTAACAAAGAGACAACCTCCATTCATGATTCCCTTAAGCCTTGTCATGTGGGTAGAATTCCAAGCATAAAAAGAAGTATAAATATCTTCATATATACCAGATGCTCACTAATTAGTACCAAGTTTTTAAGCTCTCTGTAGCATAAACTACTAATACATTTTCTTTTATAAGACAAGGTTGCCACCAATTGCAACAGCATGCACTAAAATTTTCCCTTCAATAAAAATAGCCAAGTAGTGTCTCGTTTCACAATAATCCATATTTGCAGCAATAAAATAATTGTTTTCCTCCAAAAATGTAGTTATTGCCTACAATTGGGAAGTGCATTAGCATAAATATGATAGCAACAAGTAATACCATATATGTATGTACGTATGTGTACACACACATACACAAGCAACATCATCAGAGACTCTAATCCAGATTGAGGGAGTATCCCAATATTCTTAATGTAAAATAAGATTAATACGTGTATGCCAATAAAACTATAACTTATAGAATTAAAAAAACCCAAGTACCATGTCAATTCATTGATTGAAAAGAATTCTGAAAAGTCTACTCTAACTAACCTGCAATGTTTGCAAGAGATTGAGAAGCAGCACCAAGCATGGTACCAAAAGATTGACTAGGCTCTGCTCTCGATTACGTTCCAAGAGCAAATCTGATGTAGAATTGCATTCTGTACCCTCGTCAACGAGATAATCTGTCCAAAAATACCGTCAATCACAGAAAAACATGAGTATCATCAGGATAGAGCAGAATGCATAGTTTTTTGGAAGGTTATAATAAATTTCATTAACAAGGAACAAATACTTCTGTAAGAGAAGGATAACAATGGGCTTATGTCGTGCACCTATATACCATAATGGATAATAAACCGAGCTTTCATAGAGAGAAGAAAAAATATACAAGGACATACAAAAAGGCAGCCCGATAATAGGAAACCCTAGAGAAAGTGGCTCCAATCCAAAAGAATGACACCTAACTGAAAATTACAAAACACCTTAGAAACATACCTCACAAGGACGTAATCTAATAAGATCTAAAACATACTCCCTAAATCTCTCCACCTGCCTAAAAATTCTATTCTATCCCTCAAGTCAAGTGTCCCAGCTCTAGATTCTATTTCTCCCCATCATCAGTTCATGCCCCAACCCCCAGAAATTTGAAAATGGCACTTTGGAACCAAGGGACTCCCAGTAATGTGTGAAGGAAGCTCCCCAGCTTGCCATTGGCTTCKGCTCATTCCTGCTATCTCATCTCACTTGATGGTAATACTTATTATTTGCAGTCGACGAAACCACCTATCAATCTATCTTTCTATTTGAGGTGAGGGCAAACCAAAACCCGAAGTGTGAGATTCTGATGGTTAGCTTTTCAAAATAGATAAAATAGGCATAGGCATTCTGAGTTAGGAGGTGACAACAAGCTTCTTTATTTAATTTCAATATAGAATGTTGCATGCTTTGCCTCGCCTCTTCGAGGCTCTCATCATTTTTGTAACTAGCAGCTAAGTGACCCAAGTAGATTAACAAACTACTAATATTGTGGTTGAGAATATGCCACTAATTACTAGTTAATTCATAGAACACAATTTGGATCAAGATACCGAAAGAAAACTACTCTACAGAATATACGAAGAGGCCATCTCAATCTTCACAAGTTAGATGCACCAAAAAGGTAAAAGCCAACAGTTGTTATTCCTTTATAGGATTATATCACAGGGATTAACACCTCAAAAACTAAGGCCCATAGAACGACCATCACTTTTAGGGCACCTTCCCTGGTCTCCCTTATAAAATCAGAATATAAAAAGTTGAATTTTCTGAAGCCACATTATTACATGTGAATGATTTAAACAACTAACCATTATTGTTTGAGAACCTCTCCAGCATAAATCGACAGTCAACTAGTACTGCATAAATAATCGCTACTGCACCTTCATCATACAGGGCAGCAGCAACAGTCTACATCAAAAAAATAGTTAGGCTCTTGACAGACGATTCAGGCACAAGCTTAAACAAAAATTTTAAGAACAAAACAAAACAAAATTAGTATCATACTGAGTTTTCTGAAATATATGCCAAAATCTGGAATGCAGTAGTCAATTGTGCTATAGATGAGTCACGAAGGGTAACACCATCAAAAGTCTTTTCAGAAATGGTTTTACCAAGATTGTCCATGACATTAACATCAGAACCAGCAGGTTCTCCGGCATTGTCTAAATCTGTCAACTCCGACACTAAAGTATTTGCTAAATTTGAGTTAGCATCTCCCCCAGATGCTAATACAGCAGCATATCTTAAAAGACCAATAGCCCCACTCTTATGGTAAACAACACCAGCATCTATCCATTCCAACAATCGAGTGGGAGCATCTTTTCTATTTGACCCTGGAGTAGAACAATGTAAAGCCTTGTAAAGCTCCATGGCATGCACAATCCAAGAACCAAGTGAAGATGCAGTTGAGTCGGTTACAATGACTTCAAAGATCTCAGCAGCAGAGTGAGATATTGCAAGATTCAGAGGCAAAGCACCTGAATAACACCAAGTTCAAAAAAAACATTTCCATTTCCAAAAAAGGAAATAATAAAGTAGAAAGTAGAATACCAACAGAAAAAAAATACTGTCCAACGTAAATATAAAATTACCACTATTCTTGCTTCCTGGTTCTGGCTCTTTGACCAAACGTAAGGATTCAATTAAAATGACAATGGCCTGGAAAAACAATTGACAATTAAGTCACTCCTAAAGTATTCATAATCGTTTGGTTCAGAAAGAGCAGCAAGAGATCAAAAGTCAATCATAGGCTAATCAGTTTGGTGACTAGTATGTACAAAATTATTTTTAAGTGTTGGCCGAGAGATTAAAAGACTCACCCTTCTACTATTTTTTTTAACAAGATACGAAAATACAATGCATTAATCAAAAGAAGATAAATCATCAATCAGTGTTGGCAGATAATGAGGTTGTGGAAGAAGCTCATTTGGATGCTAAATCATCAATCAGTGTTGGCAGCTAATGAGGTTGTGGAAGAAGCTCATTTGGATGCATTTCATCAAATCAATCTCTTGGGCTACATAGTACGAAAGGAATCATCAAAAATCTTCATTGACAAGACATGGTCTTTTTGGCTTTTATAATCTCTTTATTATCAATATTGCTCCWAGGTGGGCCTCTTTTTATATTTCTTTTCTCTTTTTCTCTCTCTCCTTCGGGAGTTTGTATCCTTGAACTTTTTCTCCTTTTCATATATCAATGAAAAGTTGTTTCTGGTTAGAAAAAAAAACCTTCRTTGACAAGGAACAAACTTAAGATCAGTTTTTTTAAGATTTGCTTTTGACCAAGGTTTGGCCTTTTGTTTGCAGTGAGTTTGGATTTTCTTGTGTTTTCCACGTAAGATTGACGACTTGTTTCTCAAGAACTTTTGGGGAGGTCTTTTTAAAGCCAAGGCTTCTGTTTTATGGAATTGTGCCATAAGGGCCGTATTATGGCTCATTTGGAGAGAAGGAATAGTAGGCTTTTTGAAGATAAAAAGACCTTAGAGGACGCTTTTTGTTGCAATGTACAGCATATTACTTCGTGATGCACTATAAACCACAAGAAATTCTTTTGTAATTATAGCCTACAATTGATAGTTAGAAACTGGCAAGGCACCATTGTTTAGTTTCCAAGGGAAGGTGATCTCAACCCTCCACCCTTAGGTTGTCACCCCCTTTTGG
>NW_019104564.1:832482-846992 GCF_001995035.1 Momordica charantia | reverse complement strand
ACAAAGGCAAGCGCCCGATTGAAGGCGCTCGCCTCGGTGCCGTTTAAGGCTCGCCCCTCACCTGAGGCGAGCGCCTGGGCGCGCCTTAAAAACACTGAGCACGAGTAAAGCCCAAAGAAATAGAAGGAACCTCTCCCMCGGGATTCAAAACATCGACCACCAAATGAAGCCTCTTTCCAGAAAGACGATAAAGCCAAGGAAACGCAATACAAAGAGGTTTATCTCCTGCCCAAGCATCCTCCCAGAAGTAAGTATTACGACCCTCCCCCACCACAGACCGAATAGAATGAGAAAAGACAGGGAAACCCAAAGCGATAGCCTTCCAAGGAGTAAAATTGCTCACCTTAGACCCACCTGCCGAAACCCAATCAAACGGATGCAGACCAGTAAAAGCTCTCCAATTAGAACATATCAAGCCAGGGGTGTAACTTTTAAAGATAGATGATAAGAAACACCATTGAGAAACTTTGAACTTAGCTATATTGAAACGCATCTCCAGAGGTTGTCTCTTGTCTTAAAAATTCTGAGATTCCTTTCGTACCACAACTCATAAAGTAGTGTCTTTGTAGCATTGAGCCAAAGAAGGTTGACTTTAGGATTAAAGGCTGGCACGAGAAGAAGTTGAAGGATATTGTCAGCAGCTATGTTTCCAAAAACCCAAGACAAATTAAATTCTTCAAGGATAAGTTCCCAGCACTGTCGAGTGAAAGAACATAGGAAGAAGATGTGAACCAAGCTCTCTTCGTCTATCATAGGATTGCTCTTTTTCAACAAAAAGCCTTTGGTTCCTTTCGGTCCATGTTGCCCATAAAAATTCTCCTAACGATGTGCTTCCAAAGGAGCTCCTTTTCTTTTCTGAAGGGGTGACCCGTGAGAGTATATGAGAGAAGACACTTTAAATCAAGGGGTAAAGCCAGGAATGAAGATAGTACCTCATCACAAAATCTTGAGACAAATGAGCAAGTATGGAAGATATGTAATTGTGACTCTACGTCCCTGGGATAATTTTTTTTGTATGTCCATTGTATTTCCTTCCACAGAATAAAAGTATGACTTTTAATTCTATACAGAAAGGAAAAAAAAAACAAAACCAAACTCCAAGAAAGGTACATATTTTTCTAGGAGTTTAACTTATTGGTGTGGTCTCTCCAATGTCTTTAGAAGTTCCTCATCTTCTGAAATCTTTTTTTTCCTTGACAAGGAAAGAGAACTTTCTACTGATGCTGCGAAAAGTCTCCCGACAGAACAAATAACACAAACCCAAACCCCACAACAGAACCACAAGGAACAACCAAACACCAAGCSAACAAAATAAATCAAGACGATCCATAAATATCTTCTTCTGATATTGATGTTTGTTGGAGTTCCTCTCTTTATATTTTATAATCACGTTAGGAGGTTTCATTGTTGGTGCACTTTAAAGGTTATGTCTACACCAAGTCTGTTACTGAATCTATTTTTTACTTTTCACTTATCAATAAAAAGAACACAAACCCAAACCCCACAACCAAACACCAAGCATACAAAATTTGAATCAAGACAATCCCTAAATATCTTCTTCTGATATTGATGTTTGTTGGAGTCCCTTTCTTTATATTTTATAATCATGTTAGGAGGTTAATAATCAACAATTACTCTCTTAATGATCTTATTACAAGTTGGAGAGCTTTCTTGTAATTGCCTTCGGGGCCTTTTGTATATTTCATACCATCAATGAAATATTTGTTTCATATCAAAAAATAATAATAATAAAATAATCACGTTAGGAGGTTTCATTGTTTGTGTGCTTTAAAGATTATGTCTACACCAAGTATGTTACTGAATCTATTTTTTACTTTTCACTTGTCAATAAAAAGTTTTGATACTTGAACTCCCCACCACCACCACCAAAAWGGGAAGAGCAGGTGACCAAATAAACATTTTTTTTTCTGAAAGAACTGAAAACTGAAAATTAAATGGCAATGAAGCAAGTACTTAATACCTCTGGAAAGTATGTCAGAGCAAGCAAGGCCTGACGTCCGCAGTCAGATCTACAAAATAAAATAAATTGGTCAATTGATTGATTATGCAAGTGGGTACAAATTAAAGGGGAAAGAATCCAGAACTCCACCTAGAAATACTACAAAGTTCCCACAAGACCCATAAAAATTCTTCTGAGTTTGGAGTCGTCATAAGTAAGCGATCAATTGCAGTGACCTGCAGAGGGTATAAAAACTTGGATTATATCACTGCAACTTTATAGTTGAAATGCAAATTTAGAGGGGGAAAGGATAGTAACTTGAATCAATATCTCAGGTATAGTTGTTTCAACTGAGAAAGACAACTTACCACTCTCAAGTGTATCCGTACAATCGTAGCAATATTTGAGGGCTTACAAAAGAAGTTGTTAGAGATAAGGGTTGATGCATATCGAATGGGCATACACTCCTCCAAATTGGCATCTTCATCACCCTTTAAAGCATGAAGAATTGTAGTTGAAAGTTCATAATGGTGGAGTAGGAATACTAGACCTGAAAAGCAGATGTAATATTAATGGTTGCTCTAACATACTTTTCTGAGGTATGAAGTAACTAAAAAGATGGACTTCCACAGCTTCCTGAATGCACCTTTAACCTACAACTCAAAACCCACTCAACTAGGTGGGAATCATACTTGCTTACTATGATCGTATGATACAAAGCATCAATCTCTACAAAGAACCACCATAACTATTTTGTAAGTGAGGCCCTGTTTCGAAGTTTCAAATTAGCAACACCAGCCCACCAAGGACAATGGGACAAGACACTCTCCCACAAGTACCCACCCTCCTGGGACATGATCCCCCAAGACCATGTAACCCTATCGACATCATTCTACCAAAGACGTAAACAGCATCAAGGAACACTCCTTGAAGCAAAAATTCTACCCCAAGCTTACCATTTACCAAGGTAGAAAAGTTAATCATTCAATATCATTTTTAACCCAGGTACATGTGGGATATTGACCATAGAACTATTTTATTTAATAATCAATTAATAAGTCTTTTAAAAAGTAAAAAACCAKCTTTCATTCAAACAAATGAAAACACAAAATAAGGGGCATAAATCAGTTAATAAGTTGAGGATGACAAATTGCTGGTATGTTATTGCTCTGATTTTATACTTATAAAAAGAAACAGTTATAATATGACAAATACAATGACCAACCTCCGGTTAAATACATCAAATTTAGCTAAATTACATTATTTAAAAATAGTTCTTATAAAGAATATTATACTATATGATGCCTGTTCACTTCAAAAAGACTATTAATTTTAAAATGTGCAATGCAAATTGTAAGATAAACTAGATGAAGTTTGACAACCTGATCGACAAAAAAGAAGTGAAAGGACAATGGCTTCAATAGAAGATACAATCTCCAAAAACACATCCATGATTTTACTCCCTTCTGAACGCATTATGGAAGATGACAACATTGCAGCTGAAAGAGAAAAAAACCCTCTTTCCTGCTTCCCAAACATATTCACAACATTAGAATATCATCTAAAATCAGGAAAATAAAATTCAGAAGTTACAGTGATCATGAAATTAGCGCTCAGCAGTCATTTATAACACATACTATACAGTTCAATTAAAACTATGGCCATATGAAAATAATCAGGGCTGCCAGACAATTTGCAATGATTTCTTCAAATCATTTCCATGTTAAAATTTGGAATAATTGGAAATCCCCTCTATACCAACAATAGCAATTGAGATGATCATGAGAAATCTATAGAAGGAGGACGACCCAGGTAGTGATGGTTCTTTTTTTTTTTCTTTTTTGATAATAAACAAAGAGATTTCATTCAAAAAGAAGAGGAGCCCAAGAAAAGGCAAGAAATACAGCCTAGAGGCAGAGGTAGTGATGGTTCATTTGCCTCATTGTAAAATTGTATCCCTTCATCAAGATAACTGTTGCTATTCAAATTACTTTTTCTTTTTTTCCAAGAAAAAGAAACAAACATAAAAAGTTACCGCAGTAATCGAAAAACACAACTCTCTTATAAAGAATCTAATATTACATCAAATTCATTAAAAACATAAGGTTTGTTCTTTCTTCAGCAGAAACCTAAACCACTTGCAAAAACACATACATCATAGAAAGTACCAAGATTACTGACCTTTAGAAGCGCAAGTAAATGAGGGTCAGCATCCCATTGTGAAAAGCTACACTTTGATGAGGATATCAAGTAACTTGTTGCTTTACATGATAATAAACCATCAGTTTGACCGAGAAACAATGATTTGGTAGCACATGAAGGTGGAGAAGGATCTTGAATTGGCCCACATAAATTTATCAAATTCTGCAATTACACTTGTCAATAGGCACAAACTGAGAATTAACTTTCGAGAAGAAGTTACCAATCGTAAGCAAAAACAAACAAATGCAAGAAAACAAAACTGACCAGAATTGTTTTAAGTTGGGACTTCATACTGATAAGCACGTTCAAATGAACATTTGAAACTCTTCCAATGCTAGAAAGACCTCCCAATACAGACAAGACAGCACACTGCAAAAATGAGATCACAACTTTTTTCCCTTATACAGAAGGAAATCATAGCCATCTATAAACTTACTATTTATAGTCAATCAAATGGATAGAATCATACACAGTAGAACGGAAAAAAATAACCTCATATCGGGAAGCAACTTCATAAAAACTTAGGCGTTGAAGGATCTGAGTTGTGAGAGAAGCAATATCATGACGTGGCTTTTGCAATAACAAATTCAACAACTGACTGTAACCTTCACTAGCTCCAGATGGAACATTTTCATCTTCACGAGGCCACCAACCTAAAAAGCCTTCACATCCAAATGAATATTGRGTAGCTTGTTCAACAACTGCAAGAAGAAGCAAGGTCGAAGTGATAGAGTCTTGGACGCCACTACTAAGAAGATGCACAATTTGTTCCATTCCACCACCATTGACAAAATGAAAGCAACTCTCTCGAGCAGAGCACAAGAAAAGAGCCACACTCAACCCAAAAATGACACTGGTGTTCTGAAATAGGAAAGAAGATCATAAAATAAGGAATTAGACAAGCAAAGAGTGGAACATATATTATCAAAGAAAACAACTTAAACTAAATGTGTTAGGACACATTTGACGTCTCAAATACAAATAAAATATCTAAACAGACCTTCGATTGCCAAGGACAGCCAACAGCTGAAGAGCTCAAGTTAAAATTCAAATACTTGCTCAAACTATCCACCAACTGTTTTGAAGAAGCCAAATCAGCCTCAGATTCAAGGAAAGAGAACTCTGCAGATAAGTTAGCTGATACATCCATCGACTCTTGTATAGCTTTACACAACTTAAGAAGATCCTTATTGGCATTTTTGAAAATACCACACAAAGCTTCTGGATCCTTTGATCTCTCTCGAATATAAGAGACATAAGAGGAAGCAGATGAAATTACAATGACTAATATTTTATGAATTGCATCGCCTAAACTCAATTGTTCCAACATGTTGGCCATTAACTGTAAAAATTGCTTAACCTCAACCGGAATATCCAATACAGCATCAGGTTGTGACAACTTCATTGGAGAAGTCACAGGTTCCTCAGTCATCAAACTAGTTGAATGTAGTGCCAGAGGGAGATCCTCTAAGTTCTCTTCAGCAGAGGTAACAAGGTTATTTAATGAGCTATCATCCAAACCAATGTTGAACTGGCCAAGGTCCTCTGCTGTATTTCCATATATCACCAAGCTTAGGCTGCGGTAGCTGCCTCTTACAACTAAATGGTTACTTACAATTGTCTGTCAAACAAATAAATACTATTAAACCACAAAGAAGCCAACCAAAAGTAATAGTGGTACCAAGAAGTTAATCAACAACCAGAGAGAAAAGGTTTTTTCTAGTTATTTAAGAATATACCAGATGCTATCTCTTTTTATAAGAAAAATAGATTATCATAAGAATAGAGAATTTACATAGTCATAGGACTAGAGTCCATAAAAGAGGTGCAGACAAACAAACAACAGAGCACAATACGACATGCAATCATCTAGAGATACTTCAACAAATATGCAATATGTGTGAAATTACAAAAGGGAGGGAAGCTGAAAATCTCGCATACCAATGRAGTTACAAGAAACTTCTCCAATTGGTCAAAATTTGTGATGACTATTCTTTTTTTTGAAAGTGTACTAAGCTTGCATTGAGATAAAAATGAAAGAATACACGAGAGGCATACAATACAATTTGTGATGATTTCAGACTTTTTTTTTTTAGACTTTTGGAGTTCATATTGGTCGCAGCCAGTCATGAAAGGCTCCCCAATGTGCCACTTTCTGTAGTTCTTGATACTATTTAGCCTGAGAGAAATAAGAGGGTCTTTAGAGATGAGGAAAGGTATTGGGGGCTGGATAGGCTCAAGATTACGCTTTGGATCTCTGTTGCTAAAGCTTTCGATAATAATTTTTTTCTTCTTATTCTTTTGACCTCAAGCCCTTTTGTTGTAATAGTGTAGTTCGTTGATCCTTTATTTTTGTTTCTTATTTTATTGGCTCCTTTTTTTCCAAGCTTTCTTATCTTATTGCCCTGGTGTATTCTTTCGTTTCTCTCCATGAAAGATGTTCTTTAATTTTTTTTATTTATTAAAAGAATGGACATATAAGATAGAATTCTGGATAGGGGGAGCCACATTAAACAAGGGAAATGTGAGCGTTAGAAGCCCTTGAATACATATTTCAAATGCTTCTTTTAATCAAGAAACCAAACTTCCATTGAGAAAGAATACACAAGGGCAAGTAAATAAATACCAACAAAAAATGGCAGCCCATAAGGAGCCAAATAAGAGGTAATCTAACGAGACAAGAAAGAGCTCCAATCCAAAAGAATAAGACCTAACAAATCTTATTATCAAGGGTTATTAAGGACTAGTAAGTTAGGAGCTCCCCCCATTGGGCTCTTTCCCCATCATTTTGTGTTATGTTGGAAGAGTATAGAAACGGTGGACCACCTTTCGTTGCATTGTCCTTTTGCCACTCGAGCTTGGAGCTTTGTAGCGACTCTTATAGACATCTCTCTTAGTCGGCCTAGGAGAGTGGATGATTTTATAGTAGAAGGTTTTGGTGGTTCCACGCTAAAAGGGAAAACCTTTGGAATTGTGCAGCAAGGGCTCTTCTATGGCACCTTTGGAAAGAGAGGAATAGAATAWTTTTTTATGGGAAGATGATTTCGTTAGATTCTTTTTTTGTGAATATTAAGCATACGGCTTCTTGGGCTTCTATCCACAAGAAGGTTTTTTGTAACTATGGTCTCTCTTTGATTTTACAAGATTGGAAAGTTGTGATTGTATAGATCTTAGGGAAGAGTCTTCTCGACCCTTTCCCTTTAAGCKGGGTCACCTTTTTCGGACTTCTTTTCCCTAATATATTCTCTTGGTTTCTTATCAAAAGAAAAAAAAAGGAAATGGGATAAAATAAGATTTGAGAGTAAACTTGGTTGTAGGACTCCCCTTAACATTTCCAAGGCTTTACTCATTGGCAAATTCTAAGAATCAATCAATTTTCAAATGTTGGTTGGATTTTACTTTTGGAAGCTAAACTTCAAAAAAGAGCTTATCCAAATAGGAAAAATTCTAAATCAGTCGTCAAACTACTCAACGTAGTCCTAAGAAATATATTTCTCTCAAACTTGACTCTTTTCTAGATCTTTGCACCAACTATATAAGTATTCATTTTCAGAAAGACAAACTAATTGGCAATTTTCTCTTTCCTACTGATTTTTTCTATCCATATACGATATTAAGTTCTCTTTTTTTGGATAAGAGACACTGGAAGTATATTAAGTTCTCTTCTGGTCCTGTTGTTTCTTTTAACTTTCTCACACTCMCTCCTATCAAAAACTTTTTGACACTTCCTCCAATCTCCTCTAATCTCCATATCGCCATGCTTCCAACTTCACCATTGATTTGAATGGTAAATGGCAAGTAGCTTGATGAGCATTGTCTTACCTCAACCTTACTCAAAGGCCTCGTCCTTTTTAATAAGAAACAACATCATAGATGGTATGAAATTTGAGGTCTCATCATTGAGCCTTAAGACAGTGATTCTAATGTGTCTAAATAGGAGTCTTTTCATTTTTGAATTACCTCGAGTTCTAATTTTTCCTATTTATTTTACTCTTTACAAAACATTCGAAAGTTCTTATTATGGTATGAAATTGGATATCTCGTCATTGACCCTTGGTCAATAGTTCTTGGTCATAATAATACTCCTGTTCATTTGAAAAAAGGCTCATTCCTCTAGTCTTGTCTTCTCCCACAATGGTGGATTCTTGACAAGAAAGCCTCCCAGGCTTCCATCCATTTGTCTATCCATTGCCCTTTTGCTGATTTTTTCTTGGTGCAAGCTCTTCCAGAGTCCAAACTTCCAATTTGATCATCATTACTAACCATTATTGAACCTGCTTTCATTTAGATGAAATGAAATAATACAGAAGGGCGTACAAAAAACAGCCCAACAAAAGAGAATGCCCAAACCCAAAACTAAATATACAAAAGGGGTCCAATCTAAAAGACAAGGACCTAAATGATCGTTATTAAAMAAGAAAAAAAAAACAAAACAAAACAAAACTTTAGTAACAAATGCCCAAGGAGATGCATCGCATCTAACAAAAGACCCGAGCTCCTCCCAAAATTTCTGAAGCCGGTCAAAAACTCCGATATTCCTCTCAAATCATAGCTCCAAAAAAAACAGCAAAGAAAGCACAACACCAAATAAGATGCCACAAGAACATATTGTTTGAGATGGTTTCCCAGTCTAATTGATTAGGCAAGCTAGTGTCCTTTCCACTTTTTGTACATTTTAACGGGCAGGATAAAAGAATTTTCAATGATACAGCACTGAGTGCCAAATATTCAGAACTTGGTTGAGACTTGAAATTAAACTTGGTTGAGACTTGAGATTAGTGATTCACTTAGGATATCTAAATCTAATGGTTTTTCTAAACTGCTATTTTTCTATTAAATGTTACTCGGGGCAAAACTTTATAACTTTGTACAGTTTTTGTCTTTTGTATAGTCTGTTTGCCTCCTCTTCTTCGGCTCTCGAATTATTGATGTTTCATTCTATTTCTCCATAAAAATTATAAAAATAAACAATCCTAATCCAGGACAGCACTTTAAATCAAGCCAGATTTACATCAAAGTTCTCCAAGTAACATTCACACAGAGGCTATGTACGTTGCTTTAAAAAAATGAATTACATTTAAAAAGAGAGATAAAAAAAGGTCAATTAAATAATTCAACGTAACTGCGTTGGCACTCAGAAAATCAGTAATACATCAGTAATAACATGATAAGTTTTCATCTTTATACAATAAATTACCTCAACTTCCAGAACGTTCGATGATGAATGAGAATATAGAAAAGGCTGACAGAGGCGTCTGAATCTTGTCTCTCCCTCGCATTGAACAAACACTTCTACGGCAAATGAAGGAGGCAAAGTGGCACTGAAAAGTAAAAATTGAAAGCGCCTTAAAAACATACGTAACACAAACTTGACCCCAGACCTCGCTTACCAAAAAGCGAAACCTAGGGGAAAGATAAGAAGGGCATTTTCAACCCGACACTAACAAGGAAATAATCACATTTCAACAATTCACTAATACCAAAATGTTAGTTCGATTTTTTAAAAAAAAAAAAATGTTACTTTGATAAGCAAACCTTCAACTTAAAATCAAGAACCAAACATTCATAAGTACAACTCGTAAAAATCAAACGCTCAGGAGCAAATAACAACTGATTCAAATTGCAAGACACACATACCCAGCTAGTGCTACTGCTTGAGAGGTAGACGAAGCATTCTGTTCAATAAACTCACACGCGGTGATAACAACTGGTTCAGCAAACAATACCTGGAGATAGCGACGAGGCCAATGACTTACTTAGTTCAATGATAAAGCAAACCCAAATGCGAGATAAACAGAACTCTCATCAAGTAAAGAATGTCAGCCGCAGAGATGACCATATTCGGACTATCAAACAAGAACGTGGACCAAATTTGGTAGTAGCGGGGCAATGGAGAAAAGGTGAAAGAGAAGATACTTGCCTCGTCAACGTATTCGTCGAGGTGGGGGTGAGCGAAGGTCTGGGCAAAGAGGACGTAGGGCTCCGGCCGACCCATCTGAAGAAGATGAAGAAGCAATCAGAGGACCATGGAAGGGGAGCGTCGGAGGAGTGATTCTACGACCTAGGGTTCCGGCGGTGGGAACGGCAGAGGGGGCGAAATTTGGTAGTTAGAAGGGTTTTTCAGGTTGTCCCACCGACCTGAGAGACTAGTTGGGGTTTAGCGAGTTGGATCTGAGTCGATCGTCTGAGTTGCCAACTCGCTCTTCCGAACCCAGTCCGGCCTGACCACTCTTCTTGGGTTTTTTTCGCAAGTACAAGATTGTTTAAAACAAAAACAATAAAACTTAAATGATCCTTGATTTCAAATTAATTTCAAGTTTTTTTTAAGAACAAATTAGTTTCAAATTTAAGACATAGGAATTGTAAATTGTAGTAGGCGACTAATATTAATAGATGTATTAGTAATAGAKGTTTATAATCGCAACATAAATAATAGATATTGATACCACCTCTAATCAAAGRGGTATTGAGTTCGAATCTCTTACCCCCAATTATTATTTTTTTAAAATGTTTATAATCATTCATAGATGTATGGAATTAATATATGTTATTAGACGTTTTTTTAAATTGTGTCATATTTATAGTAGATCRTATGGATGTAGAAAAAGCTTCGGATTTGAATGAATTGGAAMCATCTCGAGTATAGTTCAAATGGTTAAGGCACCTATTTCTGATTTCTRATCAAAAGGTTATGAGTTCRAATCTTCACTYCCACGTGTTGTACTAAAATAAATAAATCCTAGCTGCAAAAGATAYCATTTTGGATATATTACTTTTCGAATGACGATTTTGTGAAGAACTATATTTTTAAACATACATTAGGTAAATTTTCTCTAAAAATAATGTTTTAATAGACTGCCTAGGAACATAAGACTTTTTTTAACCTCTTAAATCTCATCATTGCTGGTTGGACTTAAAAAGGAGGAAAAAAACGAAAACATGTTTGTCTATTTCGCTAACACTTTTAGTAACGGAGGGACTTACTCCTTAAGACCATTAAATATTTGACAACTCTAATTATTAAATAATGTTGTTTCTCCTGAATTTTAAGGAGCTTCAAAATTTTCATAGTAAATCAGACGATTGAAAATYATACAATTTCATCGTCTGCGTAAAAAAAAAGACTTTTTTTTCTAATACACTTTAGTTGAAAAATGAGGTTTAAATAAATTTTCAAGAACTTGTGAAATCTTAATCCGAGTATGATTTCACTTTCAAAGTAACAAGCATAGATTTTTGGCATGAATTTAATGTTTATAAGAATGTAAAATATCACTTGAATGCTAAATCGAAGATCATCCAAAGGTAGCACCCAAAAAGGAAAGAAAAAGTAGGTTGTTTTTGTTCTCCCAAAAAGAAAATCATTCCCCTAGATCAAACCTTTATAACTTTGGCCAGACACTTTTTCTCGTTAGTCGAACTTTCTACCAAAAAAKGATGCAAAATGATTGAAGCCTACAATGGGTCAAAATACATTTTGTTATTTGTATTCAATAAGTATTGCATAAAGATTTTTCTTGATCAAGTTCTCGTGAACCAAACAATGAAATGAAAGATACATTCAGTTCCATGGATTATTAATCTCCGATCAACAGATCAAAGAAATATAATGATGTTTCAAATACAATAAGGTCAAAAATTGCATGTAATTAAGTTGGCAAAATGTAATCACTGAGAAACAATAACGTTTGCAGACTATTCCCAACCAACAAAATGAATAGCTCTATTGATTAGGGATCATTATATACCATATTCAGTTAAGGGTACCCTACACAAAGAACAGATCAACCCTTTTGTTCTAYTCTATTTGTAAGTAGTTGATGCTGAAAGAAGCAAACTTGAATTAATGATGAACTTGACTGTGTAATAACTCAACTGCAGCTGCCACAACTCCCTTTCCTTCTGTAGAAATGTCAAAGCCTGGCTCCTCAATCTTCCTATTCAGAAGCTTGTCGAGTTCGCCACGCAATTTCTGGGAAAGAAAAGAGAAGAGATGAAACTCAATGGAACCCATAAACATAAGTATCTGCAACTTAACTTTTCTAGTATAGACCCAACGATCCTCCGTAGACATCTAGACTCTCGCCCTCGCGTACCTGCCTGTAATGGCAACTTCATCCTAGCTATCTAAACTTGACAATACACAGTCAAAAATCTTGTCGACAAACAAACAAGTGGGGGACTGATAGGCCGCCTGTTTAAATGTGTACAAGAGGAAAAGGGAGAGTAAAGAGTAAAGTTAGTGTGGGAAGGTGAAGGGAATTCTGTTTTGTAAGTGGGTCCATTAGTTGGCTAGTAGTTATGGCTGGGCGCTGGGGAGGGAATGTAGTTAAATACCCTGGGTAGGAGGGGTGAGGTCTATCTTTTGGCATTTTATGTAAAGGCGGGTTTAGGTGAAGCAGGAGCTCTTGAAATTTTACCTTCTCTCTTCCAGTAAATAATATAGAGGTTCTATCAGAAACATAATAGAAGTCTCTTTGAAAAAAATGAAAATTCCTCCACTAGTCCTAGCCTAGATAATCAAACTCAACAATTCTTGCTTGGATGCTCACTTGTAACAGTAAATGTAAATGTAACCTCGATTAGACTCGACAATCTGCAACACACCTACAATACTTTTTCTGTCTCTCTTTGTAAGGTACCTCCTTACTATTTAGCCTTCAGAAATTCAAGAACAAGACCATAGGCATTACACTTTCAAACCACCAATTCGAGAGGGTAGGGAAACTCTCCTACCTATCCTCACTGCTACTAGGCACTGATTACAAAAAGCATATCCCTCACTAACTTGCCTCCCCTACTTTATTCTCCTCCCACCCTACTTTTCTCTCTCTCCATTGGCCATTATGGCTCCTCACTCTCCACTATTCTATTTCCCTTTCTACCCCTCCTGCTATAGGTATTCACAATAGGAGGCCTAACACTCTTCCCCCTATCTTTGCACAACATAAGTGTCCTGGAGGAGGAAAGATTCCACTTGAAGTGCCGAACAAGTGGAAAATACATTAGACATTTTCAAGAATTACCTTTATTAAATCTAAAACGCTCTTTGATGCAGAAAAATGAAGGTAGCCACCGAGCATTTCAATGCCATCTCCACTTCTGCTAGGTACAAGATTACCACCGAACAACAATAAGGCATAATCTGATATATTGGTAGAGTCTCTAATGAATATACTGGTTGTTTTGACCTTCTCACTGTAAACCATGTAAGGTAGGGGCAAGAGATGAACCCCTGCATTAACAGATCCGGGATGAATATCCACTTTCCCAACTTCCTTAGTGTAGAAGGCTGTCCTCTTTCCTCTTCGTTTACATTGCACGACATTTGGATATAATCCAGCACAGAGCACTGCACAGACCATCTCCAAATCGTGGCTGTATTGGTTGTATGTCTGTAAAATAAGTGTCATTTCTGTTAACCTAGAAAAGCCTGATGTTCCTTTAAAGAAATAAAAGACTTGACTTCTATTCAAACTTCTATTCCAAAAAGGGAATTTACATAAGGGAGACAAAGATTGAAACCCACAGCAAAAGACAAGAGATGGGGAAAATGAAAGGCAGGATTCCAGCATGTCAAATTTAAGAATTAATGAGAAAAATCAAGTAYTCTTTCACAAAAACAATGGAAAATTATCAAAGTTCAAATCAAAGACAACACCAAACAAAATTGAGAATAAACAACCACCTCTCAAGGACGTAAAGATCAAATTCCAAAAACAAACTTCACTGAGATTAAAACAAGGGTATAATGGTGAAAAAGAGAACTTTTACTCCAAGTGATAACTGTGAAGATAGAACCCAAAGTTAATATTGGAAATGCTTCCCTTTTTTACAATTGGAAATGCTTTATGTAACCCTCTTTTGAGTCTTTGTTATCTCTTTTGCAATTTCATATTATCAATGAAATTGTTTCTTCCACAAAAAAAAAAGAGATTAAAACAAGGGTTGGATACAAGATAGAACCCAAGGTTAATATGCCTCTTATTCAGTTGCAGAATTGTATAGAAAATCGTGGAAGAAGCTTCTTCTGTGAGTTTTAGAAGGTTACTCGAGTCTCGAGATTGATTCTTCAGCAATAATCGTTGGGTGTCCTCTTCAGTTTTTGGCTTTCTACAGAGTTTCCTAATTGATCTTTTGATATTTTCTTCTGGGCATTGGGCATTTGCTTGGTGTTGAAGCTTGATGATAGTGGGTTTTGCAGATATGGTCCTTCGGCTTTCCAAGATTTCCGCATGCGATTCTGTCTTTCATTGTTTAGTTCGCCTTTTGGTTGTAATATTTGGAGAACTTGACTTTATTTGTTTGGTTGTTTGGTTTTCATTTCACTCTTTTGGAGGCTTGTATC
>NW_019104564.1:752238-832362 GCF_001995035.1 Momordica charantia | reverse complement strand
TAAGTTCGACAGAAAGCTTACACTTGGACCCCTAGACTTGTTCACAAAGCCAATATCAGATAGAAGATCCAGAAACTGCATTCTCATGTCATCCATCATCTGCAAGGTTACTGGAGATAAAAAGTTATCCCAACAGAACGATCTGTCACCTCCATTTCTTTTTGCATCCTTCCATCCTTCAAAGGCTTTAAGAAGAGCAACATGGTCACTGCGATTGGTAGTTTATAATTAAAAACTTAGCAATAGAAACAAAAGAATCTGACATAAAAATAACAATAGAAAAGTTGAAGATCCTCCACAGTGGTAGAAAGTTTATAGAAGAAGTTCTTTTTAATCACAGCCAGACATTAACCTGCAAGAATCACCGGCAAATGATTTCTTTGCATCATTTGCTTCCTCTTTCCTATTTATGGGCAAGATAAATGGATCACGGTGAGCCAGAGCAGCAGCAATGGTCAAGGCGGGATTGAGGCATTGAAATATAGAACCCATGAGAAGCATTTTCCCTATATTTGGGTCCAGAGGTAGAGTGCAAAGATGACGGCCTGCATTATGGATCGGAAGAATATTGATCACAATTCAATATTTAAAAAGAAGAAAGAGAAAATTCATCATTATATACCCAGTGGTGTAAGCTCCTCCATATCATCTAAAGCACCAATTGTTTTGAGAAGTTCAATGGCATTCTGGACTGCAAGAGGATCTGGTGGTTGTAATGCCTGTGCCAAAAATGATCCAACAGTACCTAGCTGCAAACTTTTGATATGCAGACAAAGCTCTTGTAAAGGAGTTCTCAGAATTTCAGGCAACTGATACTGAAGCATTGCATCATGGATAATTTTTGGATAGAGTCTATAACAAACACCAGGTTGCACACGACCAGCACGACCTCGCCTCTGAAATTTTTGCAATCAACTCATGTGAAAAGAAATTTGTAAACCAAACAATGTAATCGCATTAAATTTGGAAGTCACAAATTTGTATTTGTAGTACTCTTCTTTTATTTGTTACTTAAAAGTAAGGATATACTTGTAAGAGAGGTTTTCTTTAACAAGGTATTTGCCACTCTTTTGGGGTGCTTCTTCTTTTCCTTTTAAGCTTGCTCTCTTTGGCTACCTTGTTATTTTTATTTTTTTTTTTTTAACAAGATACGAACTTTTCATTGATTAATGAAAAAGATCAAAATTGTTCAAAGATACAAACTCCGAATGGAGTGAAAAAAATAAAAAACAATAACAGTAGAGACGACAAAAGTTAAAAGACACCACTAGGGGAAGATATAAAAACCCCCCAATTCATACGTAACATACTAGGGGAGTAAGAGGAGAATATGTCGGAAAGAGAACACCATTGAGAAGCTTTGAACTTTGCAATTGAGAAACAATCTAGAGATGAGCGACTTTTGCCTTCCAAGGTTCTCTGATTTCTCTCGAACCACAATTCCGAGATGAGAGCTTTAAAACCCTTCATCCAAAGGAGATTGGCTTTTGAATTGATTCTGAATTGATTTGCAAACCATAAAGGATCTGAAGAATATTATGGGAAACATCCAAGTCCCAAACGCACGAAATGTTAAACAATGAGAAGAAAGACCACCAACACTCTGCCGCATAGGAGCTAAGWAAAGAAAACATGCCCTTGTGTCTCCCCATACGCTTTGGCWACCTTGTTATTGGCAGGCATTCTTTCTACTTTCCTTATTTTGAAGGAACTTTGCTTTCTGTCCCCAAAGATAAGCTTTGCAAATTTCTATTTATCATTACAAGAAAGTGAATACCTGGCGTGCTGAAATAACAGAACTTGTTAAGTTCTTCATGGTTCTATGGGAGCATTGAGAGAAATAACAAAACTTTTAGGGAGATTGAGAGATCTTGAGAAGAAGTGTGGAATATTATTCATTTTAACACCTCTTAATGGGCTTCTATTTCTAAGGATTTTTATAATTATCAATTAGGTGTAATTTTTTTGGATTTGAGGCCCTTCCTTTAGGTACAGGCTCTTTTGGTTGGGCTTTCTTTTTTTGTGTATGTGTGTGCGTCTCCATGAAAGCTCAATCTCCTATAAAAATTATTAAAAATAAATAAAATAAAACAAACCTGATGTGCTGAAGCCTTGGAAACCCATGATGGTAACAGACAAGCAAGCTTGTTCAGAGCATCATAACTTGTTTCCTTTGCTTTTCCACAATCTATGACATAGACAACATCATCTATGGTGATACTACTCTCAGCAATATTAGTTGCCAGCACAATTTTTCTACAATAATAGACAAATGTAGATTAGAAGTTGAGGGAAATGTAGCAGCAAATGAAAGATTAATTCTTACGAATGTATTAGAGAGAGAGGGGGGAAGGAACCTATAAATTTCACAAGCAAAGGGTCAAACTTACCTTTTGGTGGGGGGAGGACTATCAAATATTTCACGCTGATTAATGGTTGGCATGGAACCATGTACTGGAAGAACTAAGAACTTTCCAGGATCTCCAAGATAATTGTTTGCTTTAACTTTCTCAAGCAGTTTAGAAATGTCATCCCAACCAGTAAGGAATACAAGAATAGCACCATGACCCTCATGGCGACAAATATACTCAATAGTTGACTCCACCTGCAGATAAACAGTATACCTGGTTAGATGCAAATAAAATAAACACTTAGAAGTACCATGACCTTTTATAAATTAATTAATTGTACAAAGTTAGATTGAATTTCTTAATATTCGTTTAGAAAATCACTTCACACTAAATATAAAATTCATTATTTATAGTAGGGCTTCAAAACCATAAGAAAATGGGCCTAAATTTTAAGTATTAAATGTCCAAATTGATGAAAAAGCTCAACAGAGAATCCAAAATGGTTCGAGAAGCCCATCCCAACCCTCTCCTTATGCAGTTAGCCAACGTAAGTTTTACAAAATATCCCAAATGGCAAATACTTCATCAAAAAAAAAAAAAAACTCAAATATTTTATCCTTCATTTATCCCTTTTGTTTTGTATTTTGAACTTTTTCCACAGCTGAAAGAAGATTTCAGTGGGAGAAAAAAGAAAATTMTATTTCGGCCACCATTAAGTCAGGTTGTTCCCTACTAATATTGGAAAGTTAACATTTTTATGGTAGAAATAAAGTGAATTATACTTCAATTTCAATTTTCATCTCACGATTCTCATTAATGAAATTGCTTTTTTAAGTAAAAGGTAAAATAAATCAATTTAATTTTTTTAAAATAAATACTGATTCATCCTCTGTGGCTCGATATACCATTCAAGGACATACCAGAGTCAAATCAAGTTGTGCTCCAGACCAGGCTTCAAGTGATTTTCTCGTAGATGTACTATAATTTTTGTACTCAGTATCAATATCAACATCCTACAAAACAATAATACTGCAGTAAGTATTACTAGAAATCATAAATTGATTACACGTAACTCTAATCCGGAGTCCGGACATAATGTGACAATCTGACAACAGACGTAGGGATGAATAATGCCTCAAATAATTCTGATAATGGATCCTTCTTAGATTCCTGCTGTCTCCTTCTTCTCCTTGAATTTCCTTCAAAATTTTCAGACTCTGACTTGATATTATAACGAGTTTTCTCCAGCACATCCTCAAGAAAGAACTCTGTCACAGGAAATGTTTTTCCCTGATATTTCATAATAACAATTCACATTATAATTATTACATACTAAAAATGCGTACAGGGAAATTAAGATGTTGCACATACTGGTATGTGTAGGGTTGGGGCATTCGCAAAGTATTTGGAGAACAAGTCTGCATTGATGGTGGCACTCATTAAAATAAGACGTAAATCTGGCCGCTGAGTAAGAAGGTTCCGCAGAATTATTAATAAAAAGTCCTCATTCATGCCTCTTTCATGTATTTCATCCACAAGCAAATGGCTAACACCAGTCAATTGTGGGTCCTGAACCTGAATTCAAGACAAGGAGCCCCTGAGTTATGTACTAATCACAGCGGAGCAGAATAAAAAACCATGACCTTACCAAGGTAAAACAAGCACAAGATTCAGACAAGCATTAAAACATAATAGCAGAAATTTTGAGCCTATGAAGGGGCTGTGAAAGTTGAGGATGTGTTCAGATGGAACATTTAATTTCCACCAACATAAACAGCCAAGTGTTAGTTTGCAATTGCAGACTCAGTTAACACTGCAAGTTACAATTCATAAGGCATTGACCTGAGATTCATTTTTAACAAGCTAGTTTTACCAAACACCCTTCTAGTCCAATTAAAAAAAAAATGCATGGCATAGATGAGATTATTGGGAAAAAGGACATACATGGGTTACAAAAAAACATATCGGAAACACATGAAAAGCTTATATACCAACTGCCGGAGTAGAACTCCAGTAGTGCAAAATAGTAGTCGTGTCTGGGCTGATTGTTTCGCTTCCAGTCGTATCTGATATCCAACTGTTTCACCAAGATTTTCTCCCCTTTCAGCGGATATACGAGCAGCAACTGAAATAGCAGATATACGCCGAGGTTGGGTGCATATTATCCTACAGTCAGCACCACGAAGTTTTGATATCTCCTCTTCTAAAATAAATTGAGGGAGCTGTGTGGTTTTACCACAACCTGTCTCTCCTGAAACAACCAATACCTGACATTCAAGACAAAAATTGTGGATAGTATTAACTAGAGAAATAAAGCCATGAATGTCCCTCGAGTCAAACGTTCAAGGAAATTGACACTTCATTGAAATAAACACTTCTTAGAAAATAGAGACTCAGTCAATCAATAAATTAAACTGACAGGAAAAGAGGGAGAATACTAAAAGAAAACTACGAAGGTTGATAGCCTTCTGAGAGGGCTAGCTATCTCTCTCCAATAGTTCTATACCCAAATCTTCCTTCCCTCTCCAACAGTCCAACTATCAAACATGCTAAATACTAGTTAAGAGAGTTCCAAGCTTGTTAATGGCATCCACACTCTTTCTCAGGTAGTCTAAACCTAAATCTTCCCCGTCGGTCATGTTAAACCACCAATGAACCATATAATAAATAGTTAAAATAATACTATATAGTAGTCCAAACCTAAACATTCACCATTGATCAATGTTAAACAACCAATGAACTAAATAGTACATGTTCAGCATAGAAAAGTCTGCCACATGAAGCTTTGTTTCTTCCATTTATCCTTTTTGGTAAATCGGGTGGAAGAGAATAGAAATTGTTCAAATTCCAATATGAATGTTAGATTTCAAAGTGATTGCATTTGCACCTGGTTTTCTGTCATTGCTTTTAAAAATTCAGACTTYACTTTGAAGGCAGGAAGCTTTTCTCTAAATGCCAGCATTGCTTTCAAGCCATCACTTCCCTGCAATGCATAATAGGTAACACGATATTTACATGTATAGAGAGAGAGAATATCATTGCAAAAGAATAGCAAATTTACTTTCATCTGTTCTTGTTTCTGCTGAAGTTCAGCACTAAATTTATCCTTTGCAGTATCAGTCCCCAACTTGTAGGCAGGTTTTGTGCTATTTACAGAAGTTGGTAACTGTTTGCTTGCTCCAACTGATGCAGTGGAAGAAACATTATGGTCTCTTCCCTGACCATGTGAGTTATCCAAAAGATTTCCAACTCTCCTCTCCATTTCTGTAGTCATACGAATCTGCAGATAAATTAAACATGTTATACTCTTTCTAAACAGATTGGGTAACCAAAGAAGTCATTACAACTCATTTAAAAAACAAAAAATGAACCTCCTTCTGCGTGGACCCATGGCGTTCATCAAGATCAGCCCGGTAATCTGGCAACGGAACTTTACTAACCACAAGGGTCTTCCCCGTATTATATGCATGGCTTTCTTTCCACAAGCACAAAATCAGTCAAATAAAGTGAGATCCCATCCTAGGTAKCATATATATATTACTTTGTACCCTACAAAGTACAAAAACTGGCATGCTGGCAACACATAAAATGATTCTAACGCTTCAGAAGAAAAACAAGCCCGAGCTTGTTCTTGTGCTTCTAGTAATAAGTATAATATTTGTTATTTGTTAAATATGGCAGTAGAAACATACAAGTAAAGACCCTGCTGATGAGCCATATCAGAAAGGATTTCTTGGTCACTTCGACTGAAATTACGCTTAATTATCATCTCTTGTTCCCCTCCTCTTTTCATCTGGTCCATCTTAGTCCACCATTCATTTTCATTAAGAACCTCCATCTGCAAATATGAATTGTTTTCAAGGGAAAAATATATTATGATTCAGGATTATACAACAAAAGATTGGGCGTCAAAACAATAATATAATATTTCAAACATTGTTCAATCCAAACAATTAAAATATTAGACGTTAAATAAGGTATTGTTGTGTATGATAAATTATATCCTTTGACTCCTTTCCCATTCTAAGATCCTCCCCTAGTCCCTTCTCATTCTCATCCTCTTAAAATAAGTATGCTCAAGACATCAACCACCGCAACCAAAAAATAAATGGATAAGGGTCCCTTCTCTAGTAATAACAACATTAAGGATGACGACTTAAAAAATTATCCTTGTTTCACATGACTTGAAATTTTATTTGCATTGTTTATGCGTGTAATGGACTTAAACCTAAGGATTTCTAGACACCAGGAAGAATTAGAAGTGCAGAAGTACATAATGGAAAAGACATGGTACAATAGAGTTCTATGGAGTAACAAGAGTTTTTTATATCGCAAGTATCTACCCCACTTACATGCATGGCATAACTCGCTTAATCGCACGAGACAATCGTCTAAACCTACAATATTTGATTGTTACAAAACTTGTAGGATTTAGATATTTTAGGTGGGTGACTACCATGAAGTTTAAAGGTAGGTATGTTCTTTTTTTCAACAATGAAACAAACTTTCCATTGATATATTAAAATTTAAAAGGAAGAAAATGTTCAAGGATAAATCACATAGAGAGCGAAAAGAGAAACAAACCAAAGAGAACAAAAAACCAAAAAATTACAAGAAAATAAGCCAATAAAGAACAAAGCTTTGAGAATCATAAACCAACTATACAGCTAGGGGGAAACCAAAAAACTACAAAGCCGAATCTTGAAACACCATAGGACTCCAAGACCCACTTGGGAGTAATCTTTAAGTCACCGAATCCACTTCTTGATATGACAAAGATATATATGGATCTTTCTTCTCGAAAGCCGACTAACTCTTATTTAGAAAGGTGATATAGCCATCCAAATAGGAAGTAGACACGCCAGAAATTATCTTGATAGATGAAACAATTTTGTCCTTCAAAACGTCCAAAGGAGAATCCATAGCCCGGAACGAAAACTGGGACGAAGACTAATTGAGAAGTTCTAGATGCCAGCTTGAAGGAGGGAGACCAAAACCTATTGAGTTATAAATAGCCAACGAAAACCTTCGGGCAACTAGAAACCTTTCCACTTCTCAAAAACTAAATGATTCCTAGGCTTTAACCATCCTTGAAAGACCAGCATAGCATTTCTTTCTTTTTTTTTTAACCCAAAGATCCGTTCAAATATTTGACACCGTCAGCCAAACCTAATGCAACAGTTAACCCAGTAAATTCAGATGAACAGCTATCTAATTCATCCTCCTTTCCCTCCCACGACCCACGAACAGATCATCACTATCGTCGGCCACCATCTAAAATTTTCGAGAAAACTAATAAAGATTAAAGAGTACCTCAGCAGCCTTTTGTCTCAGACGCTCGGCCCGCCAGACTGGGTCCCACCAACGTTGCTCGCCTCTACCACCGCCGCCTCTGCCACCGCCACCGCCTCCGCCTCCGCCACGTCGGGCGCCACCGCGTCCTCCTCCCGAAGAGCCGCCTCGACGGCCGCCTTGATAGTTGGGCCGATGAGACATTGCGAACGTTGAAATGAATGGCCGAAGTACAGAGAGTCGAGGCGCGAGAAATGGGTCCTTGCTAAGTAGAGAGTGGCTAGAAGCGGCGAAGATTCGGAGGGACATCAATTTATAAATCGAGTAAAATCGCACTGCGGCGATCGTTGTACGTGGCGCTGCCAGCGGTTGGCGGTTCGAAACATCGCCCTTCTACTTCATAAATAAGTGAACTCGATTATTTTTTATTCCTTTTAGTTTATAAATTCTCAAAATATTCTAGCAGTTGTTATACTTTTAGATTCGAGAGAGAATAATCTTGATAGTAATTGGCATATCTCTTCAATTAAAATTCTGTGAGTTCGAATCTATTCTCTGTATTTAAAAAAAGTTCTTGTACTTCAAAAAAAAAATTTACCAACTTAAATATAACTATTTAGGATGGTACTTATCTCCGACAAAAAAATCGTAGATTCGAATCATAAAATTTTGTAAGTGTAAACTAAAATAATCACCTTTAAACGAACGTTATCAAAACATGTATGCTAAAGGTACGTAAGATAAATTAAAAATAACAGTGGAAGGAAATAAATATTTTGAACGTACATTAACGAAATCTGAAAAAGGTATATATACTAAATTAGTATTTAGGATTTATATACTTATAACTAGTGGCAATATTAAGTGTGACGTGGAATTCCAACTTTTGTATACTTTCATTTGTTTAATGTTATAAATCAAAGAGGATATATCAATTTTACARTCATCATAAGAAGATGCACATTCATAATTCTTTTTTTATAATACCAAAGCGAGCATAGTTCMGTGGTAATTACTATATACCTCCAATTTGTGAGTTCGAATCCCCTCCCCAACACGTGTTGAATTTAAACAAAAAAATTACATTTTTGTCATTGGATCATTACTTAAAATTGAATGTCCATCACTCATTTAAACGACATGATGTTATAAATATATCACGATACAAATGATCAACTAGACAAAATAAGGTCAAACTGAGCGTCAAATTGAACATAGCTCAAATGGTCAAGACACTTATCACAWYTTTTCATCAACGGTAGATAGGTAAATTATATTTTCATTGTTAATATTACTACATTTTTTAATTAATCCAATATTGTATTTGCARTAATTAAGTCAACTGTGAATATCAACTAAAATGGTAGCAAACGAAAACCATAAATAAAAAGTGGTGAGTCATCTGCAACCCAAGTGTTGAGTCATCGAYCTCCAATCCGACAGTCACTCACATTTAGATTTGAGCCGTGAGTCTCCACACAACAATTTCCTATCATTGAGTCACTGTTTTATGCTTTTGTATTAATACGTACGGGGAGGTATCATTGGATTAAAATTATAAATTATAAATTTAATTTGAAATTTAAATGGTTGATAATTAAATTAATTTMTTTTAAGATTTTGTTTTTAAATAGGTTGTTATATTTTATTTAAAAACAAAAGTTTAAAAATATTTTTTTTTTATTGTTTCAAGATACTAGTTAAATTTAGTTTGAATTTTGCTTTTAAAAAATATTAAGAAAATATTTGGAGTGTCCTATAGGCTATAAGTAAAGAGATTTCATATGGGGCCAAAATGCAAATATACGACTTGTGGATTTGAAAAAAAAAATCAATAACGAAGAGACSACATGTTAACTGACACCTCATGCATCATCTCGAGGATCGAAGAGAGGTAAAATGCTGATAAATAGTTTGAAAAGTGATATATTTTTAGAATAAGTTTAATAATATAAGTAATATTAAAAAAAATAGAAGATAAATCCTCCATATTTGGGGAGGTAAAGTTATGTATTTGGTGATTAAGTTGTTCTGCAAACTCGACAATGTTYGTCGATTGTGAAGCGAGGTTATATTACTTAATTTATTTGATATTGTATGGTTGTATGAATTAATTGACATTGATATGAGTGTTCCATCATCACGCATTATTTTCACGTATGTATAGGTTTGGTCTGTTGTATAGTTTTTTTAAAAAAAATTCAAAATATAGACCAATCTCTTGAAAAAAGAAACAAGTTAAAAAAAAAACTTATTTTATTTTTTAAAATTGGCTTAGTTCTTCGTAAAAAACCTTACCAAAATTGGAAAAGGAAAAAAAACAAACCATTGTTTTTAAAATATAAAATAAATAAATAATTGTTCTCAAACAAGCATTAGTTATTTAAAACAATTTTGGTTCCACTATTTTATTAAGATCGAACATATCAAATTTTTCACCGTGTATTTCGTCAACTAAAAAAATAAAATAGATACTATACATACTATAAAAGATGAGCATGTTGACAGAGACACTTTAAATTGTATATTATAATGATAAACATGGAGCATATAGTAAATTCAAAACTTTATAAACTTTATAAACTTTATAACCTTTAAATTTCCAAATTGTAAGTTTTAAAACAGTGAAATTAATATAATGTAAACCTATTTAGCTACAATTTAAATGACATTCATGATATATTCATGTTTTTTAAGTCCGACAATTACAAGGTAAATTATCGAGATAGAAAAACCAAKATCTATTATATATTCGAGTTATAMTAAGAYTARCACATTTCGAACATATTCAATTAGATAAAACATTATTAACCTATTTTGAAGTTAAAAATTCCAATTATGTCATCCACTTTSGTCGTACTATATAAAATTTAAGAGTTACAAAATCCACAAAATAATGATACAKAATTATATATGTTGATGTTAAATTATGAACAAATCGAGATATGCATTRAGCTTCTCCTAATCGAACTACACATAACGAGTCGTGCAATAAAAACGTGGAAGCAATGAACAAATACTCTGACGTTCAAGTCAATCTAAATTGACTTGATCTATATAAGTCGATTCAAAACATAATTACATACATGCATATGTGAGTAGTTGCGTATTTACACYAGTCGGAGGATATACTATTATATCGCAACCTTGATAGAGCTTATCACGCAASTGTAACTAATTTCATCTTATAGTTTAGTTTTCACGTTTGGAGAAGCATTATGAAGAGCCACGAGCAATATAGTACTTTATAAATTAAAAAATTTGTCAAATATGGAGCTATTGAGCACAGTACTATAAGGCAGACCGTGTACAAGTATGAATAAGGTAATATCATTTATTTCTATTGATCCACGTAACAAGTCATAATTTACCGTCCAATACTGTTTAGTATAAAAGAATGAAGGGTAAATTGCACAAACCACCCTCGAACTATATTAGTTGTAACAATTTTACCCTTAAACTTTCATTTGTAAAAATCTAACCTTGACCCTTAAACTTKTAAGGGCAAAAATTAAACTTTTAAACTTACAAATTGTACTAATAAACTTCAAATTCTAAAAATTACACCCTCAAGATACATCCATTCAACCCAGCAAACAAAATCTGGAAGAAGATGAAGGAAAATTAATACTTTCTTATGAGAAATAAATAAATAAGAAGCTAAAAGCAACMATTCACATTGAAYTGCTTCAACGAGTGGTCAAATTGGAAAATTTTCGTTCCAARCCACATGTCCCCGTCATCTTCCCCAATCAYCAGGTGTGGGCAACCTTATCCTTCTCTTTTTTTATAAGGAAAATTAATTAATTACTCTAATAAATGTTTGTTCGATTTCTAATGATATTTTTGACTCGTGAGGCGCCTTGTCGACGACCAAACATGCTGCAGAATYTGCAATCGACAAACTTTGGAGCTCGACGGTGACAAGAGCGAGATAACGCCATATGAGGGGCGGTAGTGGATCAAGTTTAATTTGAGGGTGAATTTTAAAATAGATTCAATATATTTTTTTAATTTGAGAGTTTAATTTTTACCATTAAAAGATTGATCAATTTTTTCTTTTTCAAAATTGTAAGGGTTTAATTTTTACTCTTAAACGTTTATGGGTTTAATTTTTTCATTTTWAAAAGTTTAAGGACTTAATTTTTACCATGGAAAGTTTATAGGTAAAATTGTAACAACTACCATACTCTAAGGTGGCTTTTTGCGATTTGTCCAAGAATGATAAAATTTGAATATATTTTTCTAAAAAAAAAGGTGCAGTTTATAAAATAAAGAAAAAAGAAAAAAGGGATTTGGAGTGCAGCGTGTGAACGACTAAGGCAAATGGCCCATTAGACCCAGAAACGATCAAAGCTCGTCGGTAGCTTGCTGCCTCAGTAGTCCATCCCAAGAACCGGCCGGAATTATCATCCGTCGCATTTCAACCACCGCAGCCCGCTCCAATTCTCCATTGCCGCCGGTGAAATCTTATGGTCTAATAGCAAACAAGTAGCAAGTGACCCATCAGGCGAGTCGCGCTGATCCGGCAAGCCGATTTGCTTCCGCCATTAAAGCCGGCGCTGGTCACTGGCGGCAGCTGTTCGGACAGCTGAAGAAAAGAGAGACATGGATCCGGCAAATACACCACTGGGCAGGATGCTGCTGGAGGAGATCACTCCGGTTATCATGGTGCTGAATACCCCTCTTGTTGAAGAAGCCTGCCTGAAGAACGGCCTCTCATTAATCCAGATGCTCAGCCCCTTCTGCTCGTTCAACAACATTGACGGTAATCCCTCATTGTCTCCCTTCTACTGCTTCAATTTAGTGCATACCCTTTGCACTTAGTTGTATGAATGTTCGACTGTTTCATTTCTGGGTGGGCTTCTCTTCGTTTCAGTGCCCGTACGCACCGCAAGTGATCAACCTTACAGGATTAAGAAATTCAGTTCACGGTTGTTTTACGGTTCAGACATTCGTCAACCTAATTTAGAGGTAAATTTTAAATGAGACGTTTGGTTTATGATAAAGTTTGTTGGACAACGATACATTGTGTGTTTGCAGTTTGGATAGTTAACAGAAAAGAATTCAGTTAAATTGACAGTGATTGAACGAAAGCGAACTAATAGCTTAGTTGGAAGCTTACGTAAAAACCAACTAGCCAAGTTTAATCACTTCAACATACTAGGGTACTGAAATGGAAGGTTCCTTATTGCGTGTGATATGAATGTATATGAACTGGTTCATTTAATTATGAAATCGGCCTATGGCTAATCATGGTTGAATTATTAATTTAGGGCTTGTTTGATAATGTTCATGTTTCTTGTTTATCGTTTTCAATTTTATTAAGAAATCTTAGCATTTGACAACTGTTTATGTTTTCCGTTTCTCAATTTTTAGAAACATTATCAAAATTGTATAGCACTATTGGAAACAACAAAAACAAGTTTCTGTTTCTTGTTCCTGTTTCCGATTTGCTCYAACACGAATAGAAATCTTGTTTTATCATTATTGAATCTATGGGTGTCGGGGGCCCTGYAATTCTAATTTGAAATGGGAACGTTACCAAACAGGTCTAATCCATTTATTGTGGAGGATTTCAGATAATTGGAATGGATTAGGATGAGATTATTTTTAATGTGCACGTATGACCATTATTTGATCATTTGTGTACTTAGAAGAACACAGCGGTAGAACCTTTGGAAGTACAAACAAGAATACTAGAAAGAAAATCTCATACAAATGGAATTGTGATAGGATCRTGAAGGGAGGAACTGGAATTGTGATAGGATCATGAAGGGAGGAACTATATTTTAGTAGGTAAATGAATGCCTTATATGGGGAAGAATCATCATATTGGCATGTCTTTAAAAATAGATTATTATGAGCCATACTTAGTGTTCGGGTATTTGCTTTTAAAAAAAAAACTTGTCTAAACCTACCCATGTGCGGTAGAGGTCAAGTCATTGAAGAAATGGAGACTTGGAGAGAAGACTAGGAAAAAAACTAAGCTTGGTTCTTTCGTTATTAAGGTCCCTTAAGCATAATATATTACCGGGGAATTAAAGATAACTTTGGTCACATATGGAATAGGAAAACTAAATTTTTGAAAGACTTATTTGGCATTGATATCTAGGAAGATAGTTCTCTTTCCWTGAAATGAAAACCTGRAAAGCTCAACTTATTTTTTATTATTTATTTTTTGATAAGAAACAATTTCATTGATGTATGAAATTACAAAAAGAAGGGGAGATAAAGAAAACCCCAGAAACCAAAGGAGTTGCATGAACTTATAGATTGCCTTATTTGACTTAGTCTTTATTAAAGAGAACAAAATTTKGTTTTAGAAATATAAGTTGAATTTTTTGGTGGATGGAGATGAAAATTCTTCCTCTTTCCACAAACTTGTCTCCACTTTGTACATGTTGGCTATTGGGAAGGAATATCTATCTTTCTTAGAACATCTTAAAAAAAAAAAGTTTTCTAAGGCGGATTCCCATTTCCTATGCATGTTAATTGGAAACCAATCCCCAACATGCTTATAGGAGCCTTRTACAATCTTTTTGTGTGGGGAGAAGGAGGTTAAAGAGGCCGTGGGCCTTTTGAGTTGAAATAGATTAATGGATGGTTTCASTTTCACTATTAGCTTCTTTAAAAAGGGTTGAAAAATTTATAGTAAGGACTTCAAGGAGATTTCCAAGACTGCTTTAGGAAAGACATCATAGATTCTAATGTCAATGGAACTGAATTAACCTTATACTTACGAAATCTAGTACTTGTTGTATTTGAATTGTCACTTTATTAGCCTTTCATCCGATATGCAAGTAATTGGTAAAGTCTTAGCCTTCAAACGGGTCTACCCCTCACTATCTAGCGCTGTTAGTTTGTTTTATCATTTATGAAAGTAAGATAGATTGTGGATCCCATTCTTATTACAAAAAGGGTTGTTGATGAAGGGAGGTGCAAAAGAAAGAAAATGGTGGCCATCAAGCTAAACTTAGAAAAATCATATGGATTGACATTTCTTAACGTGAAGGGCTTTCACTGTGGATGGAGGGGAGGGATCAAAGGTTGTCAATATGTTGGATTCTTTAATCATCAACAAGAAGCCTAAAGGCAAAAATCAAAGCAACTTGAAGCAGTAGATATGGATCCCCTGTAACCGTTTCTTTTTCGCCATGTGGATTGTCTTCCTATGATACTTAGATAAAGTTGGCTCAAAGTTGGACAATGAAGAAGCCTCTTCAATGTTGAAGTTTTCGTGATAGGTGTATTTTTTTTCCTCTTTTAAATAGCTTTTGCGTTTTTATTGGTGATCTGGATATAAAGGAACTTGAGATTTTCAATGAATGAGAAAGAGATCAGAATAAGATGTGGCCCATGGTAGTTGATTGCGTTCTTTCTTCTTCATGGTGTATAAAGTCTATGCCTTTAGTACATGTTCTACCATATTGGTTAATTGGAGAGCTTTTATGCCACTCCTTTGACTCTTTTAATTTAATCTAATTTTTTAATGTTTCATCCATCAATTAAATTTGTTTCTTAAAATATAATTGTACGATTAGTTACCCCACAAATCCAAAAAGGGGCATGTTGAACACTGTTTGTTTGTTTGGGTTTTTTTTGGACGAGAAACAATTTCATGTTGAACATTGTRATACTTGTTTATTAGTTTCTGCTTTATTTAGTAGTAACTAGTCATTATATTTGAGAATCAGGTCCTGGTTACAGAAAAAATGATGGAAACGTTGGGTATTTTTCCTAAGGTATAACTTGTAAGCATCCCATTCTTGTGTAATGAACACTTGCACATGCTATAGTTGCAAATGTGCATATAGAGTGGATAGTCATAAAAACATTTCAAGCATCACTCAGGACTTTCTGAAAAGGAAGCTTCTTAAAGTGCCAATATTTTACCATACTGTTTCAGTTTTCACTGGTATAATTAGGCCAATCAAAATGTTCATGAAGAAGAAAAGTGAGACTGCAGTAACATTTTCCAATATTTTCATTTTATCTCCATTATGTCAGGACTGGTTTTCATTTGCTTCTTCTACTATCTCCTTATATTCTACTTTCCTAATTATTCAACTAGGCATCAAAAGAGCGACTGAAACAGGTTATTACACAAGCCAGCGAGAAAGATCTTTCTAAATTATGTTCYGACCCTCCTCAAATTAATGATGTAGCTGCCTGTAAGTACTGTTCATCTCAAGATTCTTGGATATCATTATCTGTATGTTCAAGTAAGAACTTTGGCGTCCTTTTGTCTCTTATTTTTTAAAACAATATAGAAACAACTTTCATCAGTTGGTAAATATTTAGTTTWGTAACTTTCAAGTCTCCTGATTAAAGATATTTTATCTTTTGAGCCCTTTTCGTTTTTACTTCTTTAATTAGTATTATCTTGCTTCTGAAATTTAAAGTAGATTGTTAAAAGCAGATGTTGATTCAAAGAGGTCATGGGCAGATCAAGAATGTTTGTTTGAATCAATTAAATTTTTTTTAGTAAATAACTACTGATGCAGTTTCTGTTTAAATGATGCAGGTGTAGGATTGGTTTTAAACCTTATTAACCGATATTTTTGCCTCATCTGCAGGTTTTGAGTCTGCAATTCTACCTTCATGGTTTCAGTTGTTTAACAAAGAGCTTATACGTACTATATCCTTTTCGGAACATGAAGCTTTTGATCATCCTGTGGCATGTAAGATTATGTAAAATATGAACTGTGCTGCGTTCCTCTCATTTCAAGGACAAGGGTTCTTCAGTTTTTGTCCCCTATCATTCAAACTCTCCCCATTCGTTTTAATGTTTATTCCTTTAACCATACAAAAGATATGCTCCTCGTTAAAGCTCTCTTTGATATAATGTCTAGACATCTTTGTCAACCTTTGCATTTTGGTTCTATCTTTTTTTTTWAAAATTTATATTTTTTTAAGAAACATTTGAGGAAATCCATTATACAAAAGAGCAAACAACCTAAGGCCAAGGGAAAGAGAGATTCTCCTCCCAATCAAGACTAAATCACATGAAAGACGTCCAATCCTTGAGGATTGGATTTTGCTAAATCACATTTTGGTTCTATCACGTTTCTCAAAGTCGTGGATGATATTACTAGAAAATAATGTCAATGGAAGTCTGACATGTTTTCAGTTCTTCTATAATTTCCTGTATATGGATCCCTTTATCTTCCTTTCTCTCCTTATTTATTTCGTTCTACTGTCTTGTTGCAAGTTGTTTTTAGTCTCACTTAAATGGTGATTAATAGTGTTCACAGTAGTTTTGCAGGAAGTACAAAAARGCCCTGCGAAAACACATAGGCCCTTAACCTTAAGAGAAGTCAAAGATACAGAAAACTATTGCAATTATTGACAATCGAAAATAAAAGTGAGAGAGTGTGTGGGAGTTCTCAACGACGCTCTCTTCTCTCTTCGCCCTTGGGGTTTCATTTTGTTTCAAACTTGTTCATTAACAAGAAGCCAAGAGATGGACCATCAAAGAAGAGACTGCATCCTCTCTCATATTAGACTAGGTGAAAAGACCATGGGACAAGCCAGAGAGGGTAACTTTTTAAATCACTTTATTTGATCTTCTCACAATCTTAGTTGTTTCTCTAGGCCTCAAATGTTATTGGTTCATCCAATGGTATTGAAATCTCCTCCGATACGCTAATAACTCTACCAAGCTCTCAAGTTCCTTTTGAAGGTTTTTCTTTCTTGGTACATGCTAAGACCATAAACCCTTGCATATGTCAGCCAACTTAAAGTGTATTGGCATTGAGAAAGGCTCCAACCATAGATTCAATCACCACCAGGGAAGAATCATGCCATCTCAAGGTTACCAGGAAAAGACCATTGGAATCTAGGTTACTGGGAGAGGAGYATTGGAGTCTCCTTTAATTGTGCAAGGCAATGAGAAGATAACTGGGAGGTTGCTAAGTTTGTGCTTTTTGCACATGTGCTCCTTCAAGATCCTTTTTGTAACTCTCTCTCTCCAAAGCTTGTTGTTATGGCTTCTTTGGCTGAGGGCCATTCCTTATTTGTTCTTTTCATATTCTCACCGAAAATTGCGTGTATTTTTTGTTTTTTTAGATTGAATTAATTAAATTTTTATAGAAAACGTATACTCTTTTTAATCGTCATTGTCCATGCCCACTTGCAGGTCTTTTGGTTGTCTCCTCAAGCGAAGATCATCCTGTCAACAGATTTGTTGATCTCTTTGGCACAAATAAATTGCCCTCTCTTCTAAATGATGGTGCCACAGACCCTAAGATTTTGAAGCATTATTTGTTGTTGCATGATAATCAAGAAGGCTCTTCAGAGAAGTATTTTGTTATTTTCTTTAATCTGAYGAGGACCTTTTCCCTAATATACCCACAATAGTACATTTTCGTGATTTGTTATCACAACTAATAAATGTAGTGAAGGTTGAGCTAGTTCTATTATTTGCTTTTTATGTCAGTAGTTTGAGTAATTAACTTATAGGGACTTTTTGTTTGACGTTCTGATGAGTAGTTTGCTGTTTTTTTTAGAACAAGATATGAACTTCTCATTGAAATAATATAAAGGAAATACAATGTTCCAAGATACAAACTCCCGAGATGGAGTGAAAGGAAGCAATAAGAGAAGCAAAAGAAGAGTAGTTTGTTGTTGTTAATTATCTAGCTGCTTTGTTTGCCAGGACAGTTGCTACTTTGTTAATTAGTTAGGATAGTTTGTTTAGATTCGTAAGTGGAAGATTGCCAAGTCAACTCTTTCTTAGTAGATAAGGMTTTATTTAGATTCGAAAGTGGAAGACCCTTGTTCTCTGATTGGCTCAATGGTAAATGACGCAAGTTGGATAGATTTCACGTGAAGATGGAGAAGTGAGATCTTGAAAAACATGGCAGGAACGAAATGACAGTTTGTTTTGTTTTGGTGGCTGGGTGAAAATYTGCTACTTACCTTTAGAGCTTTGAAACACAAATTGCTTCAAGGCCATTGGAACCCATCTTGGAGGTTTGAAGAAATTCTCTTCAGCAACACTAAATCTGTTAGATTGTTCAGCAGCTTTCATTCAAATAGAGAAGAATGACTGTGGCTTTATTACGGCTTCTATCGAGATAACTACGAAACGTGGATTGTTTGTGGTAAACGTGGTTGCCATAAATGAAGCTACCAATCCKTCTTTTCCCTCTATTCAGCTTTCAAAGACTTCGTTGATTGCAGTTTCTTTAAATCCTTTGTATATCCAAAGATAGCAAGAAGTCTCGACAGACGAAGAGTTTCAATTTGACAATGTTTCTAATAAGGTTAGCTTGGAAAAGCAAATTGCAACTGTCCCCTCATCTACTCAAAACGCACCAATTGGCCCAAACAATGTGCCGAGTCAGTTGAGCACCCCTATGGTCAGAAAAGAAGTGGGCATTATTGGCCCTACTGTTTTTCAAGAGCTAAATGCAGAAGCTATTTTGAACCAAAAGTCAAAGGGCAACCCGTTTCCACCGGGTATGAAGAATACCGAACGATTAATTTAAACCCTTCCTTTTTACTACTCTTGTAGAAAGCCTAATACTAATTTTGGAAAGGAGCTTGCAAAGCCCTCGGTAGCTGAAGGGTTCAAGTTAACTTGAATAGGGTTTTCTTCGAGGAACGAGAAGTAGTTAGTAAAGATAGTACGGATAAGGTAAATGTTCTGTCCATTGGCATTATCCACTCCACTAACAAAGGTTTGCCTCTTAGATCATCTTCCTTAGAATTTTCAGATAATTTCACTCCTTTGGGATTTTGTATCTTTGAATATTTTTATTCCTTTTCATTTATCAATGAAAAGTTCGTATCTTGTTAAGAAAAAAATAGAATTCTCAAATAATGATCTTGAAGATGAGGATGRCGCAATCAGTATTAGTAGTTTAGACTCTTTTGCAAAGTCAGACATCCCAATTGAGGACTTTTCTAGCATTCCTTTGCGGACGATTTTCAATCTTTATTTAAYGAGCAAAAAGAAGATAAGAAACCCGTTCTCCCACAKCAAACAACCATTCCTTCCTTTTTTTGAAGAAATGGGGATTACTTTTGTCCCAATTGAGTATGTTCTCTGAGTTTTAAGTTGTTCGGAATGTTGGAATGTTCTCCATTATGCCTTCTGCAGATTTCAAAGCTTTGCAGTTTTAGTTCGGTTGGTTGGTTGATGAGGTATTCAAAGTTTTTCTCCAGGTTTGATATTTAGTGGTATATATTTGGAGGCTTTTTGAAGACAGCATTGAGGCTTAGTATTTGGTGTTTTCTTCTTATTAGCATTTTGGCTGTGGTTTGTTCTTGTGCCCTAACTTCTACTTGGTTCTTTTTGGAGTTTGGTCTTCGCTCTTGGTGCTAAGGAAGGTTTTTCTCTCATGCGGTTGTTGACCCTGGAATTAGTTTGGTTTCCCAAGCTCGGCGGCAAGCAGTTTTTCTGAGTTCTGTTTTAGAATGCTTTTATCTCTTTTGAGCCTGTATTGCTCTTGTTGCGATATTTATTCGACATTTTTCTATTCTTCTCTCTTTTCTTTTCTTTTTTCACCCCCTTGGGGTTTTGTATCTTGAACATTTTTTCTTTTCATATATTAATGAAAAGTTATTTCTTGGTAAAAAAAAAAGGTTAGGATAGTTTGTAGCTTATTAGTTGCTTGGTTGATTAATTGGCAGGTCATATATGCATATGGTGCTTGGTCTTTTGTAAGTGCCAACTCCTTGATATCGAATAGGATTCGAGTATTCTTAGATGCGAGTGATGCATCCCTTTGGCCTCAAATAATTTGTTTCTAGTAGGAAAGCCACTTTCATTTTCATTTTAAGTTTAAAAGAAATGAAAGTAAGAGAAATGAAGCCTTACAAAAACACGGGCTGAAGTTTAACTAACCAAAGGAACCACCAAAAAGAAACAAGACAAGTTACTAAGAGCTCCAAAAAGAAAAAAAAAGGAAAAAATGAAAAAATGAAAATCGCAAAAAAGCTTCTACGCTTGATTCCAAAGGGAGGCCACTCAGTATACCAAACTATAGACCTCCGTCCAAGAAGTCTCATTAATACTATTCTCTGTTTCTAATTCTAACCAAATATTCCATATAATAGCAAAGGACCCAGTCCATTAAAGAAGTCTCCTTTTATCACAGAAAGGAGGATGCAAAATAGTTTCCTCTATCATATCACTGCAATCTTGCAGAGGAGTGAAAACCACTTTGGAAACTTGCAAGAATTTAGGACTCATTTTCACACTCAACGAGCACCTTCAAAGAATGTGATCTAATTTCTTTGATGCCTGCTTACAAATAAAACACTACTACGACTATAGCAAAGTGAGGAAGAGCTGGGAGTACAATATGGGGTCTTAATTTTAATTCTTCCATAGGTGACCGACCAAAAGAAAAATTTACCCTTCTTTATAATTTTACCCTTCCAAGGCTTAGTAAAAGGAGAGGAAGGCATGAGATCCATCAGTCTGGATGATTTTCTAGTGATTTCCACAAAACCACCGCATTGATCTCCTATAAAGGAGACAACAACATCATTCCATAGGTGGAGGGGGRGGTCTTGGATGGTGATCCATCCTCCGTAGGAGGGGACTTTGCAGTTGGAGTTGATGGTCGTTGTACTCCATTGAAAGAAACGAAGTCTAAAGGAGTCAGTGGTCTATCAGCCACTATGTTTGTAGAGAGCGCCTGCTTGTTCAATATTTTCACATCTAAGAAGATTTTTGTTAGCATGTATGGGGCTTAAGGAGCAAAACTCCCTTGTCGATGCTTGTAGGGACCGTAGGATGGAGTGCCAATCGTCGTGAAAGGAATGATGCTGTACTATGATCCAACGGCTCCTAGCAAAGACCTCAGGGAATAAAGTCGATTTTAATGTCATGTCTTATGCAATGAAACTCTGTGATGGGTTTGGTGGTACTTCTTTAATGACTTYTAGCAAGGGCAAAAGGGTCAGTTTGGGGTGTGGTATAAATGCGAGGGGCCTCCTTAAAGGTCTTGTGTTGTACATGTTGTCCGTGTAGGTCCTACCTTTTCTTTTCAACTGGGTAATATACAATAAGACTGAAAGGCTTTCCAGCCTTCTTCTCTTCCGACCCCCGATGGAAGCACAAGTCTGTTCTTTCCCTCATTGCTATCTAGCTTGTTTATTTCAACCCAGTACCCTCTTTAGTTGCTGAGCTCTTCCAGCCAAAAAACAGTCTTCACATCGGTGTTCCTTGAATAACTTGTGTGYGAAGGGAGAATCAATCAATAGATGAAGAGACCTGAAATAGAAGGGAAATCTAACCTCTAGGGTTGAATCTCCCGACCATAAGTGGTGCCAAAAATGCGTTTACCGTTTCTTACTTTGAAAAAAGAATAGTTTGCAACCAAAGACCACTACTTATAAATACTAAACCAAGGACTACGACAAGTATCAAATTTTTTCTCGGTAATGTTCCAGCCAAAACGATCGGTGCCATAGATACTCGCCACTACTTATCGCCATAGAGTTGTAGACTCAACACTAAATTGCCAACCCCACTTAGCTAGCAAAACATGATTTCTTTGCAAAAGCCTGCCAATTCCCAAACCAGCTTATTATTGGTAAAGAGTAGTATCCTATCTAACCAAGTGCTTCAAAAAAACCCTTCTCACTATCTCCCCAAGAGAAGATTCTAAAAACTTTCTCAAGCCGTTTTACTGATGTGCACGGGCATTTGAAATAACGAGAGGAAGTACAAAAGGATGCTGTCAAGCACTGAGAGACAGTACATAGGGATGCTTCCAAGCACCGAGAGACATACCGTCAGCCTACCTCCTCGTTAGAACTGAGATTTCTTCCAACCATCAAGCTTCTTCAAAATTTTTATTTGATGGGATTCTAGACTTCAGCCATTTTTTGGAGTTTATTAGATTTAATACGTCCCTGTGTGGTCTGTTTCTAAGGTTTTTTGTAATTTTCTTTTGGAATAGGAAATGAGAATTTTCTTTGGGAGTTAGATGTTCTTTTTTGCCTCTTTCTCTAGGTGGGCCTCCTTTTGTCGGGCCGTTTTTTTTACGTGCTCTTATATATTTTTTCATTTCTCCCAATGATAGCTCGGTTTCTCATAAAAAAATCTATTACAATTAGAGCTCCTCTTTTAGAATGTTTCTATGTCGAAGGACATTTTGTCACTTACCTAGATACTAAAATCCTTTCGAGTTTTTTGACAAATAAATGTCGTAGGGTCAGATAATGTTTTTGAGATTATTTGAGGTGGATGTAAGTTGACCTAACTCTCGTAGATATATTGTAAAAATATATTGCAAATGGTGCACCATCAGGGAGATATATTCATATATGGCATTCTTCGTTGTAGTTTATCATGGGTATTGATCTCTGTGGAAGTCTCACCATCTTTGGGTAGTAGTCTTTTCAAATAGTATCCATATAAGAGAGGGAATGCATCCGCTATAACTTGAGATAGATCACGCAAGAGGAAGTTTGTAGAGTAAGTACCATTTGGTTCCGGCTTCCGTAGGTTCTTGTCCTTGACATGCAAGAGCTGAATGGTGGATAGGTGATGTAAAAGAATGGCCCTCTATTCTGCTTCAGCGTCTTTTAAGTTTCTTCTCAGCCTGAGATTCCAGAAAGCTATTTCTTTCACATTCACCCACATATYTTGTACAGAAGCATGTAATCTCAAACTACTTCTATAGGTTTGGTATCTAGTCACCCTTCTGTTAATGTAATAAGATTTTGTCAGAATTGATATTGTTCTTTATAGGGAAAACTGTTGCTTTTCACTCCTGAAATATAATGATTAGTTTTGGCCGTTAACCTTGCACTGTCTGAATATGGTGGTGGTTTAGTGTGAATCTAATCTCATCTCTTTTTAGGGCAAGTAAAATACTAACTGAAATGAGGAGCACATTTGGTTCAAATGACTGCCAATTACTTTGCATCAACTCATCTCATGATGGACTTATTGAACGGCAAGATGATCCTTGGGCCTTGTTTGTAAGTCACTTGAGGTTCTATATTTATCTATCTTAGTAAACCTTTTGACAAAATATAATTGATACTGTTGTTCTTCACAATGTCTTTGATGAAGAATTGGTAAAATCAGGGCTGTAATCTCACATTCTTATGTCACAGAAGTCTGATGCTTCGTCTGGTAAGCAACTTGGCTGCTTTCTTAGCAATGAGGATCTAATTGAGGTAAATTGCTGTTATCACTTTAAGTATTTGCTATGTGCTTTAAGGTCTAGAATGTGTGTATGCTTTTGTTGGGGGTGGGAGTGACTTACTGTGTTGCTTGTGAGACAGATCAGAGAGTTAATGCAAGATTTGACGTCAAAACATATCATTCCCTACATGGAGCAAAAAATACGAGCATTAAATCAACAGGTATTGCATTTTGGTTTCCAGAAGTTCTGTGCAAAGATCATATGCTTCTCTACACAATAAYATTCACTGGTTTTATATTTTCAACATAGTTTTATACTCACATTTTACTTTTCCATGATTAGGTGTCTGCTACAAGGAAAGGTTTCAGAAATCAGATAAAAAACTTATGGTGGAGAAAGGGGAAAGAAGACACAGTAGATTCTCCAAGTGGCCCAACGTAGATATCTCATTTATTTACATTTTTGGCCTKACTTTGCTCCTTGCTATTTCATAAACTTTTATATTTGTCATTGAAGGTATACCTATAATTCCATCGAGTCTCAGATTAGAGTATTGGGTGATTATGCCTTCATGTTGCGGGATTATGAACTTGCATTGTCCAATTACCGTCTGATTTCTACTGATTACAAACTTGATAAAGCCTGGAAACGTTATGCTGGTGTCCAGGTAGCTCCGAGTCTTTGCTGTTTCCATTTTTTTTAACCATATACCTTTAAGGCCATTTTCTTTAATTACTGACTGGAGTATTTTGTTATTGTGAGCAGCCTTATTTTGATGTTTTGGGTTGTAAAATTCTTGTTTATTTTTCTGGATTATTATTACATATACAACATTACAACATCAAAGKTAGGGGCTTAATTGTTGTGTAGTACTTTTTTTTGGGGACTAAAGGGGTTACAAAAACCACTCCCAATTAGCACATATAAGACCAAGAAAATAGTTACAAAAATAATTTTCCAGCTTGCACCAAGAGGCTGCTGTGTACAAAATAATGTCTAAGTAGGATAAATTTCTTTCTTTCTCGTTGAAGATTCTATGATTTCTCGCTAGACACAGGCTCCAAAGGAAGCTTCTGATCATGTTCAGCGAAAGAAGTTTTGCTTTCTTCTTGTATTAGTGAACCGCCAGTCTGGCATTCAGATTGATGATTGATAATTCATTTGTGCATGGGGTGGTCCAGCCAAAAGCTCAGATGAGGGCATCCCAAAAAACAGAGGGGAAGGGGCAGTCCACAAAAATGTGGTCTCAGAGATTTGTTGTTTGACTTGCAAAGAGGGCACATATTGGGGAGAGTGCAAAGGTCGGGAGCTTTATTTGCATGTAATTCATGGTATTAATTTGGCCCCCATTATCTCCTCCCATAAGAATATTTTTACTTTCCTAGGATATTTTCCTTTCCAAATCATTTGGATGAGATTTTTGTGGATAGGAAGGCATTTTGAGTCAAGAAGAGGTGAAGGGATTTAGCTGAAAAATGACCTGGTTCAAGAGGAATTCACGAGCCTGGGCAAGATTTGGGATTGATTCCCTCAAGCTTGTAGCCAAGAATGAGCCAATCTTCCAATCTTTCAAATTCCTTATAGGAGAGATTTCATGATCTTGTTAGGTTGTCCCWTAGGCTAGTAACCGATTTATTTGAATCCTTGGATAAGCCGTAGATAGTTGGGAACATGGATTGAAATCATGAAGATTCGAGCCAAGGGTCCTCCCAAAAGTGAATGTTAGAGCCATTACCTAGCTTCTACGTAATGATGGAGGATAGGAGAAGTTTGAGTTTGCAAATTTCTCTCTCGGACCCCCCAAAACTCGGCATTTTTGTCATTTGGCCACCAATAAAGGCAAGTATGCCCATATTTGTTTTGAATAAAAATTGTCCACAATGCTGCTTTCTCATGAACATATCTCCAAATCCATTTCCCTTAAAAGGGATTTATTTTTCTCCTGTAAACAGTCGAGGCCAAGAATTCCCATGGCAATAGGGCTAGAAATTTTGTTCCAAGCTGCATAGTGGGCCCCGCCCTTCCAATTGAGATTTTTTCCAAAGAATTTGCTATCCCAATTGGCATTTTAAACAAGGACATATAGTAGATGGGAAGGTTTGAGAGGGAGGAGGGAATGAGGGTTTGGCGGCCTCCTTTGGAGAAAAAAGAGCTTTCCACACTTGAAGAGTCTTTGGACTTCAAAAAGGATGGGTCCCATAGGATTGTTTATTTAGGGTTTCCAAGGAGGGGGAGGCCTAGATAGGTAGAATGGCTACTGCTTTACGACATAGTTAAAGGTGTTTGCAGCAGTTGAGGTGACAAGGTTAGAGGTATTTATGATAAGAAGCTTGGTTTTGCTTATAYTAATGTTGAGGCCAGAGAAAGCTTCAAAAGAGTTGTATCTTTTCAGAAACTAACGTGTCCCTAGCGTGTCGTGTCCTAYTTTTATCGAAAATTGACGTGTTGCGATACTCATGTCATGTCGTATTCGTGTCGCGTGGTGTAACCAAATTTGAGAGAAAACTTGATTGTATGAGATGATGAGAAAAGATACAAATGACTTCCTATTTATAGGAAAAGTCATGGACAGGGGAATAACAACCCAACCTTTAAGAATATAACTAACTAACAACTAACTTAAGGAAAGTTAACTAATTGTTAGCTACATCAACTTCCCTCCTCCTAAAAAAAACTCGTCCATGAGTTACGAAGCTAGAGAAAAAGAGTCCGGAGCTTCGAATGGATAGATGTCCGAAACGTTGAAGATAGGGTTGATGTTGAAATCGGGAGGTAGTTGTATTTTGTAGGCATTCGGTCCATACTTCTTCAATACTTCAAAAGGACCAAATATTTTTCTTCTGTAATTTGTAAGCAGATCCAGCTGGTAGTCTTCCTTTAGTTAGGTGTATCATGACTAGATCTCCTTCTTTGAACTCCTGCACCCTTCTTTTAGTATCCGCTTACTGTTTGTWCTTTAAATTGGACGCCTCAATGTGTTCTCGAACCTCCTTATGCAATTGATTAATCCTTTCAGCCACCTGCTCCGCTTCCACACTAACATCAATAGAAAGGGGTATGTTAGTTAGGTCCACGGTTAGTCTTACTCTTGGCAAATTAGTATAAATAACTTCAAAGGGGGACTTCCCTGTTGTTCCATTTTGCATGTGGTTAAAGGCAAATTCGGCTTGTGCAAGAGCTAAATCCCATTGTCTTGGCCTATCACCACAAAAACATCTAATAAGATTTCCAAGAGTCCTATTTGTTACTTCCGTCTGACCATCAGTTTGCGGGTGGTTCGTAGTGCTGTATTTTAAGGAGGTGTCGAATTTCTGCCAAAGTGTCTTCCAAAAATGGTCGAGAAACTTGACATCTCGATCTGAAACGATGGTCTTAGGAATGTCGTGTAGGCGAACGATTTCCCTAAAAAACAAATTAGCAACATACACAGCATCTGATGTTTTCTTACATGCCAAAAAATGAGCTATCTTACTGAATCTGTCTACTACTACCAATACGGAATCAAACCCGCGTTGTGTATGGGGTAGACCTTGGACAAAGTCCATAGATAGGTWTTCCCAAATAGTTTTTGGCGTAGGTAAAGGAATGTATAGTCCCGTGTTTTGTTTTGTTCCTTTACTTGTTTGACAAATAAAGCATTTAGATACGTAACTAAAGACATCCTTCCTTATTTGTGGCCGAAAAAAACGTGCTCCTACCAAAGTAAGGGTTTTATCTTGGCCAAAATGTCCAGCCAATCCTCCTGCGTGTAGATCTTTGATCAATGCTTCTCGAAGTATGAGGGATGCAAAGTTGATTTCCTTTAAAAAGAAACCCATTGAGGATGYGAAAGTCCTCRGTATTTTTGTGCTGCTGACATTGAGTCCATATAGTATCAAAATCAGGATCGTTTTGATAAGTTGTAGGTAAGGAAGAGAATGCAGTAATTTCTCCMTGTAGGACAGTGAGCAAAGAACTTTTCCTGCTAAGGGCATCAGCGGCCTTATTTAGAGTRCCATTCTTATGTTTGATCACAAAGTCGAATCTTTGTAAAAAAGAAAGCAACCGAGCATGCATTCGGCTCACTGATTTTTGTGTGTGCAGGAATTTGAGGGAGAAATGGTTTGTAAAGAGGATGATTTCTTGGCTTAGCAAGTAGTGCTCCCATTGTTTTAGAGCCCGAACAAGGGCATAAAGCTCTTGCTTGTAGGTGCTCCAATTCTGTCGGGATAGACTTAGTTTCTCGCTAAAATATTCAATGGGATGTTGGTTTTGAGATAGTACTGCCCCAATACCAACCCCAGAAGCATCGACTGCTACTTCAAAGGGTTGGGTGAAATCTGGAAGTTTAAGAACCAGGCTTTCAGTCAGTTTACTTTTTAAGGTCAGAAAGCTACTGGTCTGTGCCTTGCCTCATTGGAAATTTCCCTTTTTTTAGACTGTCAGTGAGGGGGCTAGCTATTGTGCTGAAGTTCCGGATGAATTTTCTATAGAAGGATGCAATCCCTAAGAAACACCGAATACCTTTGATAGATTGAGGCTTGGGCCAATCCGAAATGGCTTTTATTTTTGCAGGATCCATTTTCAACCCATCTATGCCGATGATAAATCCTAAAAATGATATTTCTGAAACTAGGAAGAGGCATTTTTTGAGATTTATGACCAGATTGTTAGTATGTAAGGCTGTAAACAAAGTTTCTAAGTGTGCACGGTGATCATTTCAAGTTTTACTATAAACTAATATGTCATCAAAATACACAACAATAAATTTATGTAAGAAAGGAAGAAGAACTTGGTGCATAAGTCTCATAAAGGTGCTTAGCGCATTTGATGGACCGAAAGGCATGACTAGCCACTCGAATAACCCTTCATTCGTTTTGAAAGCTATTTTCCATTCATCCCCCGACCAGATGCGTATTTGGCAGTATCCACTGCGAAGATCTATCTTAGAAAAAAACTTTGCACCTCCCAATTGGTCTAGGAGGTTGTTTATACGAGGAGGGGAATCTATACTTAATAGTGATCTTGTTTATAGCCCTGCTATCAACACACATTCGCCATGATCCATCTTTTTTCGGTGTAAGGAGGGCGGGCACCGCACACGGGCTAAGACTAGGTTGGATAAGGCCTTTTGTAAGGAGGTCCGCAATTTGATCGTGTAAGATTTTGTATTCGGCCGGGCTTATACGATAGTGAGGGAGATTAGGCAATGTAGCCCCGGGAATGAAGTCGATGTGGTGTTGGATATCTCAAAGCGGAGGTAAAGAATCTTGGGGTTGTAGAAGGGTTGGAAATTTGGCAAGCAGTTGGGCTATTTCCGGAGGGATCTGGGGTGAGGTTTGGTGATACGTGGTATTGAAATCATTGATAACCAGACCCAAAACAGGGGCAGAGTGGTGGAACAGCAACTGTTTGGCAGTGCAAACATGGAAGAGATTGCCTTTTTCTGCATTTTTAAGAGAACTAAGAGAACTATGGCTGGCTAGAGGTAATAGAACCACTGCCTTGCCCATCCAAGTAAACTCATATGTAATTTCCTGACCTTTGTGTACAGCTTGGGTATCAAATTGCCATGGATGGCCTAAAAGGATGTGGCAAACATCCATATCTAGGACGTCACATGTAATTTGATCCTTATAGCTACTACCAATGGATAAAGGGATGGTGCAAAGAGTATTGACAAGGTCYTCCCCGCCTTTGCGAATCCAACTTACCTTGTATGGCGTAGGATGAGGAGAAACTTTGAGGTTGAGAGCTGTAACCAGCTTACTGGAAACGACATTTTCGGTACTCCCGCTATCAATAATGACATTACATACCTTCCCATTGACTGTGCACCTTGTCCGAAATAAAGAATGCCTTTTGTGAGCTGATTGGGCTTTAGGGGCAAGGAGAATTCTTTCCAAAATACAAGAAACCTGCTCGCCTTCATCAGGTTCTAAGTGCGATTTCATCTTCGGATTCTTGGTTGCAAGAATCATCAAAATCATGAGAATCCTCCACAAGGTTGACTGCCTTCCATTGAGGACACTCATTGGATAAGTGTCCTACTTGCCTGCAGCGAAAACACTTTCCTAAAGTAGGTCTAGTGTATGCGCTGGGTGTTCTTTTTGCCGACTGCTCTGTGTCTTTGGATCATCGGGACTTTTCCCTTTAGAGTTAGGGACAGTGCTGATTGTGGCCTTATCGAACAAAGAAGATCCCTTTCTGGAAGAACCCGCTTGATTGTTGCCTACAGTTCGTCTTTGGTACTGATTTCGAAACYGATTTGTCTGTTGTTCCTCAACTGTGATGGCCGTGGCGATTGCTTCATCCAGGTAGCCAATAGGTTGTAGTTGAAGCTTTTCCTTTATGTCTGCCCGAAGGCCACTAACAAATCGAGCCACCTGGTATTGATCAGATTCACCCAAATTCGTTCTTGCCCCCAACCTATGGAACTCTTCCGTGTAATCAGCAATAGAACGAGTCCCTTGTTTGCAATTTTGATATTGATTGTATAGTATTTGCTCGAAATTGATAGGTAAAAATCTAGCTCGCATTAGTTTCTTCATTTTCTCCCAAGTACGAATAGGGGCCTTACCGAGACGATACCGATTAGTCTCCAACTATTCCCACCAAGCTGATGCGCTGCCTTTCAATTTGAGAGCCACCAGTTTTACCTTCTTGTGATCGGGGGTGGACATATATTCGAAGAAACTTTCGACATTCTTGATCCACTCAAGAAAGCCCTCAATGTCCAATTTTCCATCAAAATGAGGAAGATCTACCTTCATCTTGTAATCACTTTGCTCTCGAGGATTATGTTGGTTGTAAGGGTGCTGTCGTCGGCCATCTCCCCAATGCTGTAGGTCCTCCTCATCACTGGACGAATCCATGTTAAATTCTTGTCGTCGGGGAAAATGACCATATCGACRATGAGCACGATGATCCCTTTGCCATCCTTGATAATGTTGAGGAGCAAAAATAGGTTCTTGATAATCTCTAGGTGCCTTGGCATAGACTTCTTGGTTAGGGGTATGCGGAATGACAGGGTTTCTTCTAGGAATAGGGAGGGGTTCTTGATCAGGGAGGGGATCTTGAAGCAATCTTGGAGTTGGGTGTTGTGTCTCTCGGCCATTAACAATCCCTTGCTCTTGAATGTCCTTTCCATTCTTCTTTCTTGGCTTTTCTTGCTGCACTTGTAGGTTTTCGATCTTATCTACCAAAACATTCAATATTTGTTGAATCTCTACCACATTCCGCTGCAAATTTTCAACAGCTCTTTCAACCATCAATAAACGATTGGTTGATGATCATGGAGAGAGGGCGGCAGTAGCTTTCGCCTCTTTTTCGGCGAGTGAAGAATCTCCCCCAACGGAACATTCTTTTTTCCCGCCATTCACAAAAGCCCCTAGGGTGTTGGATGCTCTGATTTACCAATTTGGTGTAACCAAATTTGAGAGAAAACTTGATTGTATTAGATGATGAGAAAAGATACAAATGACTTCCTATTTATAGGAAAAGTCACGTACAGGGTAATAACAACCCAAGCTTTAAGAATATAACTAACTAACAACTAACTTAAGGAAAGTTAACTAATTGTTWGCTACATCATCGCGTGTCTGTATCTGTGCTTCTTAGCTTGATCCTATTTTGATTGCAAATGAGGCTGTATAAGAGTATAGATAGAGATGATGGCTAGGGTGGATTCTCAAACTAGATATAGAAAAAACGTTTGATTGCATTGACTGAGACTTCCTTGATGAAGTTATGAAGCTGAAAGGTTTTGATGAGAAATGGCGGCAGTGGGTGAATTGTTGTATTCGGGACACTAAATTCTCGATCTTCATAAATGGTAGACTGCAGGGGAGAATTTTGGCTTCAAGAAGTCTAAGGCAAGGTGACCCGCTTTCTCCCTTCCTTTTTCTTTTGATTAGTGATGTTTTGAGTGGTCTAGTGGAAAATATTTTCAGCAATGGTTTGTATGAAGGCTTCTGAGTGGGCTCCAACTCAATACATGTATCAATCCTTCAATTTGATGATGATACATTATTATTCTACAAAAATGATGACTCCATACTAGAACACTTGATCAAGGCAGTAGAACTTTTAAATGGTTTTCGGGTCTCAAGATCCATGAGATGAAATCAGCTTTATGTGGATTAAATATTGATGAGTTCTGGTTTTTTCCCTCATGCGGTCGTTGGCTCTGAAATTCGTTTGGTTCTCCAAACTCTGTAGCAAACAATTTTTCTGAGTTCTGGTTTACAATGTTTTTATCTTCTTTGAGCTTTTATTGCTCTTGTTGTGCTAATTCTTCATTATTTTTTTCTTCTTCTCTCTCTTCTTTTTTACCCCTTTGGGAGTTTGTATCTCGAACATCTTTTTTTCCTTTTCATATATCAATGAAAAATTGTTTCTTGTTACAAAAAATGATGAGTCAAAGGAGATTCATTTTGCTTCAAGACTTGGCTGCAAGATAGAGCCTTTGCCCTTTCTTTACCTTGGTCTTCCCCTTGGTGGTAGTCCCCAGACAACTTTCTTTTGGCAGCCGGTGTTGGATAAAATCAAGAAGAAGTTAAGATAGATGGAAGCAATTGAATCTATCGAGAGGAGGCAGATTGACTCAGTGTAATTCAGTCCTCTCAAATATTCAAGCTTATTACATGTCACTCTTCTTATTGCCTTCCAAGGTAGCTTTGGAGATTGACAGTATTTGCGCAACTTCCTATGGGAAGGACATGCAGGCGTAAGGTAATAACTTGGTTCAATGGCCTATTACTTCTAAATCTCTTTTGGATGGTGGTTTAGGGATTGGAGGATTAAAAACAAAAACACAGCACTCATGTCAAAATGGGGGTGACGCTTCATCAATGAACCAGATAGTCATTGGCACAAAGTTGTCTCAAGCATCCACGGCTTGGATCCATTAGGGTGGCACATGGTTGGAAGGAAAAATGCTTCTTTAAGAAGTCCATGGAGTAGTATTTCTAGAATCTGGCAGAAGACGAATATTTATTCACCCTTCATTGTGGGGAATGGTAAAAGAGTTCTCTTTTGGCATGATCGATGACTTGGTAACCTACCTTTTACATCTCGTTTTCCTCTTATTTCTAAAGTGCTGTTGCTGCCCAATGGTCTTATAGCTCTGATGTCTGGGATCAGAATTTTCTTACTTGGAAAATCACTTATAGAAGACATTTGAAGGAAGATGAAATTGTTGAATTTAGTAGTTTGTTGGAAGTCTTGGACCTGGTTAAATTATCATGTGCTGAAGATGCTTTAGGCTGGAATTTGGAGTCTTCAAGGAAGTTCTTCGTAAATTCTTTATTCAGTCAACTTTTCAAGTCTTCCTTTGCAGAAGGAGGTTTTTTCAGGCCTTTGGTGAACAAAAACTCCTAAAATAATCAATATTCTGATTTGGATTCTCTTAAACAACAGTCTTAACACGACAAATATTCTTCCAAAGAAGCTCTCTCATTTCCAGTTTTTGCCCTCAGTTTGTATCCTTTGCCTCGCGGCTTCCGAAGATCAGAATCACATTTTTTCGGCTGTCCTTTCTCTTTGAGTGGCTGGTTCTGTCTATTTAAGAGATTTGGGCTTCTTTGGGCTTTCTCAAATGACTATAAATGCAATATTTGAATCCTTTGATTGGTCCTTCCTTACACACAAGAGCTCATCTCTTATGGTCCAATGGAGTCAAAGCTATTATTTCAGAAATTTAGTTGGAATGCAATCCTAGAATTTTTCAATGCAAACACAGCGGTGCTTCGTCCCGATTTGATATAGCCTCTCAAAGAGCCTCGCAGTGGTGTTCTCTCTCCAATTCATTTTTGGGTTATAAGTTCATAGATATTGCTTGAATTAGGAAGCTTTTATATTTTCTGAATAGCTTTGTTAGAGCTTTCTGTTTTAGTCCTTGGTTTGGTGGATTGGTTGTATTGTTTTTTTCTCTTCTCCTTGTATTTTTCTCTCCCTTTTCATTACATCAATAAAATTTGTCATTTCATGTTTTAAAAAAAGAAAAGATGGCAAGTATCAAAAAAAGGGAGGTGCCAATGCAGTTATCCTCCCGAGACGAATATGTACAACATTGGCCAATAAAAGGGGTAGTACTGGTGAACCAGGGATGGACCTAAAAAGTGAATGTCTGGGGAAACCTTGAAAAATTTTAAATTATTATTATTTTTTTATAAGCAACAAACGACTGCAACAGCCTAAGAGACAAAGGGACAAGATGCCCAAGGGGGGTTACATAAATGCCTTCCATGTGAACTGACAGTAAAGGTAGAGTAGTTTCAAAAGGTTTTTGTTGAGGACTCCAATCAGAGTTCAGAGGTGAATTGTACAAGATCACGAAAGTATTCAAAAGAATTTGAATTATCTGAAAAAATTCTAGCATTTCTTTCAAAATCAGCCACAAAATTGCCTTAGAAATGTTAGACAAGCACTTTGACTTTATCCTTGGACCACCATCCAAAAAACACTTTCGAGAGCCACCCTTCAAAATAATTTGGTTGGTCTACACCACTGATGCCTGAAGAAATTACAAAAGTGGTGCCATACTTTCTTGGCCTAATGGCTAATTCTTTTATATGCTTTGAGCTAAAGATGACTGGGATGTATTTCTAACTAATCCATTCTAGAAGTCTTTATTTTTGTTTCCATGGATTTTGCATGTTTTGGAAGGTTTTTTATTAAAAAATCTTATGCTTAGCTTGTGTACCTCAAGACTGCTGCTGTCTTTTTTTTTCTTCCTTCTTTTTCTTCTTTCTTCTTTCTTTTTAACATGATTCAAACTTTTAATCGATAAATAAAAAGGAACAAAATTGTTCAAGGAGTGGTTCTATAGTAATAACCTGCAAAGCTTTTGCTTGTACCGTTGTACTGCATGGCTCCTCAGTCTTGCTGATTTTTCTGTGGTTATTTTATATTCATAATTGCAATGTTCATGACTTTTTTTTTTCTTTTAAAATTGTTCATTTATCATTTCATTTTTGTTGCAGGAGATGATGGGGCTTGCATACTTTTTGCTGGACCAGTCAAGAAAGGAAGCTGAGTATTGCATGGAAAATGCAATTAATACTTATTTGGTACGAATACTATTTTTTAATATTTTTTCCTTCAATGTTTTTAGTTGGTACGAAGGCTTTGTTGGTGCTTATTTTCTGTGAGGCAATTTTAAGTTGTCCCGTACATGAACTCTTGTTTGAGATGAAGTTAAGTTCTTTATCAAATATATGCATTTCTATCTCATTAGTAACTAGATCCATCATTTTTCAAATTTAAAAACCATTTGCAGACAGGTGAAAATTGAAACTTGCAATTCCCAAGCATATTTTGTCCATTAATACAGAAGGGTCCAAGGATTGCATAAATGTCCTACCATAAGCTATCAACTAATTCAAATATATATCATAGAGGACCCGTTGCCATCATGATACCTTAATGTTATGTTTCCCCAATTAAAAATTTAGAGTTGAGAATTTGTAGGGACAGGTGTGGGCTATGGCTGGGTTTAACGCTTTTTACTGGGCTCCTATCCTTGAAGGAGTTTTGTTGTGTCTTTTATGCTTGACAACTAGAGCTCTATTTGTAATTTTTAGGTCTATTCCGTTATACAAGCCTCTTTTATAGTGAGCTTTTCTCTTTTTTGTATCACCTGTTTGGATGTATGCTTTTATTTATCTTCATGTAAGCTTGGTTTTTCATCAAAAGAAAAATTAAAGAAAGATCTAGGGGTAAGTTAATGCGTTTGGGAGAGTTTGATTGGATGATCTCCTTTTTGACTTTTCTTGTTTTCTTTGTGGTTGATATTCTTAGGACTTTTTTTGGATTAATATTTTCTTTTAGAATTTTTTATGGAGAACTAAACTTTTGTCGAGATAAATGAAAGAACAAACAGCAAAAGGGGGCTATAGAAAACACATAACAACAGGAAGTTTCAAACGAGACAAACAACAAAAATAGGAAAAAAAGATTAAAAGATTAGCTCAAACTGTTAAGAATTTAAAAGAAAAAATAATTACGACTCTTTGGTCATAGAAACTAAAAAGGAGGCTTTAAATTAAACCGTGGACCACCCCTCCCCCTAAAAATTGTTTTAGTTCTCTCAATCTAGATATCTTCACAATATATGATCCAATTACTCAGAACCATACTTGCAGACAACAGACCACTGTTATCCTTGCAACACAGAAGATTTTGATAAAGTTAGTTGTGTTCGTCTTTCATGGATAACCATCTAAGCAAACAACTTGATCTTCTTGGTAATTTTAACATTCCTACATACATTCCGAAGTGAAGATAATACAGTGGTGATATAAGGACCAGGGGGCAGGGGGACACAAAAGCGACAAGAATCAATAAGAGAACCTGCAAAAAGAATTAAGGATCCAAATACGAAAATTTCTGGACTCTAGGTGAACACAAAACCCATGCAATAGAAGAGCAAAAAGATACACCAGAAGTTACCCTTTTAGATAGCAAACGCCCAACACCAAAGTTGTATAAAGTGGAATCCAAGAGAAAGGAGGGATAGAAGCTATAGAAGCAGACTTCATCAAATACATTTTGGATCAAATTAGACTTGATGAACGGTAAATAATTACATGTAAACAAGGATTTAATAAGCAGTTACAATACATGAAACTAGAACATACAGATTCTACTTTCTATTCTTGTAATCTTTTTTCTGTGAAGAAAACGATTTATAAGTTATCCTAGAGCTAACTTATGTAACTAACCTTCCCACTGCCACTAACTCGTGAAAATCATGCCTTAACATAGATACCTTAGATTTGGAAATGATATTTGAGGAAAGGTGGAAGGAGGATACTTGAATAACTATATTGATGCTATCTGTTTGGTAGATGTTTTCCTAAGAAGCTTTGTATATAGTGTGTTTTTAAGGTCTATAAAATTTTCATTCGTCAATTGGATTTAAATTCATGCAGAAAATGGGACCATCTGGTCACCTAAATGCAACACGCTGTGGTCTTTGGTCGGCAGAGATGTTGAAGGCAAGAGAACAGTACAGAGAGGCTGCTGCTGTTTACTTCCGTATTTGTAATGAGGTAGGTCGTAAGTACCTCGATACCAATTACAAAGATTTTTTTGCTTTGAAGCACTTCTCTACCTTTTTCGTTTTAAAAATTTTTAGGAACCTTTACATTCTGCTGTCATGCTTGAGCAAGCATCGTATTGTTACCTGTTATCCAAACCTCCTTTGATACGCAAATATGGATTTCATCTTGTTCTTTCTGGTGATCGTTACAAAAGAATGGATCAAGTACGTATATTCCATAATCCAAATATTTGGCAAATAGTGTAGCTTGATTAATATTTCATAGGTTTTTTAAGCCACTGGTATTGGCCTTTTCAGATTAACCATGCAATTCGTACATATAGAAATGCAATTGCTGTTTTCAAAGGAACAGCATGGAGCCACATCAAAGATCATGTACATTTCCATATTGGACAGTGAGTTTTTTATTTTTTGATTTTTGTAACTTCAGAATATATTTTTATTTATTTCTGATGAAGCAATAGTTTACTTTAATTTCTCCTCCGATGCTACGACATCTATCAAATGTAAGATTTTTATTATATAAAGTTCTCTCTTATAGGTGGTATGCTTCTCTTGGTCTATATGATGTTGCCGTCACTCARATGTTAGAAATTCTTGACTGTAATCATCAGTCGAAGGCAACACAGGAGTTGTTCCTTAAAGATTTTCTAAAAATTATTCAGGTGCCTCCTTGTGCTAGTTACTTTCTTTATTTGTCAACTGTCACTATTCTGTCAGTCTGCATCAACAGTAAGGCATTCGGTTTCAGCCTGTTTCTCTGTTTTCTTATTCTAYACGACTTTTGTTTCTTATTAGAAAAGAATGAGATAATGCGGAAATTCTCTGTAAGTGAAGCACATAGAAGATTTAACAGGCAGTAGCTGTCCCTTAACATCATTATTCGGTTGCATGCAATTTTCATCTGTTCTTTCTGAGATGCTTTTTTTTTTTTAATAAATCTTTTCCAAATTTTGAATCTGACACAGGAAGAACTTTTCATTTGATGATTTCTAATTACAGCGATCATTTCAGCACTGTTAGCTCCCAATTATTGAATTATTATATTTTCTTTCTTTCTGATTTAATCGTGCAGAAAGCAGGAAAGACAGTCAAGGTGTTAAAACTACCATTGCCCAAGATCAACTTCTCGTCATTAAAGGTTATCTCTGAAGATCATCGAACTTATGCATCATCTGCAGCTGTAAGTGTAATTTTTGTCATTAGTTTATGGATACGGAAGCCCCTTAAACCATCTCTCTTGCAGTCTCTCTCTTTATCCCTCTCCTCTTAAGTCCTCCCATTTCCTTGTATTTCATTTGAAAATAAATGCTCTTTTAATGTTGATAATGACGCTTTATTTTTTTTTCCTACCTGGTTTAGTCCCATTAGAATGTGAGACCTACTTTAAAATTGAGAACCATTCTCCCAAAAATGGGGACTCCATACCATAAGAAAACCTCAAGTTCATTCCCTTTTCCTACTATGATTTCATCACAGAAGGGTTTGGGGGGAATGCCCTTAAAGGAAAGGCTTCCGTTCTTTGGAATTGTGCAGCAAGAGCCRTCCTTTGGCTTATTTGGTGGGAAAAGAATAGTAGAATTTTTTAAAACAAAAAAATTTCAACAGATTCTTTTTTTGTGGATATCAAGCATACGGCTTCATGGTGGGCTTCAATACACAAGAAGGTTTTTTGTAATTAGAGTCTCTTTTTGATTATGAAAGATTGGAAGTCGATGATTGTATACTGTGATTGTATAGTCCTTTGGAGAGGGTTTCCTCTACCCTTYGCGTTTAGGTGTTATTGGCCTTTTTTGGGTCCTTTCCTAATATATTTTTCTGTTTCCTATAAAAAAAAAAATTCCCTTTTCCTACTTTGTGGATTCACGACCTATTTTCTAATTGTTTTACATTTTCACCTTCTCTCTCTTCTATTCTACCTATTATTATTAAATACCACATATCCAAAGTATCTTTGCAATTATCTTTGAAACTATGGCCGCAAAGCATTTAGTTAATGTTTAATTTTGTTGATTGATAAGAGGTCCAGCATAGACTGAACTCCCTAAATAGATATTTCCTACAATTTTTCTGGGTGCCCTTGATTCTCCTCTACTTCTTTGCATGGAACACACCACATGGGTCTGAAGATCAAGTTTAATGTACGTCTATAAAGCTTCCAATTGGTGTTAATATGAAAAGTAGTTTTACAATCGAGGCCTATATAGAAACAGTAGCACTCATTTTTTTCCACAACATTTACATTGAGACCCTGTCTCCATCTCTCAAAGTTCAGCTTTATAAGCTCCCTTTACTGATTCTAAAATCAGGAGAGCAATCAATGATTGGGGCACCAACAAATCTCCAGGACCAAATGGATTTGCTGCAAAGTACTTCAAAAGGTCATGAGTTCGGATCCCCACCCCCACATGTTGTACTAAAAAAAAAAGAAAAAATCGCGGAACATCCTTAAAGACGACATAAAGAGAGTGATCCACGAGTTTTTTGAGAATGGAATCAGAAATGCCAGCTTAAATGAGACTTACATTTGCCTCAATACAAAGAAACTGGATGCCAAATCTGTGGGAGACTTGCGACCAATCAGCCTTATTTCCTACTTATATAAAGATTATTGCCAGACTCCTAAAAGATTAAAGAAAGTTCTCCCATCTACCCCCATTGACTACCAGCTAGCATTTGTCAAAAGATTGACAAATTCTCGATGCTTCTGTTATATCCAACGAACTCATTGACGAATGGAAGAGGAAAAAGAAAAAAGGAGTCGTTATCAAACTAGACATAGAAAAGGTCTTTGATAAGTTTGATTGGACCTTCCTTGACATCATTCTCCAAGCTAAGGGCTTCGATAATAGATGGAGGAAATAGATTTAGGGCCGTATCTCCTTCGCAAATTTTATCATCATTAATGGAGAACTTCGAGGAAAGATTCAAGTTACTAGAGGCCTTCGTCAAGGAGATCCTCTCTTCCCCTTTCTCTTTATTCTTATTATGGACATCCTTAGTCGATTATTATCACTCTCAGTTTCTGTAGCGGTTTTCATGTTGACAATGACTCCATCTGTATTAATCACTTACTCTTTGTTGGTGACACAATTCTTTTTTCCACCCATGACAAACAGGAACTTACTAATCTTTTCAGCACTGTTAAACACTTTTGAGGAGGCTTCCAGTCTAAACATCAACCTTCACAAGTCTGAATTTTTGGGCATAAACTGTGAAGGTGACTTAGTCTTATCACTGGTGAGAGAATTTGGCTGCAAATGAACCCAATAGCTGAGTACCTACTTGGGTCTTCCTCTTGGAGTTAACTCATGGTCTATATCTGTTTGGACCCCGAAGTTGAAAAGCAGATACAATGGTGGAAAAGCTCTTGGAGTAAACTCTAAAGTTGGATCTGAATTTTGGAGTCTACAAGTACCAAAATCATTCCTGACTTATTTGAAGAAGTGTCTTGAGACGGACCATGCATTAACGCGACGAAAGARTCTTCAAACCAGGCTAAATGAGATGAATGAAGAGGCAACAACGTATTCCTTTTCACGTCTTCAATGAAAAAGTACTCATTTTCAATCCACATGCAATAGTGCTTATTCTTGATACAACAACTAACAACTATTAATTTTCATTGTAAAAGAAATAATTTCTACTCTTGAACACTTGCTTAACTTGCAACTTGAAGTGACTGGACTCAGTAGTGGGGATAAGCTGCTTGAAATTCACTAGGGCTGATGTTAAAAACTTATTTACCTTCTTTGTCTCCTTATAACAAAACAACTCCCTTACCAACGACTTCCCCTTAAGATACCATTACTTTACTAAGGTTAATGAAAGTGCAATGTTTCATTGATGATTCTTGTAGCTTATACATTACATGACTCTTGTAGCTTATGTTATGATTTCCTTAACAAATCTCATTGATATATTCTGAAATATGGCAGGCTAATGTTAGAGAAAGTTTATGGCGTTCGATGGAGGAGAACATCATTCCATCATTATCCTCTGGGAGGACAAATTGGTTGGAGCTACAGTCAAAGATTATGTCAAAAAAGTATAAGGAATCAAATATTTGTGTCGCAGGAGGTATGAAATTAATATAGTTTATCTCCACCCGGRTGATGACCATCAGAAATCATGTTATTTCAACACCATTTTCCAGAAGTGCCACGATTATTTGACATAACATTGCAAGATATGGTCACAGCATGTCTCYCAAAAAAAATGAACGAATCTTTATGTAATTATTTTATGATAACTTTTAGCTACCGCGGTGATTTTTGAAACCTGGGCCATTACCAGTGGTTAGTATACCTGTCAAATGGGTAATTATAAGTTTCACYGGTTACTTCATCAAAGTAACTTAATATAGTTCAAAAGGTTTTGCATGTTTCAGGGAGTTTTAATAAAATTATAAAATGTTCTTTTAAAGCTTCCACCTACAATGTACTTGATGTTTTTTTTAACAAGAAATAAACTTTTCATTGATAGTATGAAAAGGAAGAAAAATGTTCAAGGATACAAGCTCCCAAAGGAAAGCAAAAAAAGAAGAAAAACAATCCAACAAAGGAACCAAAATACAAGGTAATAGACAAGATCTAAAGCCAAAGGAATATCAGAAAGCTAAAAGAACAGAGGCTGAAAAAACTTTCCTCAACGAAGATTGCCAAATCAAAATGACTGTCTATTGAGGAGGAACCGCCAAACACAAAATTGAGGAGCTAAAAATTCCATGATAAACAAAAGTAAGGGTCTTTGACTGGCAGGATGAAGAAGTAATGAATCTGAAACATCCCTTCATCTAGAAAAGATAAGAATACTAAAAGATCTCAACCCTCAATGCGGAACCAACCGAAAAATTTGCTGTCCTTAATTAAAGCCTATCTATTCAGTGATTGGAATTAGGGTAATACCCTCCTCAAAATATTTGAAAAAGTTTTGATTATCAGTGCAAGAAGCCTTTTCGACTACCAAATGTTGTTCCGAGAAAGAGAAAGCAAGGCCCATTTTTCCAGAGGAGCTTAAGGAGTCTTGATCTTTTCCAAAAGAAAATTAAAATCTTCTGTAAAGGAAACCTCTGATAAGTCTTCATTACCAACCTCTTGATCTTCCAAAAATCCAGTTGAATCCTGACTGGTGACACCGATATTGAAATCTTCCTTCTCATTAGACAACGTTATCCTTTAAGTATTTATTTGACTGCTCACTCGTTGAATTAATGAAACCATGGCTGAGTGATGAAATACCTTTAGAAGCCATTTCATGATCCCAGGAGGCAATCATACCCTTTTGGATCCCTCCTCTTTCCTTCAAAAAAAAAAAAAAAAATCTTTTTCTAGAATTGTTTTGATTTAAGCTGGCTACCTCTAATGAGTCAGTACCATTTAAATTCTGTTGCCTTAATATTTGCCCCTTGATCTATGAGTCTTGGCTTTGGATTTGAATGTTTCTACGAGTCTTCTACCACTACTGTTTGGCACAATGCTTCCAGCTCAAGCTAACATACTTTGGGTTAATGGTATAAAGGCATTACTTTACGAAGTTTGGTTCTAAAGGAACCAAAGGGTGTTCAATGGAAAAAGGAGGTCTTCCCTAGATTGTTTCAACATTGCCAAGTTTAAGGCTTCCCCTTCCGATTTATTTGCTAACTTCTCTCCTAGCATGATTTGTATAAATTGGGAGACTTTTATTTGTCCTCGTTAGCTTTTGTCTTTATGGTTTATGTTATTATTTTTTTAATTTTTTCCTCTCACTCCTTCGAGAGTTTGTATCTTTGAACAATTTTTGTTCCTTTTCATCAATCAATGAAAAGTTTGTATCATGTTCAAAAAAAAAAAAAAAAATGGCAGGGGAGGAATAAAATTCCTCAGCGGCGGTAGATCAGGGTTAAATCTAGGGCTGCTAACAACCAAATTGTTGGTTGCCTTATCACTTCCCAAGGGATGAGATTCTTTACCTAGTTCATTTCCTTGACCAGATTAGAGTCTCGACGATATGTTTTCTAAAATAAGAGGAGCTTTTGGGCTGCCTTCTCGACATTCACTCAAAATTATAGAAAATCTTTCATTTTTTTCTTTTATCAGATGAAAGCCCTTGAAGAGACTCGTCATCTGACAATGACAAATGAAAGCCTTTGAACATTAAATAACTCAACCCTTATCACGAAAGGGAGCAAAATAGGGAACCTCCTCTAACATAGAACAATAATTCCTATCATGCGTCCACAAGATCCCAGAAACCGAAGCAAAACGACTCCATAAAGCCTGAGCAAACAAGCACTACCACATAATATGATTAAGAACCTCCGATGCAAGCTTGCACATACTGCACCACTTCAACTTGTGATGTTGTTGAAGACACTAACTGAGAAGTACCTCAAGACAAGAATTGGTGTGCCCAACTCTTAACGTAGCATTGAGATTAGCTCCAAGGAGGTCTACAAATCCGTGCATGGTGTTAAGAACAACATTACAGTTCTGAGGAGGTTAATGATTTGAGAAACAAAAATAATGGATCAAATAAAATTTTCTCCCTTCTTTGGGAAGTGTTGAAACAGAGAAATTAGAGATTTTTTAAGTTTTTGGATTTTTTTATCACCTTTATGGTTATTCAAGAGAGAAATTTATTTTTCTGATTCTATGAAATTTTAGAGAATATTTAAGTATACTACTGGTTAGATAAGACTTTCATTTCCTGCTTGCTTGAACGGATAGAATTGCCATAACCGCCAGTATGGTTATCGTTATAATGAGAAAACTTAGCTTCAAATGCATGCAAACTTTTCTGATTTTACATAATATTGCTTCCTGGAAAATGATACTGAATTCTATGTTGATTAACTGTTCTCTTTAGTAGCATTTATTCAGTATCTTTGTTGAGCATCCAATTAGCCATCATGTAAAGCATTTTTACATCGTCTAGAATAAACAAACTTCTCAGGAGATCTGTATTTAGTAATGCATGATATTATAATGTTTTGTTGTTGTTGTTGCTGCAGAACCAGTGAAAGTGGATATTGTATTTAAAAACCCTCTTCAGATGCCTATTTCAATCTCTAGTGTCTCCSTGATATGTAGTCTTTCTTCAAAAACTGATGAAACTGAAWCTGGTACTTCAAATCTTCTATTTTTGTAATTTTAATTTCTGTTTACTTTTTCCAAATGGGAGAATGAGTGTCATTGATGATACAGATACAAATAACAGAACTGCTAATCTCCAGAATAATACTGAACTCGAGTGGTCATCTGATTGGTATGCGTTTTGATATTCTGTTATGTTACTTATATCAAGTCAACGCACTTTTGCACGTGATCAGTGATCTTGATATATTTACAATAATCATGTCTTGACTCGTTAAGGCAGATCTTTTGCTCCATTATTCCAGGGATATGAGATTGGACAATGCTTCACTTACTTTGTCAGAACTTCACCTCTCATTAGAAGGGAATGAAGCAAAAGTTGTAAGTATTTTTCCTTTTTTCCCTATTATCATTCAAAATATAAGAAAAGAAGTCCTTGGTATTTGAGTTCTTGCCAACTAGCCTGCAATTTAACACTTGCCTATTAGCATTGTTGACCAACATTTTTCTTTTATATTGGTAGTACTCGGGTGGTGGTTGTCCTCAAATGAAATATACTTGAAAGTTACCTGTTCACACAATAGTAGCATTAGCATGCCTGGATATCAAGCCTTTGCTGCAGCTATTCATTCAAATTGGGACTTGTAATGGCTCTATAATCCTAGTCTAAACTAAGCATGCAAAGATGATTTCTAACTAGTCACAATCTATTAGCTTTAGAATCAAAGAAAAGAAAACACAAATCATGTTTTTTGAATTAAAAAATGCATAACGAACAAGATACTCATAGTAGAATCCTGAACCCAAAGAAATGCAACAATGTGAAAATATTAATTAGGAAATTAGTAACTCAATAGAAATGATATATATAAAGTCCACAAGGCTGATAAGACATTCATTACGGGCATCCAGAAACATCTAGTCAATATTTTAGTCCTTTATACTTGCAACACAATCAGCTGAAGGGGAATGAGTATGATAAATGCTAGTTGAATTAGTGAACCGCCATAAATATATGTCTATAATCTAGCATGGCAAGATATTTGTTTACTTTTTTTTTTCCCTTTTCTTTTGGAGAAAATATTTGTCTGCTTACTGGTTAACCTACTTTGTTTATCTATCTGATTTACTGACTAGCTGACTGTCCTAATAGTACATATCTACCCTTCCAGAAGAACTCTTTAAGCAGAACCACCCCTCAGTAGAGTTGAGAGCTCGTTTATGTTGGCTCCTTGTCCATTTGACTAGTAACTTACTTCTGGGCTTCGTACTCTTTGACTTCAGAATGTTCTCAAGTTGTGGTTATCTGTTAACAAGTTTTGTCTTTACATATCTAATTATTTTTCCCACTTGTTAACAATTTATGGTTTCACTACTCTTACAGTTCGCTTACACATCACTAGTTGGCATATGGTTAATGTTTCCTTATTGAAATCACTATGATCTTTCAGAAGTCTTTATTAAGATGATTCTAATTTTTCCAGGTGCAACTAACAGTTACTCCCAAAATAGAAGGCATCCTACAAATTGTTGGTATTAGGTGGAAACTATCAGATTCTGTCACGGGTTTTCACAATTTTATTAACGATCTGGGAAAGAAGAATATTGCTAAGGGGAGGCAGAATGCTAAGTATTCTCTTGCTGATAACCTGAAGTTTTTAGTGATCAAGGTGCATGTCTTCTTCATAGCCTCTCAAATCATCCTGGCTGTTTGCTTTTCAGATTTTTGAGTTGCTGATTAGGCTGTTCTGTTACTACCTTTTACTAACAACTATATTCTTAACATTCAGAGTCTACCAAAGCTTGAGGGTAACATTCTGTCACTTCCTAAAGTGGCATATGCTGGAGATTTACRGCGCCTTGTCCTTGAGCTGAAAAATCAATCAAAATTTTCTGTGAAGGTATGAGAGTTGCAACTTGACTATTCTTCATATACCTAGTTACTTAGCCTGTAGAATTTATAATTTATTCAATCACAATCTGGCTCACCTTGATTAAGTCTTAAACGCTTGACTTTTACTGCTCCATGTAATAGGGAGGTACTTGCAACTTTTCATTAAAAAGGCTGCCAGACAAGTACCTCTGTATGTCTGGCAAAGAATAACCTCGCCTGAGTGCATGTATGTTTTAAGCATGTGGTAAATGTTGGAATATTCTTACTTAATTCCTAATAATTAAATTCTGGCAGAATTTGAAAATGAAGATCAGCCATTCACGATTCCTGAAAATTGGGAATGAAGAAAATATGAATGCAGACTTTACTGCTTGCTTGGAGAAGCCAATTAATAGTAAACAGGGAGTACGTGCTATCTCCAATCCAACATCAAATGACACATTTTTGTTTCCAGAGGTCAGTGTCAAATATGTTCTTTGTGCTATTTATTAATTGGTCAATAGCAATAAATTATCCAGTATTCCTTTGGACAAATGGTTATGGAGGTTTGTTTATAAATCTCTTGCTTTTGGTCATGTATGTCATAAGAAGTTTTTATAAACGAGTAGGATTAGAAGGTTGTTAAGATTAAATCTATTTGCTTCCTTAACCAAGTCTCCTCTGGGTAAATGGCTTCAAAGCTCTTATCTATGAGTTCTGGTTCGAAAGAAATCAAAGAGTGTTTGAAGGGAAAAATAGGTCGTCTCTTGAAATTTTCAACCTTGCCAAGTTCAAAGCTTAGCTCTCTCCAATTTATTTGCTAATTATTCTCCTAGTATGATTTGTTCTAATTGGGAGGCATTTATATTTCCTATTTAGTAGTGATTCTTTGTTGATCTGGTTATACTTTCTTTTACTTTCGTTTTTCATTTTCTCTCACTCCTTTTGGAAATTGTATCTTTGAGCAATTTTGTTCTTTTTCATATCATCAATGAAAAAATGGTATCTTGTTCAGAAAAAAAAAACGATATTAGAAAACGAATTTTGGGATAGTGTTAAATGTTAAATCACTATTTGAAGCCAAAATCTTAAGCTGATTGGTTACAAGTTAATCTTTTGTCAACATTTTAACACTCCCTCTCACTTGTGCATTGGAAAAATTATTCAACGTCCAATAAGTGATTACCAATAATAATTAGACATTATAGGGTTTGAATACAAGACCTCTTTCTTTATCATATTAAATCATCATTGGATCCAAAAGCTTAAGTTATGGGTTACGGTAAAYCTAATCTTTTATCAATACTTTAACATTAAATAGATTATTATTATCAGTCCAAGAATATTAGGTTCATAGATTTCAGTTTCTGTTTGACTCCGTAAGTCTAGGTGGACAATTTTTATGTAGATATTATTATTTTTTAATTTAAGAAGATGCCTTACTGTCTAATCTCTTGGTAATTATTATTTCATTATTTTATGTGTTCTATTTCCTAGTAAGAAAATCAATAAAATATTCCAGGATACTTCAATTCAAGGCGGAACACCCTTACAGTTGCCCCTTTGGCTTCGAGCTGCTGTCCCTGGAAATATATCCTTGTACATTAGCATATATTATGAGATGGAAGATGTATCAAATGTCATGAGATATCGCATCCTACGCATGCATTACAGCATTCAGGTATGTAAACTATGCATGACTTAGCTTGAGTTACTTTTATCTGTGTATAATTTTGTCTTAATAGTTAAAACTAGTGGGTTTAAATTTGATATCATGTAGTGATAATTCATCTTAGGATAGGTAGGTACTTCAATACTTTTTTTAATTCTTCAGGGTTTAGAAAAATTTCCTTCCTAGTACTTCTTTTTTCCTGTTATTCGGGACYGGGCCGTCTGTTATTTGGTTCTTTGGTTGTCCAGGTTCTTGCTCTTGCTTTGGCGGGTTTACTTACTATTGCTTTATATAGCTCTGATGCTTATGAGAGAGTTGTTCTTTCTGGTTGCTTGTGTCTAGCAGCTCCTTTGTAATTTATTCATTTGTCTTTGTTATTTTATTTTGTCTGCTTGGATTTTGGCGGTTGATTTCTGTACTCCATAATCTTTGCATTACAGATTTATTACGTACTTCATGAATGAAGATTTCTCCCGCTGAATGGATTTATGGTCTTACAGATATTCAAATTTGGATTTTTTTTTTTTTTTTTGGTAACTGCCTTTTTAGGTTTTGCCATCCCTGGATTTGTCATTCCAAATAAGTCCATGCCCATCAAGATTGCATGARTTTCTTGTACGAATGGATATTATCAACAAGACTAGCTCTGAGGTTTTCCAAATTCACCAGTTGTCATCTATTGGACGGAACTGGGAACTTTCGTTACTTCAACCTGTTGATACTATTTTTCCTTCGCGAGCTTTAATGCCTAATCAAGCATTGTCATGTTTCTTCGTTCTTAAGGTATATCAAGGAGCTTAACCCCTAAGCTAAGTTTTTCTCGTTGTTGCATGTTCAATTCGTGTTACTGTTTTACTATTATTTTATCTTGATTCGCTATAATTGCAATTACTATATATGTAAACCACGTACTTGGGAAGCACTTTTAATTTGATCCCTCATATGATGGCAAAAAATTATTTAGCCTCAAGTTTGTGGAGTTATTTTCAGTGGCCCCTCTTATGAATGTAGCAGTTGAAATCAATAAACCTTGTACAGTTAAAACCAGGAGTTGCTTATATAGATCTCTTTTTAGGAATAGGGAGAGGATTCTTCTTTCTTAATAGGAGTTGAGATTCTTGTTGGAGGATGACAAGAAAATTTCAATTTTAAGAAGCATGGAAACAGACGTGATACATTAATTTTTAAAAATTTAGAACATGGACACTACAAGACACGTTCATTATAATACATATATTGTTTTTACACATCTCAATGATTCTCATATCAAAATTTTATTTTAGTTTAGGATGCTTATGTCAAAATGTTCCTTATAAATCCAAACTAACCCATCCTTTTCCTAAATGATCTGACATCTTAAAAAAGGAAATTTGAAGTGAAATAATGCTTATGCATTATGTTATTTCATTCTCAAAATGTTTTTGAGTATTTTGACACGTGTTCAACACATGTCAACAAGTGTCAGGTTCATATTTAATTTGTTCAACTAGTGTTTGACACGTGTTTATTGTTCTTAACAAGTGTTCGACTTCGACACATGTTGGACATGGGTATGTTGTGCAAATTGAAGTCTTAATGGTTCGTAGTTCAAGTTCATAAATGTCTGTTTTGGTGAAGAACATAGCTCTTGCATATGGAAGGGTGAATTTTTTCTCTTTCTGGATAAATAATATTCCAGAAGAGTTGTGGCACATGGGCGCCGTTCTTTAAGTGTTATGATAAATGGCTAGGAGAGATCTATAAGAGCAAAACTAACGGATTAAGGCCAAGGCTTTCAGTATAAGGGATAAAGTTGCAAAAGTTTAAAATATGAGGGTGTCATTTGAGTTTGATACTTTCACCTGTCATCCACGGATAACTTGTTTATTTAACAAATTTTTATTACAGCCTATGGTCTAAGTTTATTTATTAATCTGGACGAATTTTCTGTTTTTTTCATGCTGTACTACTCCATGCCAAAAATTTGCAGTCACTACAAATCTCACAAATTCGTCTTTGTATTCAGAATATGAACAACTCATTAGGTTCTGAAAACAAAGTATCTTCTGTACCGGTGCTACTTGAAAGTGATCTAAAGTTGGGTCCTCATAGTATTGATGAACAGTTCTTTGATACGGCTAGTTTACCTCTAGCTGCTTTCCATTATTCTGAAAGACTGTACCAAGGAACGTCAAACCAGGTAATTGATTTTCATCGTAACCATGTAACTTCCAAATGCTTGATTTTGTCATGATAATCATTACTTAAACCATATTGTCAATTAGGATAAGCTATTCCAATACTTTTTTTTTTTTTTATAAGAAACAACACTTTCATTGAGAGAAATGAAAATAGATATAAAAAACGGAGGACGAACAAAAACAGYCCCGCAAAAGGGAACCCCTAAAGAAACGGGCTCCAACCCAAAAGAATGAGACCTAACTTATAATTACAAAAGGCCTTAGAGGCCGAACCCCATAAAGAAGTGTTAAATCTAATAAGGTCCCAAACGTACTTCACAGATTTCTCCATCCCCTAGAAACCCTATTGTTCCTCTCCAACCAAATACTCCATAAAGAAGCCAGAAAGYAGGCTTGCCAGAGAAAGTGCCCTTTGTCTTGAAAAGAGGGGAATAACAGCACTTCCTCCATCATCGCCCTATAGTATTAGATAAGCTATTCCAATACTAGGGTACCTTCAAGTCTTCCCCCATGTGTTTTCACAGAAATAGGTCTCTCTTGCATTTGAATCCCAAGGGTTGAACAGAGTGTCAGATTCTTAGATTCTTAGATTGGGTCACACACTTGGGATATTGAGTATCTCAGTTAAATATCTCACAAGCTTTACACTGATGATAGAGAATTAGGCAGTATCTCTTTTAGTTGCAAACCTGATGTACATCGTTGAGTCGGGAGACTTCTGGGTATGGGAAGAGATTTTGCATTGTTAGTGTCTCCTGCTTAAATGATGAACACACGGCCACAGCTTTCATCCTTCGTATTAGGTCTGAAAAAAGAAGAAAAGACCTGTTTAGTTCTTGAACAATTTTGGGTTGATAGCTAGTTGGTTGACCACCCCATGCAATTTGTGCAACCAGATTTACAGACAACATGCATGGGAATAGCCACTTCAATGAGATCTTTTATTCTGATCGGAGGAGAAATTACCAAACTTCTAGCATTGGCTCACGCTCAATGCCAATGAGATTTATTTTTTATTATTTTTTAAATTTAGACAAAGACCTTGGACATATAATGGTTTCAAATCGAATATATTTTGAAAAAAGATCTTTTATTTATCTCATAGTAGCCTGGTCGAATTCCCTTGGATTTTGGGAGTTAGGGTTAATAATCCATTTTTTCTCCCGTCTGCATTTTCTTGATGGTTAACATGTTTCCTTACTAGTTTGCTCCTTTCTTCTGCATTGATCAGGCCCTAAATACAGTAGACTTTATATTGATCACTCGACCGCTTAAGAATGCTACTGATCCTGAAATTTCTGATTCACCTCGTCTATTTTCTCATCACGTGTGTCATTGTAGGTGAGATTCAAAGCAATATTTTACCGATTTGGTGATGCGAACTTCTCTATTGATAAAACACGTCTATGCATATTTATCCACTTCTAATCTTTTGGCTTATTTATTTATTTATGCAGTACTTCAAGCARCAGTCCTATATCGTGGCTACTCGATGGGCCTCGGAGTTCATATCACAACTTCTCCACTTCTTTCAGTGAAATCAATTTCAAAATGACAATCTACAACTCATCAGACTCAATTGCATCTATACGCATTAAAACAATTGATTCAGTACATACGAGTGAAGGTAGCGAAACTGCTGCTCCCCAATCTCCTAGCTCTTCTGGAAACCAAACAGGATGGCACTATGTTTCCCTCACACAGGACATTAAGGTCACGTCTGATGTTCTGGGAGCACAAATGGCCGAGTCATCGTCACTCGAGAGTGTCTCTCCATTTATCTGGTCCGGAACAAGCTCAACCACAGTACAAATTGAACCCAAGTCCATGACTGAAGCTCCTCTTCAGATCTGTATATTTTCTCCTGGAATATATGATCTATCAAACTATATTTTACAGTGGGAACTTCTACCGTCACCTGGTTCAGGAAACGATGGAACAACAGCCGTGTCATCAGGAACATGCCGGGGCTATCCATACTATCTAACAGTCCTTCAATCTACTTGAGAAATTTCAGATTCGTGTATGCAGGTCCTTCTTCCATTCATTTTCGCTTTAGGAATGTTTTGGTAGCATTGTTATTATAATTCTCCTTGTGAATTATATTCATATGAAAAGCATTTTTGATGGGGGTAGGAAGCTCAATCAAGTTTATCTAGGAGACATAAATTAAATTCTTTACTGGTGTTGGTGTAATAAGGGGAAACTAGAACTACAATGGCTTTTTCACCCTGTCACTGTATACAGACTCACATACGTTGGATTAGAGAGATTTGGGTTTATTCCAAGTTATAGAAATTTTAATTTTTTCTCTCTGAAATTTTGAAGTTTGAAGAAAATTCTGTTTGGTCTCTTCTATGTTGAACATAACTTGTAAGATGTCTCACTTTTGAAGGTTGCCCAACTAACCTATGAATCTAATGGTTAGGTTATTGGGTTTTGACAGATTTTCAAGATTTTTTTTTGGAACTATTGCGAAGGTGAGAAATTGAATCATCGAAATTCAGGATCATATTAAGATGTCTTATCCATTTGAGAATTGCTTGAATTGGTGACAAATTTTAAGTATGTGAACCTTGGTATGTTTTTGCTTAGCCAATTTTATGATTAAAAAAAATATTTCGTGATCCCAAAAGTAAGGATATAGTATGCTTTTTTAAACTTTTTCTATTATGTGTAATTACTATTCAAGTACTATGGACTATTATCTAATAGTTGACAAGTATGGGCTAAATATATGTTTCGTGCCTAAAATTCGGATATATTTTTTTTTTCAATGTAGTCTCTATTGTTTAAAAAGTTTACTTATGTTCTAATATTTTCTAATTTGATTCTTCACCGTTGATAAATATTAAAACTAACTTATCGTAAATTTATATGGCATAATATTGAGTGAACCAGTAAAAATTTAGAGAAATAAAAATGTCACTTGGGTGGAAAATTTCTAATCTCTAAATTTCAAAGAAATTTGTAGAATTTCAATTCTTTTCCTCTTGGCAACATTTTCTCTATGTTAATTTATTATCGTATCATATGATGAGAGTTTATTATTAGYTAAGCTAATTTTAATATTTACCAATGGCGAGGGWCCAATTGAAAGTGTTAAAATATAAGAATTAAATTGAAACCTTTTAAACCAAASACCAAATTGAAAAAACACTCAAATACTAGAAATTAAAATATATATTTAGCCACGAGTATTTTATATATCACTAACAATGTCAGAATTTATTACGTGTTAAAAGGGATTTTCTTTTGGCCAATGTTTTCAAGATATATTTTACATATTTCGTTACTCCTATCACTAACAATTTCATAATTTGTTAATGCCAAGGCACAAGTTCCTTTTATATCAAAAAAGAAATATTTTTCTTTTGAAATTTTAAATGTTAGTAATCTCATAATTTTGTTTTCCTTAAAGTTAAGCTTATATTATTTCCCTGTAACATCTCGGATTAGTTAACTTTTACATGTTGATGTCAGGTAGAGAGAAAAAAGTCATATATATATATATATATATATTATTGAAGATTTTAATAGAGAATAACTATAAATTAGGTCATTATCTTTATTTTCACAGACTTAATAATTCCGTTTCCATTTCTCAATTTTCAAAATGTATACTTTAGCCATTAAATTTTATGAAAAGTAACTGTTGAAGTCCTTACCTTTACTTTTGCATTTAAAAAATTCACAACACGATTTCAAATATGTGTACTAATGTATCAACATGAACATATATACATCTGACATAGTTATTTTTAAAATTTAGTAATCAAAATAGAACGTTTAAAACGAAATTTTAATCTATCGATAACACATGTCAGGCTTCTCTAGTTTTGATTGGTTGCAAGGTGTATCTACATATTTGTTTTTTACGTGAAAAGCTATAGAATTTTTTGACATTATTGCAAATTGCATCTACATATGTGTTGTTTATTTATTTTATAAGGAAAAAAAGGTGTAGACTTTATTGAACATTGATTATCCAAATAAATAATTGAAGAGAGAGAAACAAAAGAGAGGAGTGGTCTCTGCGGACGCCGGAGGAAAACGACCAAGTCAAACAGCCTTCAAATAAAACGCGCTTCCAAATTAAATAAATAAAAATAAAAATAAACTTTTTCCCCTCATCATAATATTTTCAATTGCTTTTTTCTTTCTTTTTTGGGTTAAATTATAATAAAGAATGGTCTCATGTCTAATAACTTTTTCCTTGCATCGTAATATTTTCACAATATTTTGATTGGAGATATATGTCAATTATSGTTKAGATATATTCGCTTTAATTTTTCGATTACTTTTTTATTTTGGGTTAAAATATAATTTTTATCTATTGACTTCTTTGGTTTATTTATGTCTCTTTATTTTCGAGAGGTTTATTTCGATCTTTGTACTTTTAATTCATTTTAGTCCATATATTATCTAAATCTTCGTTTTGGTCCTATAATTTTAAAAATTTGATCATTTTGATTCCTTAATATTATTTTTCGTTTCATTTTAATTTTAACACAACACTATAGTCAATACAYATGTTAAAATGTAACGACGACTTTATATTAAAGGGTTTTAATTATACATAAAATTTGTGTTAAAATTTTGCAAATGGAGACCAACATGGTCAATTTTTAAGAGTGCATGGACCAGAACAAACATTTTAAAAATACATGGACTAAAATAAATTAAAGTTGAGAATACAAGAAACAAGATGAATATTTTAAAAGTAAGTATTTTATGTTTTTTTTTTATATTTATTTTCTATTAATAATTGTATATATATATTTTAGTACAACAAATGTGGGATGAGAAATTGAATCTTCAACCTCTAAAGATGGAATTCAAGATGTTTTAAGTACTGAACTATACTTATGTCGGTGTAAATAAGTGTGTATACTAAAGTTTCTCATTAATATAAATTTTTATAACATTTAACTTATTCTTATCAAACTGACAACTCCATCCAATCTCAAAATCAACATGATATGTGTTCCAACTTATCGAGATATTAGTAACTTTTCTTATTTGTATTCTTATCTCCTAGACCCACTAAAATGAAAATTCAAAAAGACTCCAAACATGTTTCATTTTTCYCAATTGAAAAATAAAGAAGCAATCGTAAAGGGACGRCTAGATTACAAATTTGATTCTCAAACTTCCAAGATTACCGTCTTATCTATCTAAGAGTGTTAATATAGAGTATATTCAAATACCTTATGATCGATTAAGTTTTAAAGGTCATTCAAATTATTCAAAATACGTAAATTATGTCAAAACGAACATMGGTAATTGACATATATCTCGATTGTGAGTTCCATCTCCCACTGTACCAAAAACTAAAATTAAAATTCTTACAAAATATAATTCCATTAAAATTAAAATTAAAATTCTTACAAAATATAATTCCATCAAAATTAAAATTTCACATTTCAAATATCTTTTGAAAGCTTCTTTTTCACGAAGGACTTATTCAAATCCTCTGCCATCCTTCCGAGGAACTTCCTCCATCTCTACCACCATTGACTTCTCTGTTTCCCTTCAGATTCCAAAATTTGAYCAGTTTTCCCACTTTCCCACATATAATCCATCTCCTTCTTCTCGATTTCCAAATTTCCCATCTGGGTTTTTTGATTCTTGTGTTTCTTAATCCAATTTCTTCTTCCTTCTGCTTCTTGTTGTTCGTGGATTCGTGAAGGTTGCAGAAGAGAAGCAACAGAGGACATGAACGATTTGTTCTCCTCCCGCTCTTTCCCCCGCGAAGGCCATGTCGTGGAGATGGCCAACGCCTCCTCCTCCCCCACCGCCGTAAATCTCGACAAGTTCTTTGAAGATGTGGAGTCTGTCAAAGACGAGCTCAAGGAGCTGGATCGGCTCTACCAGAACCTCCATGACTCCCACGAGCAGAGCAAGACGCTTCACAATGCTAAGGCCGTCAAGGACCTCCGATCCCGCATGGATTCCGATGTTGCCCTAGCCCTCAAGAAGGCCAAGCTCATTAAGGTCCGATTGGAGGCTCTTGATCGCTCCAATGCCGCCAATCGGAGCCTCCCCGGTTGCGGCCCCGGCTCCTCCTCCGACCGGACCAGGACCTCCGTAGTCAACGGCTTGAGGAAGAAATTGCAGGACTCCATGGAGAGCTTCAACAATCTCAGGCAGAAGATCTCCTCCGAGTACAGGGAGACCGTGCAACGGAGATATTATACTGTCACCGGCGAGAGCCCCGACGAGAAGACCATTGATATCTTGATTTCTACAGGTGAGAGAAGTCTAAATTCACTGTTTCGAGTTCTTTATTTTATTCATCAATTTTGTCTTTATGATGGGTTCAAAGATACTCGATGATGATTTTTGATTACTGTGTAGGAATGTATTATGAACTGTTGATCATATCAAACTGTTCTGCAATTAATGGTAGTTGTATGCCTGTTATAAATTACCCATTTGAAAGTTTAGAAATTAGAAGTGATTTTCTGAACTTACTAGTGGAGTATTTTGGTGGGCTGCGCGTTTTTGGGGAAGTAGACGTGTTTCTCTGGTTCCATTTTAGATGTTTTCTTCCAATTTGCAAGTAGATGAATGCCACTACTTGAGGCCTTTCCCCATCTTTTAGCTGCATCTCGTCATGTATCGCGTTGGAATTAGACGCGTAGAAGGTTGTTAGGAATTGGATATTTGTATTTAGAGTGAATAAGAATGAGTTTCAAGTGTTTGGAAATGGATAATGTAGTGTTTGGTTCATGGGAATAAGAGGGGATATGAGTATAACYTGTATTGATATAGGAGGTCTTGAAATAGGATGGCTAGGAATGAGATTTGGGATCCAATCTGATGGACTCACCATGCCATCCTAAATGGTTTTCTAATCACTATGTCGAATTCTTGTATGTTCAAGTCGACTTCAGAAATCTTATCTCGATTCTCGATACAAATGGGAAGATCTGCTAACATGATGGGAAATCTCCAACTATGCAGGTGAAAGTGAGACATTCTTGCAGAAAGCCATTCAAGAACAAGGTAGAGGCAGAATCTTAGACACCATAAACGAGATCCAGGAGAGGCATGATGCAGTAAAAGACCTGGAAAGGAACCTCAAGGAGCTGCACCAAGTTTTCTTGGACATGGCAGTCTTGGTGCAGGCTCAAGGTGAGCAACTCGACGACATCGAAAGCCAAGTCAACAGGGCTCATTCTTTTGTCCGAGGCGGTACTCAGCAGTTGCAGACAGCCAGAGTTTACCAGAAAAACACTCGGAAATGGACAATCATCGGAATCATCATTCTGCTGCTCATAGTCTTGGTGATCGTCCTCAGCCTGCAACCTTGGAAGAAGAATAATAGTGGTTCGAACACTCCAGTCTAAGGCCTCTTTCCTACGAAGCCTGGCAAGTAGTCTCCTACCGAAAAACTCTCGATCAGGCTCTCACATAGTACTTCTGTATGTTACTGCCCATATTATTTGAGACATCAGGATCCCTTTATCTATCTTTTACCTCATTTTGTTTCCATTTTTTATTAGTATCATTATTTCTTTAATTCTGTAACAGTTAGGGCATGATGAGGTTAGATTAGATGGATATAGATTTGCTTGATGAAAACCTTGAGGCCTTGATATCATTGACTTGGATTTAGACATTGTTGTATTGTATACACCCTTTTGGAATTTAGATTCTTTTGTGTAATRGATTTTATATTTTGGGAGTGAATAAGTTTATACTGCGTTTTTTCTTTCTTTCTCTATTCCACCCCTTAAAATCGAGTTTCCAACCAAGAGGCTCTTAATATTCTAACAAAATTTTAAAAATTAAAAAGATCATTTCAAAAAAAAAAAAAGTTAATTATTGTAAGTATATTTATTAATCCAATAAGTGAGGTGGATTCAAACTCCTGACSTTTGGATCAAATTCAAGTGTCAATTACCGTTAAGCTATAACTCATGTTGGCTATTATAAGCCGCATTTAAAAATTAATACTATTGAGAATTATTTTTTTATGCAAATAATTTAACTTTGATAACAAATAACTGCCATTTTATATTATTGAAAATTTGATATGTATTAATTAATTTATTGACCACTTGAGTATAGCTAAGACACTTATTTTCTAYTAAAATGTCGTAAGTTCGAATTTTCATCGATAGAATTCTATGGTACACCATCATTTTGTCTATAACAGGTAGTTTTCTTATGATACATGAGGTGAAGAATATGAARATCACGGATATCCACTTCCTGTGTGAAACTGTGTTTACTTTCACATATACACCCCAACGTATTAAAAGAATTATGTATCATAAAAAATTTGATATGCGTCCCGAGGGATAAGAAAATAAAAATTTCACTGATTTATACTTTTAATGAATATTTCTTTTTTACTAATGATGATACCTAACAACAAAATTCATTTAAAATCTGAAAATTCATTTAAATTCTGTCATAATTCTCTTGAAATCTCAGTTACCAGAGCAAAGTTCGAGGTTAAAACTTCCATTCTCTCAATGTGTTAGAGTTAAAAAAAAAAAAGGAAAAATATTTTTACCAATGTAAGAGTTGGAATTAACGTTCCTGAAGAACTGAAAAAGAAAAAAAAAATCTTGTCGGATTCCAGTGGTTGTGGAGTCGTACAAAAGAACACATCGAAAAATTCTTCCGATCACTGAAAACTGAAATTTCGCCGGGATCCGGAGCTGGCGGGAGAGCACCGGAGATAACCTAATCCATTGCAGATTCGAGCTCGTTTCTCTTTCTTTACCGTTTAGGTTCCCCAGTCAAAGCGCATCTTTCGAGTTCTTCTCTCGGTTTCCTCCACCATGGGAACCCTGCGAATGATAGGTAACTAAATTTCTTACGAGCCAAACRCTCATTTCCCCCCCTTTCTTACTCAATCGAACTGCAATTAACTCGTTCCTCCTTCCCATCTGCAGATATTGCGGTCAATTTTACAGGTGAGGCCTGCATTTCATTCGATGATAAATGTCTGATGTCTTTGTTTATTCATTTGGGGCAAACGAAAGGCTCTCTGTCCTTTTTCTTTCTCTGGAGTCAGATTGGTGTTTTGAATGCAGATGGCATGTTCAAAGGAATCTACCACGGGAAGCAGTACCACGCAGCTGATATAGCAGCGGTATTGAGCAGGGCTTGGAGTGCTGGGGTTGAGCGAATCATCGTGAGTTTTTTTTTTTCCTTTTTTGTTTCTGTAATTTTGTATTATGCTCTTACTGTCCAGTAGCTCGGGCATTTGGTTGCTCTTTTAGTATCTTTAAGTTATGAATCTTGAATCCATGGATTGGCTTCCTTGATGGTCCTGTTTTTCTAAGCCTCAGAAATGAAAGAATAGTAAGGGTCATATGGAAATTTTTCTACCATTCGTTTATGCAAGTGATTTCCCTCCGTGTTACAGGAATTTTACTTTTTGCATAGGAAACGATACGTCATAGATATTTCATTGATATGATGGATATACAGAAGGATGAGGCCCCAAAAACTGGAAATTACAAAAACACTTTCCAGTATTTCATTAGACCGCCAAGGCKGTAGTAAATAATGGGTAAAACATTAGAAATAGAAAAATGAACCCTAGAATGATCTGATGATCCATATGTGGGCCGAGAAGAGAAAAAAGATATTTGAGCTCATTTCTTTAAGGTTCTTAACTATCTGTAAATTTTACATTTCGTAGTCCTGGATGGACTATTCATCGCTGACCATGGATTATGACTGGTAGGATGAAGGAAAGTAAAAATGTGTAATGCTAAAGCATGCATGCTAGCCGGATTTTGATAAACCAGTTATGTCTCAGTGTCTTCTTAAGGTGATTTTTTATTTTTTTTTGGTCTGAAGTTGATATGATTTAGAATAGTTTGCAATTGCAGGTGACTGGTGGATCACTCGAGGAGTCAAAGGAGGCCCTTAAAATTGCTGAAACAGATGGTTTTATTTTGTTCTTGTTCCCTAAATTCTGTTAAACTTCTTTATACTCGTTTTGAACCTTCTAATACGGTAATACCTATAGGAAGGCTGGTTAAACATATTGTTTTTGGATGTAGGAAGGCTCTTTTGTACTGTGGGTGTGCATCCAACAAGATGCAAGGTTGTTTATTTTTCTATCTTCTGTGCATCATTCGTGGTCTAGTATATCTTGTGATCGACTTTCCGTTTTCAGGAATTTGAAGAGAGTGGTGATCCAGAAGAGCATTTTCGGGCCCTTCTTTCATTGGCCAAAGAGGGAATTGATAAAGGAAAGGTAAAAAGAAATTCATTCTTGAATTCTAAGTTTGATTTCTTTGGCTTGATTCTTTGATAGGATTAGTCATCTTTTTGCAATATACATGTACTTAAGGTCGTTGCAGTCGGTGAATGTGGATTAGACTATGACAGGCTTCACTTTTGCCCTGCGGATATTCAAAAGAAGTAAGTGATCACCAAGAAGAATATTCTTCAAATCCAATGTTATGCCTTACATTTTCTGAAACCCAACAGATGTGCATATTATTGTCTTGTTGAATTGGATATTTATCTCTCAGCTATATAATTGTAGGTATTTCGAGAAGCAGTTTGAATTAGCGCACACAACAAAGCTTCCTATGTTTCTTCACATGCGTGCAGCAGCTGAAGATTTTTGTGACATTGTAGAGCGAAATAAGCAAAGGTCAGACTATGGGAGAACCAACTTTTGCCAGCTTAAAACTTTCTAGAGTGTAGGCACTAGTCATCATGCCATTGCTCAACCAACGGTTTTTGATCATGCCATTTCTGCTTGTTCCATAGGTTTTGTGCTGGAGTTGTTCATTCTTTCACAGATAGTGCTGAAGATCGTGACAAGCTTCTCTCGTTCAGTAATTTGTACATAGGTCATAACCATATGTTCATCCTTCCAGCTTTAATTCATTATTTTCTTTATCTTATTCCCCAAATTAATTGCAACTGGTAAACAGGCATTAATGGTTGCTCTCTGAAAACTGCTGAAAATCTTGATGTTGTGAGGGGTATACCAATTGAGAGATTGATGATTGAGACGGACTCTCCATATTGTGAAATCAAGAATACACATGCTGGGATTGGTTTTGTTAAATCTGTCTTGGCTTCCAAGAAGAAAGAGAAGCATGACGAGCAAAGCATAGTAAAAGGCCGGAATGAACCTTGTTTAGTTCGGTAAGATATGATGTCTTTTATTGCAGTTCCTTACCTTAAATGGCCTTCTATTTTACTTTATAAAAGCATACTTCCCAATAATTGCTTCTAGTTTTAGTGACCAACTTGGTATAATTGCTCCAAATCTGAAAGAAATTCTATCAATACCTTGTGTAATCTCAACTAACAAAAAGAACTCAGTTTTACCAAATTCTAATATGAGTAAGAGGATAAGGTGCATCACGAGAGTCGAYATTTCTTTTTTTAGCCATTTTCTTCTATTCTGCAACAAAAGTTGCAAAAATGAACTCTACGGAATTTCTTTACAAGATCTGTTCAGTTTTATTGGGAGAATATAAATGCCAATTCTCGGCTGATACATTAGTGTAGTGGCATTCTTCACAGTAGAGTATATTATCCTTGTTGCTGTTGAAGCTAGTTAAAATGTAACTTTCCTCTATCAATCTATTAGTCATTTTGTTTCTATACACCCCAGATATTTTCCTTGCTGTCTTGTCTAGGGTTTCAGTTTGATGCAATTTTATACACTCATAAGTTTTGGCTCTATTTTTCAGGCAAGTTCTTGAGGTCTTGGCTGGATGTAAAGGCATCATGAATATCAATCAGCTTGGCGAAACTTTGTACCATAATACGTGCAGGTACCCCGAATTGCCAAGGATGACATAATATCATAAAAATTCTATTTTTTATACCACACTTGAAAAAGCCTCTCATATACGTTAACTGCATTTTAAATTAACCTTTCCCATGGAAGTTCTGTTATAGATTATTTGCAACCAATTATTCATAGGAGTCTTACCGTTTTTTTTCCCCTACTTGGATTGGTCTACTGTGCAGAGTTTTCTTTCCTCAAGACCTGGACTCTGCCGCCGATGCTCTTCTTGCTGGTTCTCATGGTCTTGATGAGAAAATTTAGTATAAATCTGAAACCTACTTTTGTTAAACTCTATTGTTTTTGCACCATTAGTTTTGGAAGCACGAGTACATTTTTCTCCAATATGTTGGCTTTCTTTCATTACCATTCTTCCAGTCCTCCAGTCTACCTTTTTCTAAAGGTCATAGTGCACTGAAATTTTTAGTTCACAGGATTGAGAGAGAGATGACAAGCAATCAGTAGTCATAATTAGCAAAGATAAGATAAGGCCGAGAGACTGATATATTGTAATATTAACTCATAGCGATAGACTACTCCATAGTACAGCAGTCTAATTCCAAGTCATAAATGACAAACTCGTTAATCTGTGGCATTATCTTCTCTCTTTCCCACTATAACTCACATCCAGCACTCGATGAATAGATCTAGGCTTCCTAGACAATGGTAGCTGAGCATGGAATGAAAGGGAACTGCTTGGGAAGTCCAGAGGGTATGCAATTTGCAAAACAGTTTCCCTACCCTTCAGTTTCAGATTAATTTTCAAGCCAACTCCTCAACTATCAACATCAAATTTCAGGCACTGAAACTAGTAAGCAGTTCGCTACTGTCGAGAGTACTCTTGGTTCTCTCGAATGCTGCTGGAGAAGTTGGAGCCTGTCCTGCAGCTATGTTCAACCGAAGCGGCCGCCCTTCGACTTCCTGCTTACATATTTGCAGAGGAAGAGGTTAATGTATGGCTTGAATGTACAAAATGCAGGTACATATTCTCATGGCTCTCTAAAAATAATGTAAATTTAGTTTGCAAGATAAAGCATTTTAAATTCTGTCACAAGTTCAAGTTGCCAACTACTCTATTTGAATAGTTAATTTTAGATTCTCATTCATTTAGAAAGTAAAACTCTACTTTCTTACCACCCCATTCATGGAATTCATAGCAGACTCTGCATCCTCAGCAGTTTCAAAAGATACGAACCCGAAACCTCGACTTCTTCCAGATGCTCTATCATAGATAACCTTGGCACCCAATATCCCTGGTTGGTCTTCAAAAGCCTCTCTAAGACTCTGAGAAGTAAGTCCCCAACCAAGGTTTCCTGCATATATCTTGTGAGGACTATCTACAAATTTGTTATAGCTGCTTCTTATCTTTGGCCCCATGACTTCCTTTTCTCCTCCCCTTGGAACTTCTGGGAAGTTGACCCGAACTGTCCGACCGCCAATTTGCTGATATCAAGGCAACTATTAGCAACATTATAGCAATCTTCGATATCTTACACTAACAATATACTTCTTGATCATACAGAGACATCATATTGAGATACCAAAACCATTAGAAGAAGTCTGAGCATTTTAAAACTCTATTGCATTTGAATTAGAATCATCAGCACCCTTCAATTACTAACATTATATTTTCCAATCCTACAAAGCCACCAACAATGTCAAATCACAAAGTTATAGAGACACCATAATATTCAAAAGCTTGCATTCAAATCAATGGAAAAGCACTGGCATCTGTTTGTTTTTCTAACGTTCAACCAATCAAACATACCCTCTTATTTTCAATAGGTTAAATTACAAGTTTAATTCTAAAACTTTCAAGATTGTGTCTAGTACCTATATTTTAAAAAGACTTCAATAAGTTTGTCGTACATAAGGATTACATGGGCAAATTAATTTCAAATAGATTCAAAATATCTATCTTAAGAATTAGTTCAAGAGCCTAACTTATAATTTAACCTTCGTGTAAGAACGAAAGAATTAGTAAGTAGAGGAAACAGGTAGAGAGCTTAGAGGGAGAAACCATCCTGGGATGGTCTAAGGGTCAATAAGGATCAATGTAAATAGCAAAGAGCTTAAGGGTCAATAAGGATCAATGTAAATAGCAAAGAGCTTAAAAGGAATAAGTTCGAATATCCTATGAATTTTCCATGATTAGTCGAGGTGTGCGCAGGTTGATTCGAAAATATGGATTAAAAAAAAAACAAAAAGACAGGGAGAACAGAATGGATATCCACAGTTTTTTTCTACCACTTCTATCAACTTCAAAGTTCATCAATTATGCACCGATCTCCAGAATTGGTAAGTTAAAACTAAAAAACCAGATGAAATGAAGAGAGAGAGAGAGAGAGAGGGTTTTACATACAGAGCCATCAAACATTCGAATTGCTTCTTTAGCTTCCTCCAAAGTTGCCATTGTCACAAATGCGAATCCCCTGCTCCTATCTGTAACTTTGTCATAAATAACCTAACAGAACAAAGCATCAATGTCAAGAAGTTTGAGTTTTCATGAGGAATCGATTCGAAAGGATGAAGAAAAAAGTTTCGAACCTGTACAGAAACCACGCGGCCGGCTTCCGCGAACACCTCAGTCAATTGGTAAGAGGTCATCGCATACGGTAAATTTCCGATATAGAGCTTCCCAGCTTCGCGAGATGCCGATACGGTTTGCTCCTCTTCCTCTTGGCTTTCTGATTTTCCGTCCAATTCTTCATCCTCTGCGTTTTCCTCTTCGTCGAACGCAGGTGGAGAGGTGTAAAGATGAGACGCGGAGGAGAAAGAGAGAGGGTGGAAGTTAGGCAAGCGAATTTTGAGCTCGAGAAGCTTCAATGGCTTCTGTTTCGGAGAGAAATGAGGGGGGATTTGGGTGGAATGTTGTTGGGGGAGCGAGAGGTTGAAGACTTTCTTGCAGRGTGGAGAAGAGGAAACTGAAGCTGCAGCTGCCATTGAAACTGCAGAGGCTGACATTTGACGAAGAAAATGGAAAAATGGAGGAATCCCAAGTTACAGAGATGGATTTCTCTGTTGGGAAGCCTTTGGGGAGAGAGAGAGTATATGGGAGCTTCAAACTTTTTGGAGGATAAAAATCTAAATGGATAAGGTTGGCTTGCTATTTGCTATCAAAGTACACAAAAGCTTTTTTTTTTTTTAATTTTATTATAAACATTTGTATTATTATTATTATTTTCATTCTTACGRATCGGAGGGTCGAATTTAGGACTGTGATAAGTGATAGCAAGGTCACTTTATCACTTACAATTTTCTGTCGCGTATTTACCAATGCTTAGTAGAAATTACGTTACAATGTGGTCCTTAGGACTCATCCATTCGTGGACTTCACCAAATTAGTATTGTATATATTTTAGGAGAGTTAAAAGTGTTGAAACTTTGGGGTTAAACTTCAAATCAATTAGATTTTGTTCAAATGACAATTAAGTTAATGGAGAGAATCATCTAAGGTTGTAGTTAAATATCAAAGAAAAGTTTGTTATGGAAACAAAGATATGGCACTGTGCTAGAAGAAAAAGGCGTGGATGATATTGTCAAGACAATATTCTTATTACACACAAAAGGAAAGACAAACATAAACATAACAGTTGTTCTTGAGCAAACCCACAAACCAAGCTTGTTTCTCAAGTACAAATTGCTTTAGAACTGTCTGAATTTGAACACCAAACACTAAACTTCATAGACTTTCTTCTTGTTCTACTTTCAGGGTCACAAACACAGTGCAGAATCCATACTTTTTGATGCTCTTATTCTTGAACAAACCCCCTTTTTGATCTACTGCAATTACTTCATACTTGATATCTGATTTGATGATTCTTTTGTTTCTCTTAGCTCCACCTCTCATATTGAGAAGCAGAACAGAGTGATAAGAGAAACATCCTAAACCTATTGATTAGAGCCAAAAATGACTTGCCATAGCAACCAAACGCGGGTCTATCCTCAACGCGAAGCCTGAGACAATTGCCATTGACAACAATGCAGCAGGCTGGATTTGGTTGCTATAAAGACGGGTCTTGGTGCAACAATTTGCACCTAGAACCCGATGTCTTCGCTGTCAAACACAAAGGTCGCAGCAGTTGTCAGCTGCTGCAACCCATTTGGGCAGAACCATGCCATGCCCTCCTCCATCAATGATCTCTGCCAGTGACTGCATCGATGGTCTGAGATGGCTGATTTGAAAACGTTGCAGTCCCCTCGAGAACATGCTTGGCACCTCAGAACTCGAGAGATTGAAACCTCTCCCCTTTGCTTCATTTGGGGAGTTCAAAGTTCCACTCTCTGACTGCAGAACTACAGAACATTGGGAGCCAGTTGACTCAGAAAGGTTCACATTATCAACCTTCTTTGATTCCAAAGAAATTTTCCCATCTTTCAGATTCTTCGTGTTCAAGAAACGGCCACCAGATCCCCGTGGACGACGCATCGCGTGCAGATGACGTGATTCGTGCATATATGGCTGTAAGACAGATATGCAATCTATATCAGCAGGAATAACGTGGATATATACTTCTGCACAGGACAAAAAAAAATTTGGAGTGGAGGATATTACTGTTAAAAGCATCACAATAGTTTAGTTTGTTCGGAGAACAGAATAAACATAATGCTGATTAGTATATCATGTTAAAGTGCTCAAAACTATGGTGCTAATAGGAAGGAATGTGGATATTGAAAAATTTTCATAGCCCTTAGGTGGTAAACAGAAATTCCAGATGTWCATGGAAATGACTCTTCAGACAGACATCGGTATCGGGTTATAGGTAAATCAATCACGCTAGACGCCAGTACTGGTCGACTTTTAGTGTTATACCCACTACAAAATATAGAAGGAACCTAAATTCACATGCTTTGATGGACATGCTCCTCAAAACTTTGGAGAGACCTGAGTAAGACTTGCATACCTTACGAGTTCTTGCAAGCCTGTTCTCCATCATTGCCTTGGCACGGATCTGCCTGCGCCTAATGATTCCGTGGTACTGCTTTGCATTCACATAAATAGGTCCATCATCAGTTGTTAAACTCATTGGCAGCATAACCCGTCCCTGATTATCGCAAATGGTTAAGTTCTCGCTCAAAGATAGGCAGATTAACCTTTTGCAGATAACATACAATCAGTAGAAGAACCCAACCAATAAATATATTGTTCAGTCAACTCAMTTCTCTACCATACTATATTACATGAAACCCTGAGTTTCATTTTTGGCTATAATATACTGTTTTCTCCTTCTCATTCTAGATTTTTTTTGCATACTTTACCATATACTATGTAACAGAGTTCACCTTTATTAAGTTAGAAAATATTTAAGAAAATAACACAGCAAATAAGACAGTTCACAGACAATATATAAAATTGCAATACAAGTAAAGGGAAAAAGGTTAAAAGGAAAAATGGGTGTGGTTGCAGAATGGAAGGAAACATACTGGTATTTGAGGTCCATAAGCAGAGAGGATGCCATAATGCTGTTCCATGTAAGGATAATTTGCACATATCTGCATTTTTCTTTTCCAGAATCAGAGATATAATATAAACAGAGATTGTATTATTTTCAGAATAATTTGATTAACATTTTAGATCTTACCACAGGCTGGCCAAATCCGAGCTCAAAACGAGTATGATATTCTGACAAGGGCGATTGCAGGGAGAAAACTGGTGAAGGTTTTTGGGCATCCACAGAATTCTTACAGTCACCTGCATGGATTTTTTTAAGAGAATTTCCCTCATTAGAGAAGAATAGAAAGCTTACCATTATGATTGCCATTTTAACTAAGCAAGCAAAAGAAGAGAAAAATTAATAATAAAAAAGTTTTTTTTTTTTTAGATATTCATGAGTGTTCTGGCACCTTTGACTAATTTCACAGGACTTGGTTGCCAAAGAAACTCATGAATATTAAATCTTAGTAGGTGGCTACCATATTTTGAACTCATTCCCACTAAATTATTTAGAATTTACATGGGTCCTTCTGGACCACTAGRCCAACAAATGAGGTTAAATAAATGAAAGTTGAACAAAAGAATTAAGTCTTTCTCGAGTCTCTTGGGTTGGGACGTAGGTGCCGTATAGTACATGAACAACGGAGCTCCAACTCCCGGTTATTAAGAAAAAGATAAAGAGTAAGATTTTAGCTCATGGGTTCACAGTAGCATGCAGAAAATGCTATTGCCCTATAATGCTAAATCCTTGATTCAATATTAGCTAGAAAAAGGGATACTATAATATTAGTTAAAGAAAAAGGAAGATGCAATTCTTTAGTTTTCTATTTTTCAAAATAAAGCTTAGAAGCATTATTTTCACTTGTGTTCCTTTCTTTTGTTATATAGCTTTTAAAAATATTTTTAGAATCTAGGCCGAACTAAAAAAAAAGTCTTTTTATAAAAAAAAAATTGGCTAAAACTTTAAATATGTTTTCAATGAAAAACTAACTAATGAAATGGAACAAAACAAGCATAATTTTTAAAAACTAAAAACTAAAAATGAAATAGTTATTAACCGGGAGCTTTAAATGAAAGCTGCTTTCTTATGGGAAAAAAAAAGAAATAGAATGCCCATAAGAAAAGCAATGGGACATTATGTTACAAAGGGCATACTTCACTTCACAGTAAATGATTGAGACATAAATTGCACAACAGGACTGCTTTTAACTTCCAAATCTATATGGTAAAAGTTGGATGCATGTATTGTTATTTTCTGTTATTTCATCAGCCATTGAAATTGGAAACTTATTACTTTGATCAGAAATCTATATGGGAAAAGTTGGATGCATGTACTTGCTTCTTTTTTTGAAATTTGGCTGAGAATTATAATGTATTTTTAAGAAATGTGAACAATGTACTAAAGAAATTGTGACCAAACAAGCATAATATCAAAAACAGAAAACTAAAAACCAAATCGTTATTAACTGGAGCTTGAATAAATCACTCCTTTGCCCCACCTCTTAATCAACTTGTGAATAGCCTAGAGACATGCTTGTGACTCTAGAACAAATTTATGAGCAATTCAGTACAAGTTTTGGCTATTCTATCATGTAAGTAAATGACTTGGGGAAGGAGGGAAAGAAAGGTCTCATGCATCAAATTTTGACACCTTAAGTAATCTATAAGATATTCTCATGCTTTTTGGAGAGCTTAAATATGATCATGGAAATGGAAAAATAAATGAAAAAAACAGAAAGTTACCAGGATAGATGGAAAATGGGGCTGTGTTCACTTTCTCCAAACCATGCTCAGAAACCTGGGCAGCTTGTTTTGCACCAGTAAACTCCTTCCCATTACTCCCAAGTTGTTCAATGGAGGAAGCCTTGAGCTGACCAAAATCCCCAAAAATTGTTTGGGAACCCTGCCCAAAGGCACTCCACAGACGAGCAGGAGAAGATGACAACTGACCAAGGGAATTGGGGACAATTCCTTCATGTTCTTTCAAATACCCAGTTTGTGGTGCCATTTCCAACAGTCAAAAAATCACCCACAAACAGATGGTTTGAAAATCCCTTTAGCCGTTCACACAAATTCCTACAATTGGAGCAAAGAGATTGTGGGATTAAGATTCAGGAGAACACATTTTAATGGGTTTAATCTCAATAGAGAAAAGAAAAGTCATGAGAAAGAAGAAGATGAACAGCCCCCTCAAAAAGGGCCAAAAAGAAAAGAGGGAAAAAAAATATCCACATGAGAACTTTCTTCAAACACTGATGAAACAATAACAATAAGGCAAAATTGCCCCAAAAAACAGACGATTAAACAACAGAAAAGCAACAGAATCAGAAGAAATCGATTGAACAAACAAACCAACATCGATGGAAGAAATTAAAGCTAGGAGGATACAAACCCAGAATCAAAAAAGAAAACCCAAGTGGGAAAAATGAAGAAAAGAGAAAGCAGAGCAGAGACTGAAGGTGAAAGCCTTAGGTGATAGGAGACAACAAGAAAAAGGGGGCAAAAAGCAGAGAGTAAAAAAGGTACTCACAATCAGCAAAAAGAAGAAGAAGAAGAAGAAGCAGCAGCAGCAGGTGCTGAATAGAGGCACAGGAACCCCATTTGATAGGAATGCTGTTGGTTCATTTCAAGCAAAGCACTAACAGAGAGAGAAAGAGAGAGAGAGAGGGAGAGAGAGGAGAGAGAGGATTAATGAATACAAGTGTAAAATAACTAAAACACAAGAACCAATGATCTTTACATTGCATGCAAGTATTTTGTTCTATATGGAAAGCATACATTAATATATCGATATATATGAACCACATTCACTAACTACAAGAATTCTTCCCCTCACTTTTCCTCAAAATTTTATGCAAAAATATCCAACTTTTGGGCGATCTCACCAATCTCTGATTTTTCCTGTTCCCATTTGTTTTCCCCAAAAAAAAAAAAAAATTGGGATTTGATTAAATTTCAATTTGGGTATATGGGATTTTCCTATTATCCAATTTAAGTGTGCTTAGGGAATGATTAGTGGTCCTAATTATGCAAATTGGGAGTCCATAATTCTAACTCAATACCTGTCTTTGTGATCTGGTTTGGCTCACCAACTCAAAGGAGAGTTGAATATCAAATAAAATATCATAATTATTATTTACCCTTATTTTATTGAAGGGAATACCATTTTCTTGCATTTATTACACTATTTTACTACTTTAAATGATGCTTAAGATTATTCTAAGCTACATCAAAAAGTTGACTATAATTTTTTTTTTTTTTTTATAAATTTGTTTGTTCAGAATGGCTCTTGAGTTTTTGTTATAGGTGGAGAGCATTATTTTATGCTTCTTTCAGATTGACCTGAGTTTAGCCAGATCAAACTTTTTTTTTTGTTTTACCTTTATATATATATTTTTTTACTTTTACTACCACTATTGTTAGCATATAACTTTCAAATCTTACCCTATTTTTATTTTATTTTTTTAATTTCTCAAAATCGATGTTGTGTAGCTTTCAAGCTAGTGGATCCCTATCATCGGGACTTGTAATCTGAACTGAATAATACGGTTAACAGTGTACGTAGGACTCGAACAAAATACCTCATAGTAGATGATACCATGAGATCTCATGTCTTTGCTACTGCATCATCTCTGGAACAAGGTTTTAAAGGTCGATGTCGATAGCAATACCGAAATTTCAATTTCGTGGAAATGTTGATATTAATATTATGTCTATATTAGTGAAAATTTGTTGATATTTTTTTATATTTTGTCGATTTTTTTTGTAATATTATTTATTATGAAAATATCGACTTATCCATCATGCCGATATTGAAACCTAGATAGACATATTTTGTTATGCTCAGGAGACTTCCATAGGTTCAGTTACTTTCTTCCTTTTTTTTTCTTTTTTCTTTTTACCAAGATTATTCTAATGCTTTTTTTTTATTTAAGTGTGAAAATATGAAATTTAAATGAAACCCAACATAGAAACTATTTTAGAGAATTCAAGAAAATTTTAAATGGGTAACTAAGACAAATAATTCCTTGCAAATATGTACTTTAAAGTAGTAATAAATATATATGATTTTCCTAAAACTAATGTAAATATAGTTTTTTTAAGACTTAATAATTATTTCTTTTAGTACTCCGGTGTGAGAATTCGAACTCACGCAATCTTTTGATTGGAGATATATACCAATTACTGATGCTCACTTTGACGCCCTCCACCTAAACTGTGCAGAAAATGCCCAAAGCCAATCCCAGAGAAGAGTGAAGCTTCATAGGGTCTTTTGACATGTCTATTTCACTGAACCTCTCTCCGAGACAGTGCCCAGGTAGTCCGCATCTTCACAGATCGTTACGCCGTTCACCGGGGAATCGGTTGCCGGCTCCGCATTGGGTAGACCTTATACAATAACTGTCTTAGTTCTGCCGTATCTTTTGTTTCATTTCTTCTAGAAGAATCACAAACACTTTTTTGATCAGTTCAATGTTAGTCAGATTAGTCAATATTTCTATGTTTCGATGCAACAACAAAATGTTATTTGTAACAAGATAATTATTGACTTGCTTTTAACCATGCTAATCAATATATTTTTATTCTTCCGTCATGGTAACAGATGTTTAATGATTAATTAACCTAGACATTTATGAACTAAAATCATAGTAATCACTAATTAAACTATCTTTTAATTAACTAAAATTGTAGTGATCACTCATTATGAGTGTTTCATTTATTTATATTTACTGTGTTTTTAGTAAATGRGGTGGGAGATTCGAAATCATGATCTTTTAGTCATAAAAATATGTCAATTACCGTTGAGCTACGCTCRTGTTGATTATTTTGTTATTTTTTAGTCCTAGTTGTATAATATTTATCTATGTTATGCCATATTTGCAACTAACCTAGACTCTAATATTAAGGTCAAGAAACTTTATGGGGTTGGAGATTAGTTATAATTAATCAAATTAATTGCTGTCTTTTTAGAATCGTGTCTAGAGATTTAAACCATAACATACACATTATAAAAAATAAAAAAGAAAAAAATTAATTCACCCACCATATACCTCAAAAGAAAAAGTAGGTTTCGTTAGAGCATGTCTGATGACGTTATTATTTCTTATTTTTTTGTTTCTCACTTCTTATTTCTTATTTCATTTTCCATTTTTCAATTATGAAAAATAGAACTACATTTGGTTATTTCTTATTTTCTTTTTCAATTAAAAAATAGAAAGATACTTGCTAATTATCTCTTATTTGTTGTTATCTAAAATTTTAGATTTGGAAAAAAAATGATATAAATTTTTTAAATTAAATATTAAAATTTATTTTATGTTATATTTATTTTTTGATATTTATTATGCATTAAAAAAAGATAAAATAATATTTTTTATCCATATTTTGGGAAAAAAAGTTTAAAATATTGACGAGAAATAAGAAAATTGATCTTATTCTTACCAAATGCTTATGTTTATGTTTATAAAGAATAAAAAACGAATAACAAGAAACAAGAAACATGAGCATTACCAAACGAACTTTGTTAGATTTTATTTCGAGTTTGACTCATCTCATCCCGCTTGTTAACACACAAATTTATATGAACAAGAAATTAAACCATATAAATTTACCTCTGAGTTTAATATACAATATAAAGCCGATTAAATTCTCAAGATTTCAGGCTAACTAAAAAAGGGGGTCAAACTTTTAATTACTTCAACCCTTAATTGAAATTCAAAACCCAAATTCAAGCACAATTCAATGCCTCTCCACCAAGCCCTAGAGCTCCCCTAAAAATCTCCTTTTTACATTTACATATTTATCCCTAGGTTTAGAGAGAAAAATTGGAAAAGAAAAAATCAACCTGTGTGTATTTCAACCGTAAAGCACCTAAGATCGTAAATTCAAATCTCCACGTCACAAAAAAAAAAAAAATGGTTTCAAAGATGAAATTAAGATTTAGCTTCCAATTGAAGGCCGTTTTTTAGTAAATATAAATTATACCAAACCCACTAATAATAAAATTTTTAAAGTTTCAATAAATAAAWAAATAAAAATTTTAAGTGGTTTTTTTTCTTTTGTATTTAAAAAGTTTTAGAGAGAGATTCTTAGGTGAGATGCACTATCAGAGATCCATTACTATCTCTTTGCTTTATAAAATATGTATAGAGGCCAAATTCTAAAGTAGGCAAAAAAAAGAAAAAAAGTTTTTTTTTTTCCTGATAAAATAGAGCATGACTTGTTAATTGGCTACCCTCCAATATTTTTTAATCCTATGAGCTGTTTGTGATAGTGTTTTTGGAAACAGTTTTCACTATTTTTTTTATTTATATAAATAACTAATTCTTAAAGGTTACTTTTTTCTCTCTCTTATTCAAATAATGGAAATGGTTACGTTTTTTTTTTCTTTTTTAATTCCAACATTGGGTGAATGATTCAAATTTTTAATTAAAGAATATATATCTTAACTAGGTAAAGTTATGGTCACGTTGAAAATTAAAAAATCGTTTTCTCCCTGAACTTAAAATTTATTAATCTACTTTACACACATTATCTCGATATAATAAACTTAAAGAACTTCGAATATATCTATAGAAACTTACTAAAATTTCAATGATAATCTTTTAAATAAAATTTTATTGGTTTGGTTATTACTCTTGGTATCAAAACTTAGTATGTTTAAGAACTCTCATTTTATTTTGCAATATTGACCTTAAAAACCAAAAAAAAAAAAAAGTACGGTCTAGTACCCCAAAGTGTAGGGTAGGCTCCCTTCCACTCCGCACTTTATTTAATTAATTTAATTTAATTATAAAAAACAAATAATAATTAAGGGTATGTTTGGTTGAAAACTAGGATTTTATTTTTTATTTTCAGATTCACTGAATCAAATGGATTCATTAAATACGATTGGCAAAATTTTGGAGATTCGTTTTTGAAAACTGTTTTCRGATTGTATGATGTAGAAATTCTGAAAACGACTTTTTTATGTTTTGAGTGTTTTCAGATTCAGAATTTGAAATTTTTAAGATGCAGAATTTCATTAAAATGGACAAAAACTTTGATAAATATATTACTTCATATTATAAACTCGTTTTATGTTTGTTAAAAAATCAAAACATGTAAAATATAATGTATTCTAAATTATATAACACTGTAAAATAATAATTATACAAAATTCATAAAAGAATGTCAATAAATTAATTAATATAAGTTTAGATTAAAATAAAATTTAGTAGGTAATTAGTTCKAGTTTACCAATATATTACTAAACAAACATTGAATAATCTTTTAAATTGATATTCAATTACTGCTATCAAATAAAACACTGAGAATACTAACTCTGGTTTTCATTGAATCCATTGTTTCCAAATTTGTGTTTTTTATTACCAACCAAACACACCCTAAGATTTTTCCTTAAATTTTGTCAAAAACCCACATTTTAAAAGCAGGTGGAAAACCCAAAAAGAATATAAATTATAAAATTAAAAAAAAACCTTCAAATTTTGGGTTATTTTTTCTTAAAATCTCGATTTTAGTTATGATTCAATGGGTATTGGGTATGCCTATTTTAGCAAGTTGGAGAAATAATACTTTGTGCTTTATGGAACTAGATTTGTTTAATGATTATCATTATATTTGATTTGAAACCTTTTTTTAATTACTTTAACTTTTTTTCCCTTTAGAATTAATATATAAATTAATTAATTTTTGTCCCATTAGGGTTAGGTAAAGCTCCAAGTTGAAACACATGATTTGGGAAAATCAATAAAGCTTTCCATTTCTAAAAAAATAAATAATTTCAATCTGTCTGAGTCCCCAAAGTTTCTATATTTATTTTTTTTTTTTGGAAACATTTTAGGATATACCATTTGGTTCCATATAGTTGAATACAATGTAATGGGCAAATATAGTATATGTGTTATTGTAACAATAATGTTTTTGTGTGTGTCAATTTCAATGTCTAAATTTGAGAACACATTCKAGGATAAAACCAACATCATAGTACAATAAATTAAACACAAAATATACTATGATATATGATTGAGGGGTTTTTTTTTTTTTTTTTTGTCAAATAAGTTAATGGAGATATTAATTAAAAAATGTATTTAATTGCTAATCTGAGCATTCTCCAATCAAGAGTTCGTGAGTTTAAATTCTCATTGCTATTAAAACAATTATTTAATTAATTAAGAAGTTACTTTGGTATCCCCTAATTTGGTACCTSGGAGCTTAAACATATATATAGTTTTAAGAATTAAAGCAATCAAAACTACATTGAATATCACCTCCAAGGAAAAAAAAAACTAAATTAAGAGAGCGCTAAATATGTATAACATCGTTACATCAAAATATACATATTTAATTAAAGAGAAAACATTTTGTTTACAAGATTTTTTTTTTTCTTTTGATATCCACGAATTCTCTCGACCATCCGTTTAAGCTTACAATATTTGGTGCGGGAAAATAAAGGTCATTGGTCTGGCTTTGAATATTACATTAGTTATAGTTGTGATATCGATGCAACTTATTTCAACTTTGGTTCTCTATTAATATATATATATATTTATTGGAAAGGGTTGTATATTAATATTTGTAGAAAATTATYATATTCCGCTTTCAAATTGATATCGAAATTTGCACGTACCTAAAAATCAATTTATCGAGTAGTTAGAGGTGGCTAACAACTTGATTATTAACTTTCCACGTCTAATTCGATGAGAATCTTGTCATGGAAGTAAAGATTTCATATTGGGAGATGTAGTCAAGTAGATCAAGGCAGGGGATTGTGAATCCACCATGTTCTCCTTCGAAAATGATGGAGCAATATGCAAGAGTAGTTGAAAAGTGAACAATTAGGAGYAAGTATGTTWAACTTCGAGTGGYCAAGCTTCCAAAATCAACTTATTCGCTATGGACGGTGGTCACCCGATTGAATTCGGACTTCGTGTCGACTTCAATGGTGACACGTGCCACAATGTTTCGGCTCCCCAAAACATCCTTGGTAAGGAATTACAAAATTATGTTCCAGATTTTGTGATTGAAGTTGAAAATAGTAAAAAATATATTATATATATATATATATATATTAATGCACATTAATCTGTTGCTAACTAAAATTACATTAACTCTAAGCTCTTTTTATTATTATTATTATTACTTTTTTTTTACTAGCCAAAATTAGTGTTTTTCAAACAAAAAAATAAAAGCAAAAACAGTGTTTTAAGCTAATTCATATTTATGTTTTTGAACCAAAATTTTTCGGAMCTACACTCTTGACTTTTTAGAAGAATGGAGACTCTGAACTTAGCTCAGGTTAGCAACTTGTAACGTTCTTTAAGACAAATGTCTTTGTGCTCTCATGAAATTAACTTAAGAATTAATGTATAAATTTACAATAATTTAAAATCAACTGTATTTCAGTTATCTAATTAATAAGTAATAATCTTAGGAGCTTTGTATTAGGTAATAATCTCAATTATGAGCTTTGTAGATACACTTCTCAATAAAAAGTGCGATGATATTGAACAAAATACCAACATTCACAACTCTAATTCATTAAAACTTTTTTTCCCACTTAAGCACGGCACCACGCCCATGTCATGTTTAATAAGATACAAGTCGATATTCAATCTGGGTAGGTATTTTCCAACCTAATTCATATAATTCTTCCCTACCACTAATATGTATTGCCTACACTAAAAAAAAAAAAAAAAAAAAATCTAGAACAACACAAGAAATAATTAATTATATACAAGGATATTATCTAGGACTCTCCAACAAAAGATTATAGGTACATGAGATTCATAGAAAATCAAAACCCATTATCCAAATAACATTGATTACTCCTCTTTTTTCTATGTTAATTAAATACATGGCCATTTACTAGTGGTCACTCCATTAGCTAATTTACCATCCTCCTCTCATTAATTTAAGCAAAAACCAAATAATTAAGCTCCAAAACAGGCCAAACTCCACACTCTCTCTCTCTCATGGATGATGACATGTATGACACGTGGCAATCTTGTCAAAGGGACGAGAGAAAAAAGAACATTCCAAGTGGATATCTATTTAGATGGCACGTATAGAAATTAAAAAGGGATTCTCTCTTCCAATAAGATTTTCAACTCTCATCAGATTACCAAACTTGTATGTGTRTATATATATATATATAATATATATCCACATATATGTGACTTTGGGTTAAGCTACTTAATCAAATAATTATTGGATTCTCTACTTCATTAGAAAGCAAGAAGAATCATGGGTGAGTGAGAGGGAAGGAAAATATATATAAATATTGAGGTTAAAATATTAATTGGGTCTCTGTTATTTTTGTCGTCTTTAGTTTATTTTGGTCTCTCGTAATTTTAAAATGTTCATTTTGGTTCATATACTTTTAATTTTTATTTATTTTAGTTCTTGTATTTTCAAAATGTCTATTTCGATTTATATACTTTTAAAAAGTGACTAATTTTTAAACCAATATAATCATAATTCTTATATGACTACAATTATTCTAGAAATTTAGTGAGAGACTTGTCATCATAAAATTATGATCGAGAGAAATGGGATAAATAAAAATTAATGAATAAAATGACCGTTTTTTATAAATACAGGGACCAAATTAATAGACTGTRTTTTTTTGCTCAAAAAGAGATAAATAAAAAATATATATAAGCATGAGAAAGAATAAGATATATTTTGAGGGAGAGAGAAGAAAATGTGTAAAAGTGTGTATTACATCAGCATAGCATTAAAGGATTAATGAAGTTCAAAGTGGTGTTGTGGAGTCCATTGTCTTTTTTTTTTTTCCTTTAATTCTTTTTTATTATTTAAGGCTTTGAAGTTTGAATCATTTAGATCTCTCTTCATTTTGCTTTTCTTTTCCAATCAAATTTTATTTACATATAATTTCTAGAGAAATAAAGAGAGAGCATGTATAAATATTTTTTGTATTTAAGAAAATGACTRTAAATAACCCTCTTCTTAGTTCAATTAGTTAAAACATATATCTTCAACTAAAAGAATTTGATCCGAAATTCGAATCTTTACATCACATATTGTCGAATAAAAAAACGACTACGATTATTCTCTCTTTTTCTAATATAAGGGGAAGGCATAGATTTTCAGAATGGATAATTAAGTTGATTAATTATATAAACATTGATGGTTTTTCTTTTTTTTTTTTTTTTGATTTAAAGGAAATCTAGCAAAGTAATGGAGAAATTGTTGAGGGGCTCTTGAGATCCTCCAAGAGTCAACAAACTAATTGAAACAAAAGCAAGCAAATGCCTACCACATGTTTTTGTTTACATAATTTTTAAGTTTTTAATTTTTAATTTTTAGATGAATGATAAACTAGGGTTTGATAACTAGTTTTAGTTCTCTTAAAAATGAAAAACATTGTTTAATAATTCAACAAAAGAAAAAAAATTTGGTTATCTATGTCAAAATAGGGCATGATTTACTCATATTAATTATAATTTCTTGAATTTATCATTAAAGAAAATTAAGTTTTATCCAAATTTCAAAGACATGTTTTTTTTTTAAACTACTCTTTATAGTCTTAAATTTTGGATAACGTTTCAAAAATACTGGTAAGAATAAAGAGATTGAGAGTAAAAAGATTAAATTAATTGTTTGGAAACAAAACCTAAAATTATAATGACTATACAAGCTCCTAGGGTTTGTTTTATTAATTTTATATATTTTCTCTGCCAGGAAAAAAAAAATTTATATAGTTTTTCTTAATTATTTATCCTTTAATTAAAATTTAGCTACATTATGGTAAACTGTAAATTATACTGGTCTATGATTAAATAGATCCTCCCCCATATATTTAATTTGAAATTCTTTTACCACAGGTTGACCTTATATTGGATAATATATAAATTAAAATGTAATTTGTCTAAATTAAAAAAATAATGTTCGAAAAGAATAGTCCATACACCTGATTATTTCAATTACATAAATAATTTTACTTTTTTTGTCAATAAAATCTTTTATATAACAAATCGTATCAATTGTGTAATCAAGTTAATGTTTTTTATTTTTATATAAATAAAATGAAGGTATAGTTTGTATTTTATTCCAGAAAAACTAGATTTATTTGGAGAGACGATATCAAAACTTAGGAAAATTTAATAGGTGTTTACCGCCATCATTAACACACCAATTTTTTTTTCTGAGTACCATATTAAAAATTTAACAGCTATTTATTTTTAGAAAACTTCTTCTCTGTYATTCATATAACATGACACGAAGTAGGCATGTTTTATCATCAAAATTAAGTCAACTCTRTTTGGTTTTTAGAAGAATGTTTATTTAGATTTATCATATACTAAATGTCGAAAAGCCAAAAAAAAAAAAATAAAACAATTAATTTTTTAGTTTTATACCTAGAACTTAGGAATATTTACTCAACATTGTATAATATGAAAGCAAAAACGAAAAGAAAAAATCAAGAAAGAAAGAAAGAAAAAAACTATATAAAAAAATTAAAAGGCCCCACAATATAGCTGGTACTTTTGGACAAAAATTTATTTTTTATTTTAGGTTTCAAGATTTAGTCCTCGAAATTTATTATATTCTATTTTAGTTCTTCAATTTTTAAATGTTTTTTCCTCAATTTTTTAATTATTTTATTTTAATACCTCACTTTCATAAAATTATTTTAGTTATTACGGTTAATTTATTGTTATTCATTTATAAAAACTCAAGCTTATTGTAAAAAAAATTCAATGACTAACTTTTTTTTCAACCAACTAAAACAATGAAAATATCATATGTGAATTTAAACACTTTTCGACATAAACAAATATTAAAAATATATAAAATGGTGCCTTTGTAATATATAAAAAGTTAACAATGTAAAAGTTAAAATAATATTTATGCAATTAAAACAAAATATTTCAGTCTCTCTAAAACAGTAAAATGAAATAAAAATAAAAGTTGAAGGATTATAATAAGATTTAAGCATTTATATTTTTTAATAAATTAAATGTATATCTTATTAACATGTTTTAAAAATAAATCCCATTAACAAGTAGAAACTATTTTGTGTACTAGTGTATTCTAATATATTAATGTGATTGGATTTGTGGGAGCTAATTAAAATTTAAAATATCTTATGGAATAACCTTTCCAAGATACATTAAAAAAAACTGTTTTATTTATTTAATTAATGGAGGCTTTTAAACATTAATAATAGATTCTTCTTTGTTGGAGGGCTGAAGAGAAAAGTGGGTTTACCAATGTTCTTGTTTTTTCTTTTACACCAAAGTTCCTTTTTTTCTTTTTAATWA
>NW_019104564.1:726903-740106 GCF_001995035.1 Momordica charantia | reverse complement strand
TCAGAACGAGGCGATCGGAAACGGTTTCAATTGCGGAGGAGGAAATTCGAATTCGATGATTCACGTCGTCGGCGATTTGGGGGGAAATGCAACCGGATGCGAGGCGGAGGGATTCGGCGGAGGGAAATTAGGGGAAATTGCTGAGGATAATAATGAGAATCTGTTGTCGCATTGGAATTTTGGGGGAAATCATTCGTCGGGTGGAATGAGTGAGATTGAGAAACTGGTGAGCAACATCAACGGCGGAGTGGATGATCAGGACACCGCCAGTCCTATGGATTTGATCGGAATCGGCGGCGACATGAGCATGGGAATGTATTGCGACGGCGGCGGCGCCGGTGGTGGAAGCGATGCAGAGTTGTTCCRTAGCTTGTTTGGAGGCAGCAGCAGCAACGAAAATGAAAACGAAATCGAAACTGAAAATGATCTTCTGAACAAGGGATGGCCAAACCACTTCACTCCATGATTGCTAAGCTCTCAATTTGGTGCTCAATAATGGAGGAATTTGGGATTCAACACCAAATTTCCTCTCACTCTCTTTCAATTTTCTGATGATCACTTCTAAAAATCTTCCTTCTCAAAGTGTAGATTAATGTGGAAATTAATGTTGAACTAAAATCAAGAATTTTAAGAGAAAATAATCCAATGTTTAGTTTAGTTTAGTTTAGTTTAGCTTTGTTTTTAACAAACATACCATTAGAGATTTGAGAGAGAGATCTAGTTTATGCCAATTGAGTTTGTATGATGATTACTAATGAACAATATTTCAGTTTAAAGTTGACTATTAGTTTATCTTTATCTCTATCTTTTAGTTTTATTTTATTTTCTTTTTATTTCAATACTACAATTCTGTGGGCATTCACATTTCTAACCTCGAGGAAGATATTTATGTCTTAGATWATTTTGTTAGGTCATATTATTTTTTTAGTACAATGCCGTGAGAGAGTGAGGATTTGAACTCRTCACTGTTTTRTTTTGAGATATATGTAGTTACTAAGTTGAGCYCGTATTTAGGTTATTTGAAATCTCTAAATTATTTGATTCTTCTGATCCGAGCRCAATCACCCGCCTCACAATTGCAAGACTGTTTTTTTAATTAATATTAATTAATTTTTAAATAAGAATTTTTTAGTACAAAAAATAAGATTAAATTATAAATCCTATAATATTGTACATAAAGAATTGATGTTCTTGATTTTGAAGATTAAATTGGTGGTATAAATTGATTGGATCAAAATGCTTTTTGGATTCTCTCTCATGCAAATTTTTTTTTTTGGCAGGAAAAGGGGGAAAAAGAAACTCATGCAATTGACATTTTAATTATTATTTTTAGTTAATTATACTTTTTTTTTTGGCTTATTATCTTTGAGAATTCATTTTTTTAGAGTAAAAAATGTCACTCGTTCTCTAGTTCTTATGATTTATTTTAATTTAAAAAAGGAGATTGACTAAATTTGAATTAATTTCACATTCTTATTGCAGGTCTCAATGTAAAATAAGAAATTATTTGCTATTATAAGCTGTAGAGTGATTTTATTTAAAAAAAAAAAAGTAAAAAGTCAGGTGAAAACCTTACCATTATATCGTTCTACTTTTAAAAGATCGATAAGTTATTTATAGTAATCTAAAGAACGGCCGTTGACTTCTAAACATACGATCTTCTTTTCGAGGGAGAACAAATGTCATCGAAAAAACAAATTAGTAATAATTGAAAACTATATAATGATTAATTGATCTTAAAATAATAAAATCGCCAATAGTAATGCATCACGTTGTTTGACATTGAAATAGTAATTCAATAATTGACCTTACTAAACATGTCAAAAATGACGTAACTTTACTTTACTTGTTTTGTCGGTTTTGATTCACGTGAAAAGATCATCAATTCTTTTTACAAAAAAATAAAATAAAATAAAACACTACGTGCACAACGCTGACATTATATTATTGAACGTATCAAGTCAAATTTTCAAATTTCAACCCTAAATATAAATAATTTAGGATAAAACTTAGATACCCMCTTGTCACTGTTAAATATAACAGCTATTTATTATATTTTCYCTCTCTTCTTTTATGTATTCGTCTCTTTTAATTGTCATTTTTTTAAATGACGATCAATATTAAACATCTACTTATCGATARGCACCTAAATTTTATCGAATAATTTAAACTAAAAGATGATGTGGTTTCTCAAAATTCCAACATAGAAAAGGAATCATTCCACAAATCTCAAGGGATCATACTTTTCCTTTAGAAACTCGTAGCCTTGAAAACTAGARGAGAGTAATGGAGGTGAGAACAAAATAAACAAATTTTAAATTTTAAATTTAATTCTTGATTATAAAATTGAAAAAGAAAAAAGAAAAACAGGACCAACCAAAATCAATTAATTTAATGCTGTTTTAATTTAAATATCAATTGAAAATTATTATTTAAAAAAAAAGTAAATAAATTAAAAGTTCAAACTGTTTTTGTAACCGTAATTCTATTTCACACGTAATAAGGTTTGGTTAAGTCAAAATGACAACTAAGAATGAGATTGTACTATTTAATTTTCTGGCTTTATTTCTAAACAATTACCTCGATATTTACTTTCTTGACAACTCATCTTTTCTATTAGCCTATCATCGTTCGATTGGTCTACTCATACAAAAGATCAACAAAAAGAAAATATTTTAAATGCTATTTTGATTTTCGTACTTTCAATTCTAGTTCATTTTGATCTTGTATCGTTAGAATATTCATTTTAGTCTTGTACTTTCAACTTTTATTTGTTTTAGTATTTGTACTTTCGAAATGTCTGCTTTTGTCTCATTACTTTAAAAAAAGATGACCATTTCGATCCATCATTTTCATTTTTCTTCTCATTTCTTTCTATCGTCGTCATTTTAATATGACACTTCCCTCACTAAATTTCTTAGAATATAGCTATAATTTTTTTTTATTGTGTATAAAATTTGTGTCAGAATTTTATAAATACAGACTAAATTTATAGATGTTTTGAATGTGACTAAAATGAACAAAATTAGAAAACAGAAATCAAAATGAACCAAAAGTGAAAAATAGTACCAAAAAGGTTTTTAAACCTGTACCTAAAGAGTTGACATTTTTTAGATTGCATATTTTTTTTTATGTAACCAAATATCAAATTTAAAAAGTGATTTTGATAAACTTAATTCAAATACTATATAGTTGAAAGTTACTAAAACGGAAACAAATAGATTTATTAAAAAAAATTGAGTGGGAAAGTGCCCTAGAGAAATGAGTGAGAGAAAGTCGGTGGGTAAAGAAAAAGTTGTGAGGAAAATTTGATAATTAAGAAGTGAGAGAGTGTTCATTATCTCTCTCCATCTACCTGCATTGCCAGCGGGGAACTCGCAAGTTCTTGATTGGAGATATACTATTGAGCTATATTTGCTTTCACATCATATTAAAAATTATTTAAGACCATTAAACGTTTAAAAATTATTTATGAAAACAAAACTATAGTATGAACGAAGGAAGTATTTTATTATCGTAATTAGGGATGTTCAAAAAAATCCGATGACCCGAAAAATGGATCAACCCACCTCAATTCATATGGTTTGGGTTGGGTTTGGTTCAAATAAATAAAATTTTATGGGCTGAATTAGTTCGAAGGTTCACCTAAAATAAACTTATTATTAATTTTAAAACTATTTTTTATGCTCATCGTAAAAATGAATAATTGTTATGAATTATTTATTATACAACAACTTTGTAAAATTTTTTTAGTGTACTTTTTCACTATATAAATAAACATCGACAGATGGATCTTAATTCAATGTTAGACAATATATAAATAAATATTTAAGATACTACCATTAACTTTTTTGATATACAATACTTTGAATAAGTGACCTAGATAACCTGAACCAACCTAATCCAAATATTTTATGATTGAGTTTATTATTTAATAAAAATTGYTTGGGTAGAATAAATTTACAACCTCAACAAGTGAGTTTGAGTCCAAAAAATAGTTTCTCTCACAAAAGCAAATTTAGTTACTACTAGATTTTCGATCAAYAGGAGAGGAATATAAAAATAAAAAGAAATAAATAATTTTTTTTCTTTTTTCTCTTTTTAATAAATAGCTATCACTAATAGGCACACTAAGTATTAGTTTTTTTTAAGTATTATTCTTATCTTATTACTCTTAAACTAATTTTCTCTTACTTATTTTATATATTTATAGTTATTTTATAAAATTGTTAAAATATTTATAATCTTTCCTTCCTAAAAATTTAAATAAAGAAAAACTACAAAATGTATTATAATAATATATTGGGAGGACAATCCTTCTTCACTCTATAAAGCCTTTCTTCTCTTAAAAATTTTTCCTTTTTCCTCTAAAACTTTTCTTCAAAATTATTCTTTTTTTTTTCTTCTTTCTCTTTCTAAAATTTTTCTTTGTAACTATGTGTATAACTTGTCAATTTTTAGTTTAAATTCTTTTTACAGTGATGACATGAAATCTAAATTTCCATATAACATCGCCACGCTTGGATTCAGCCTTCTTGAGTTACTTTATTTCGAATTTGYTAAATATATATATATATGAATTATTATTTTTATTCATTAATGATTTTATAAAAACTTTTTTAATTAAAAGTAAATAATATTTTGTAAATTCAAATATGAAATAATAATTAATATATGAAATAAGCAAGAGKAGTATTATCCTATCAAAATTAGGTTTGATCCACACCTTATTAAACCCACTAAACTAGCTTAGCTTTGGTTAAGACACCTAATTTAAACCGAAAAAGTCGTTAGTTCGAATCTTCACTCAATTCAAAAGAAAAAAAGAAAAAAAATCGTCGACTTTAACCAAAATAAACTTAGTGGTATTTTAAGGAAAAATAACTATTTTGTTACCCTTTTTTTATTTTTATTTTTATGTTAAAATAGAATTGATTATATTCATTATTTGACAAAATATTTATAAATCTATATATTCCAAATTATTGATTGCCATGGTCATTTGAATATTTTACAATGATATGAATGATACCAAGTATAAAATATACATCAATACTAAAAAAAAGTAAAGAAATATAAAGCATATAATTTATTACGTTAAAAGATTTTTTTTTTCTTTTGGGTAACATATTACATTAAAAGATTAAATTTGCATTTCAAGTTTGAAATATAATGTCAAGGTCTAATCAATGTTAGAGATCATACACTACTCTAAGGGCACGACTCTTAGTTAGAATGAGAGATAGCAACAGATATTCAATGCCAAATGATTTTTATATAATTATTTTAACATTTGATTAGACACTTCAAGTAATTTTCATCTAATTAAAATTTTGAATGATTAATTATATTTGATTTGAAAAGTGATTTTAAAATCATCAAATTAATAACATATATCTAAAAAAAATTATTTAACACCATTTATTAAATAATTATGATGAATAAAAACATGATATATATAACTACATAATCAACCTCAATAATTTTAAAGAAGGAGAAGAAACAAATAAATAAGCTTAGAAAGAGATGTACACTAAAAATTTAGATTGGGATTAAAAAATTTTAGAGAAAAAAAATTTGAGAGAACAAACCAAATTAAAGATAAAGTTAGAGTGAAATAAAAATTTCAGAAAGAAAAGAAATAAATTTTTTTCAAATTTAAGGTGAAAATAAGGTAAGCTAGAAAGACATATTTGAAATTTAATACAATAACCATTTTAAAAACTAATTTCTTATTAATTTTTTTTTTGTCAAATATCACTCGTCTTATGCACAACTGCTTGACCTTACAACATTGTCTTATGCACAACTGCTTGACCTTACAACATTGAATTGTCAAAATAGTTGGCAGTGGCCTAACGATCTAAAAAAAACTTCATCACAAAGTCTATAGTCTTTCACACTACATGCACTTTCCTTTTCAGTCATCCTTTCAGCTAGACCGAGTGTTGGGTGTACACGAGATAATAGTCACCATTGAAGTTTTAATATCTTTATTTAAACATCAAAAATTGATATCAACACTCAAATGACTCAAATTCAATTTCATAATAGAAACTGAAATATGGATTCTAATTGACGCATCCATATGTTCTAGCAACACCATACTACATATGGAAAGAAATCTTGTATTGGCAAAATGGACAAAAGCAAAAATTCAGATTGCAAGATGGAACAATGAATTATTATAACAATATCATGAAGTAACTCACTAAAATACATTGAAACTAGTGAAAGGCAACAATGGTGGAGAAAGTAACTCAACACTTTCATTTTGTATACAACATACTTTTAGTTTTATCCATGTCTACGTATAATGGCTTGAAAATAAATTTACCAAACAAGACTAGCCCTGCCTATAATCACACTCTTAATTGATGAGAAATATAAAACATTTGAAAGGAATCTGTTGCACAAACTGAATTACAATATACAAGGATGGAAATAAACATAAAGCAAAATATACTCGGTCAGAAGATCTTGTTATACTGACTTGTGAGAGAATCTTTGAGATTCGAATAAAGATTGAATAGGGAGTACTGGCGGAGCTTGGACACTTCATACCAAGAGTTGAAGACAGAAAGGTGTTTATCTGTGCCAGAGAACGCTAGTTGTATCGAAAGACTGCAATCAACAGAACCCCCACCATTTTTGCAGTTGTTTGTTCTGATTGCACAAGCCTGATTGTTGATGCAAACAAAGGTATTGTTGTTCGAACATTGAGCACAACCGTCCCTTTTCCAGAACAAGTTTTGCAGCCTACCCTTCTCAAACTCGAGCACCTGTGTACATGAGAAAATGGATTTGATATCAAATTGTAAACAATCACAAAGAGCCCAATAGACAGTCATAGTCATTATTCTAGGTTAGGAAACACAGACACTAATTTGCCCTGCAAATGTATTAAACACATGCAAATAACTAGCCGAATCTTATCATGTTTCATCAGCCTTCCCACTGTCATTTCCAACAATGAAACTCTCTAGCTTAATCCCCTATTCTCCTCAGTATCTCTTACACTTCATGAAATTTGTATTTTGTTACATTTGTCCCTGCCATATATTCTTAAAAACAACATATCACCAAGTGCCCATGTCTTATGTCATTACTTTCTATGTCATACATCATAAACTTACCAGAGTAAAGCTGGTTACGATATGTTGTTCATCTGCAACAAAAATTGGAGGGGACCTTGCAGCAGATTTCCGTCCAGCAAATGCAACCATATAACCATTGGAAGACTGAAAAGAAAAAGAAACCAAAAGCCCATGACTAGTACGAACAGAAAGCTAGCAAAGTAAAGTAGATAAACTAGTAGAAATTCTTTTTCCTTGTGTTAGCAATGAAACTCAAACTAACAGAGATACTAATTTCCTCCTTCCTTTTTTTTCCAAATAAGAAACAGAGCAGACAGAACAGGCCAAGCATAATCATCTAACCGAGCATGTTTTGGTTCATTGTGACATAAAATAGAGACAGAAGCACAGAGCAGGCCAATAATTACCATTTTAAGGCGGGAGAAGGGAACTCAATTAAGCTAAATAAGGTAACTCAAACGAGCCCCGGAGATGCAAACTACCTGTCTACACGCTCAAGCACCAACCGAGAGAAAAACGCTTTAATAGACATCTTCACTGAAATTCTCTTTTTTCCAAGTAAAGATCAACATTTGAGTTTCTTGTAAAAATTGGCTCGTGCAGAATGTCAACCAATAGAGCAACTGGGTATAAATTTCCCTTACATAAACAATTGATACCCAAAAGATCCCAAATCAAATCAACCTTGCTTCACCCAATTAAAGCATGTGAAGTAATTCCATAAGGATCTGTTTACGTCCCTGTTTTGAGCTTAGGGTTTTAGAAACCAAAACCAAGTGCGATAGGAGAATTATACAAGCCTGTTACTCCAATCCCATAAAACCCCACTGATTAGGCAAAAACCCACCCATCCAGTTTGATAAACCAAAACCTAATTTTAGAACTAGTATCTACTTTCAATTTAAGGGCAAACAGAAACAATTTGAAGAACTAACCGGAGAGAAAGAAGAGGAAGTGGCGGAAGTATTGACGGTGAGGAGAGAGATCTCGTCAACCCTAGGCCTAAACACGGCGATCAGAGAATTGCCWGTAAGAGCGAGCCTGCTGTCGCAAGGAGACAGCTTCAACGTTCTATTAAAGACGAACTTTTGCTCCGTCGCAAAAGCAAGCCCTAACGTGAAACCATCGGACTTCTTTACAGTCGTGTCCGTGCAAGGAGAGAACACTCGGTTGTCGTCACTCGCTTGTACAACCGCCGCCGCCGCCGCCACCGCCATCAGAAGAAGTAGAACGGCGGCCGCCGGTGAGAGATCGGAAATCGCCATGATTGGAACTTGGAACTTCTCAACGGAGATCGATGACTGATGAGTCAAACTTCATGGGGAAGCAGAAAGAGATTCCAGTTCGAACTTTAATTGGGCCGCTTTTCGAGTGGGCCGAGCCCATTAACAATTGGAAGGAAATTTTTCACAAATGCCCTTTCACATTACCTAATTGTCAAATCTGTCCTCACCCATTCACATTTTCATATTTACCCCTTTAACAGATGTATCTCAAGAAATAATAATTGGTAAAATGAAATAATAATCGGTAAAATGTGTTTGGAGATAAATTTATATTTGGTCTCTAAGTTTTCAAAAGTGACAGTTTAATCCCGACCTTTAAAAAGTAGTTTTAAAAGGTCCCTAGGATTAAACCGTGGCAATAGGGGAAGCAAGTGGTGTTGGTGATGATTGGTCGGTCATAATAAGGTGGGAGGAGGAGGGAACAGAGCTTCACAAAGGAGGGAAGAAGGGTAGAGAGAGAGGGAGAGAGGAGGGGAGGAGGGGAAGAGAGAGAAAGAAAAAGAAAAATTAAAATTAAAAAAAATGACACATATGTTAACAAATAATATAAAATTAAATAAATATTCAACTCATTAAGTCATGTCAGCATTCTGTTAGGTGTTACCAATAAAAATTTAATCATAAGGACCTTTTAGAATTGTTTTCTAAAAATTGGGGACTAAACTCTTAGTTTTTAAAACTTAGAGACCAAATGAAAACCTATCTTCAAACTTAGAGATTAAAACTATATTTTACCCATTAATAATGTAAATTTTAGGATAAAATGTACTTTTCGTCCCTAAAGTTTCAAGTTTGGACAATTTTAGTCTCTAAAGTTTAGAAAATGGTTCTAAATGGTATTTGGAGTCATTTGACTATTAGTTGACTAACCAAAAGAAATGGTGTGATAGTTAAATTGGTGACTGTATTTTATGAATATATCGAAATTTCTTCTCCTYCCATCTTCTTTCTCTCTCCCATCTTGGTCGAACTCACTACTGTACTCTTGTCGCTAGCTATCATCGTCATCACCATCTCCTATTTTGTATCAATTCTAAACTTCCAACCTAGCCAAGTAAATAAGACACTAATTACCTATTTTAAGTTGAAGATTCAATCTTACGCCCCATAATTATTCAACTAAAAAAATAAAATTCTTTCACATATCTATAAATATTAATAAACTCTTAAAATTTAAAAGTTGCGTACATTTTAATGAAGAGGTGGTTGAAATATTGAAACTTTATTTAAGATATCATTTCGGGTAGAAAAATAGGTGAGTTATAGAAATTTGGGTTTTATAAACAATGTAAAAAATAGTGTTTCTTGCGAAGTCAAATTTAATAAAGAAAGCATGTGTCACGAACCTAAACATCCTTTTTATTTATATAGATATAATAATCTCAACCCCACAAATAAAAATTTATTATTTGATTGCAGATATATATAAATAAATAAATCGAATAAGTTAAATTCCTTAAAATATAACAATAAGATAATATTTTTCCTACTTAGACATGTCCCCATTACATTATTCAATGTTGTCACACCACCAAATCTAACTAATTCAATCATATTTTAACTCAACCAAACATTTTTTTTCCTTTCTTTTTAATGGAACCCCAATTAGATTCTCTCTTRGTTGACAAAAAGACGTTTAAATACATGTCAACACGTTACCACAAAGTCAATTCAAACATGGTTTAGTAGATAAAACACCTATTATTATCCTTAAAGTCAATAGTTCAATTTTCGACCTTCATATTTGTTAAACTAAAAGGAAAATTATATTACCACAAAAATAATAATAAGATAAATAACTCGATAAAAATTATCATGTTATTAAGATTTGAGATTCAATCTTCCACGTCAACGTGATACCTTAAAAAAAAATCATCATGATATTACTCTCATAGTTTAGAAAAAAATATTTAATAATTCGATCAAAATCACATATTATAAATTATTTGTAATGTTTATTTATTTGTTAAAGTAAACTCGGCCACAGAAAGAAAGAAAGAAAAAAAGCCTCAAGGTGAGTCATTGATGTGAGACCTTTTTATCTATAAAGAAATAACTTGTATTGTATTGTACACGAATTAGATCAATTAAATTTATTTAAATTATATTGAGACTTATATTTATATGATTAAAACACTATTTTGGTCCAGGTAGGTTTTAGTTTTAGTTTATTTAGTCTCTATATTTTTAACATGTTCATTTTGACGTTTTTGTACTTTCATAACTGTAGTTTATTTTTGTCCACATACTTTCAAAATGTTTGTTTTAGTCCTTACAATTTTAAAATGTGACTGTTTTTCTCCTTAGTTGCAAAACTTTAACATAGTTGATCTGTAAACAATGAAAACCCTTTATAAAGTTATGAGTTTCATGAACACATTTCAAAGAAATAGATTAATTGTAATGCAGTGTATAATTGAAAAATGGATAAAAAAAATAAAATAAAGAGACTCAAACTATTTGTTAAAAGGTACAGACACTAAAACAAACATTTCGAAAATATGTAAACTAAGATAGACAAAAAAAATGGAAGCATAAGAACGAAAATAAATATTTCTAGATAGACGAAAGAACAAATATTAGGGTTAAAATAAAAATTTTAGAAATATAGGAATCAAAATAATATTTTTCATTAAATTTACGACTCTTTTTTTAAGGAATAAAATGATAATACATAAATATATGTTCTGAGTGGGGTCCACCACACGTGTCTTGCCAGCTCACGACGCGGGCACAGTTGACTTGAGAAACTTGAATTGCTGTAATAAAAAATGTTTTTTAAAAAAATTATTGTCCAATGCAACCAAGACACTTGAAAAAAAAAAGTCCTAAAATAAAAGTAAGTTAAAATATATTTTTAATCCTAACTGTGGTTCTATAGTTTCAACTTTGGTAAATTTTAGTCTGTAATTTGAAAATGTTCATTTTGATCCTTGTATTTTTAAAAAGTAACTATTTTGACCATTTTATTTTATTTTAAATCTCATTTTCTATCATAATCTCAACACCACATTATAATAAATATATTTTTTAAAATGTAAACGTTATTTTATACTAAATAGTTTCCGTTATGTGTAAAATTTGTGTTAAAATCTTGCGAAGAATGACTAAAATATACAGGGATCAAAATGAACATTTTCAAAGTATAGGGACTAAAATAAGTCAAAGTTTAAAAATATAGGGACCAAAATGTATTTTAACCTACTTCTAAGTTTGTTAACTTTGTTCAGTTATGTTTATTTTGTCCGTCTTATTTTTTTAAAAAAAATTCATGTCGGTAAGTTTTAAAGTTATATTCATTTGATTATAACAAGCCCTTAAACATTCAATCATATGTCAAATAGATCATTGTGGTAAACTTCATAAATTTAATGCTTGTGTACACCAAACGAAACACTTAAATTTGCTCAAAATTAACCCACTCATGATCCTTAAATATTACAATCATGACCCTCACAATGCAAGACGGACAAATACTTATTCAACATAAAATTGAAAATTCGAACACCTATATGAGCACATTTGAAAGCTAAAAAAATTTGTTAGAAACCTTTATAGTTAACCTCTATTTCCATCCAGAGTATTACATTCACAAATTTTTAGTGGAGAGTTCGACTTATGACCTAAAAAAAATACCAATGATTATTTAACACCTTGCTAGCTTATTAATTTTGTTCACTCGTCCATATTTCATGTACATATTATATTTTAATGAGAATTTCAGTTCAATAATGTTACAATTATGAGATATATTGACTTATCAAAAAAATTTCAAATGTATTGATCGTTACCACCTAACAACGTAGAGTCATAAATTTTAGAAGGAAGACACTCTAACGAAAAGAATAAATAATTTAAAATCTCTCTCTATATATTTTACATGTTAGATTTTTAAATGTTGTATATGCCTATAAATAAAATTGTCAAAATTTGCATTATAACATGTATGGTAGATAATAGGATAGACTAATGAATAAAGTCATGTGAATATTCTTTGTCAATGACAATAGCTAAATAGAAATGTTTAAGGCATCTCTATTTCTTTTAAGAAAACATAGATTTGAATTTTTCCTCCTCAAGTGATGTAACTCAAAAATAGAAAGTTCAAATTCAAAAACTAAATATATATTATTAATTAGGATAAATGGGAATGACCCACGCTTGTGAAAGCAGAGCTTAGCTCGGCTTTATCCTAGAAATTCTAACTTGTGGGAAATCCGCTAACTAACATTTGATGGAAAGACGATTATGCTGTTAGAGGATCTTCTAATTGTTAGTAAAAAACTAGTTGGATGAGAAGTGCCACCACGAGAGTCACAGTTCCAATACAAAAGATAGAGTCCCACCTTTTTTATGCAATCTCTTGCCTTTTACTTAAACTCGACCTCAACTCATACTAAATTCTAACTTAAGTCTTGGAGTTAGAAGTATACATGGTCGAACACCACACACTGCACCACCCATTGGCGCATCAAGTAAGTCATAATCACACATCAACCTATATAATCACAGTTACTTAAAAGTTTGAGACAAATTTTATAATCAAACTTTGTTAAAATAAACATGGTTAAATTTTGTGTTTACGTAATTATTTCTTTAAAAAAAAAAATTGGCTCTCTTGACTATTTCTTCTCCCTTTGGCCATGGCTGAGAATCATAAATCCTGTCTTCAATTCCAATTTACCTTCTCTTCCAACTCATGAACAACTCCACAGATTCCGGAGGACCAATTTCCTCCGGCGATGTCGGCAGCTTCCCCTACGTCGTCGGAATTTCAGTCGGAATCCTCTTCCTCCTCACAACCTTAACCATCGCCTCCT
>NW_019104564.1:715935-726533 GCF_001995035.1 Momordica charantia | reverse complement strand
CTGTAAATAAATATCTTCCGATTCAATACTTTTTGAATAAATTGTAGTAATTGTTTTATTTTTTTCATCTGTTTTATTATTATTATTATTTTGTTTGCTAAAAGAAGAAAAAAAAAACAAGATTGTAATTGGAGTTGTTTTTTTCTTCCTTCTTTTTTTTAAGCTTTTAGTCAAATTGTAAAATTGCAAGTTCTAATTTGGTTTAAATTTTATTTTGTGCATTGAATTTTTAAAATAATTATCCACTGTTTTTCTCTTTTGACAAATGAATAATGTTTTGTAGTTTTTCTTCATATAGAAATTACATAATAAATAAAGGGTGAGGATCGATCCTCTCAAGAAAATAGAGAAATATACTTTATCGTGTCTTTAAATATGTCTGTTAATTTGTTTAAAAAATATATATACATATTAGTGTAGACATTGATTGATATCGGGTGAGGGGATATTAAATGTCAAAATTATGGTAAAGATCACTTTTTTATTTTAAATTTTTAAGTTTGTGAATCAAAATGAACGCAACTAAAAATTCAAGACGAATATCGATGTATTAACAATTTAACCACCAAAATTGATTAAAAAAAGTTATAAAGTTTGGAAAATATTTATATTCTTTTAATTTTTTAATTTTTATTTATATTATAAAATATTATATTATTTTATTAAAAGTAAACGAGTTGAATAATTCTTCTTAAAAATATTTATATTGTGACACTACAGAAGTCTAATTTCTTTTGTGTATTTATGTAAAAATATTTTTGTTTATTAATATCTCTCCCATATTTTGTTTTCTTCAAATATCTACGGATTTGTTTATGTACTTTTTTTTTTCTCATTTTACTACTTTTTTTTAAGTAGTCTATATGAACTTAGTTTCAATCGTTGACAAAAATAATGAAGAAATGGAAAATTATTCGAGCCCATGAGAAATAATAATAACAAACTCTCTTAATTTTTTAAAAAATTCACTATTTTTAGGTGGGAAATATTACTTTAATAAGTTGAACTGAAAATTCTATTAGTATTTTAAATATAGGAGATTTCTTTTCTTTTATTTTTCTGTTATTTTCACCCTTTGAAATATTTCTTTATCTTTCTCCCAATAAATTAAACAGTGTATTAAAATATAAGTATGTCAAGTTTAATTCGCCATAACTTTCTAAATATTATTTTTTAACGGTTCATGGACCACTAAAGTATAATTATTGAAAGTTTATGCACTAAAAGAGACATTTTGAAAGTTCGTGAACAAGATCTTAAAAATTCAAAAATCAAAATAGAATAATCTTAAAAAAATTAGATATTAGATGAGATTTAAACCATTAATTTCATTTTTTCAATTCATATAAAATTGGTACAACCAATTTTTACCCTCAACTTTCAATCTCATCAAATTGGACAATAAACTTGAATAGGTGTTGCAATATCTACAACAAGTGTTGCAATTTTTATATTCCAGTAATCTTTCGATTGAAGAATTGTTAAAATAAAAATATTCTAATGAGCTTTCAATAATTATAAAACATAAGTTTAATACAAAGTTGATGAGACTTTAGAAAATTACGAGTACGACGTTAAAAGCCTAATTTTGTTGAAATTAATGATTTTATGAATAAATTTAATTTTATGGAAGAATTGACTTCTACAAAAATGGTTGAATCTTAGAAGATTTTTATTAAAATTACTGAGTAATTTTCAAGTTGAGTATATATATATACACATGTATGTATATATATTATATCATATGAGCTATATATGACATCACAGTGGCCAAGAGCTTTTTAATTATAAAGTGATGTCACTTTGTTTTTAATCTTAGTTTTTCTTTTTTTTATTAGGTTTATCTTTCACTATTAACCCACTAGTAATTAAGTAATATTAATAATGCTAAAAAGTCAATGTCGCCATATTGTTGAATTATTTTTTCGAGTTAATTATTATTGAATCTGATCCCTTTCGTTCTCTTCTCTTTCGAACGATCTTCCGTCGCCTTCTGAGTTCTGACCATCTAGCATTGGGTAGACCTCATACAATAACTGTCCTAGCTCTACCGTATCTTTTGTTTCATTTCTTCTGGAACAATCACAAACACTTTTTTGATTATGGATCTACTACCGTGATCTGATTTGTTTGATAGGCTGCCTGCAAAAAGAGTTTACCGACCATCACCAGCCGACTCAGAACCAACTTCAGTAATTTGCTCGGCAGGATACGACTTCCCTACTCCTTTAAAGTTCATCTTGATGTGATTTGAAGAGGAAATTGCCACAAGATTGATCTCTACCCGGTGAAATTGAATTCTCCGTGAAGATGCGGAGGCCGCTCTCCTGGTTGAAAGGTCTGAAAGAGAACGGGCGTGGCCAAGAAGCAGCCAGCTGACTGCCCCAGAAAGGAAGTACCAGCGAAGAGGCTCCTGGATCAAATGCCTCTCTGAACCCTCCAGTGGGAGCAACAATAGGGAGCGACGACCCTTCTTGAAGATCACTCCAAAAGATCAACCTAACCTAGCCCTCGGCTTCGTCCGCAAAGCTACAGCTTCCGAGAAAATGTTCCATACTAATGGATTCGGTTCCATAACCATGGGGCCAAGAGGGCCCACTTGGAGACTTGGGATCTCAGCAGGAAATGCGAAGGTTGCAACAATGAAAGCCGACCCCGATCTGAGTCTCGTCTTTCGAAGGGTCTCGTAAGCTAGCACGCCCCCCTTCTTTAGAAAAGTCGACGTAATCTTTCCAACCGGTAAATTTATTGGAGTGTATTATAGTGAGGAGTTAAAGTTTGCTAGAAGACTAGGCTACAAAGTTCTCCCTCGAAGTGAAAGCCCCTGGGATTATTGAACGTAAATCTGTGCACGAGCCAAAAAGAGTCTCATCAAAGCTTCCAGTGTCGAGTTGTCGTTCCCGATGATTCTAGAACTTTCAGGATATGTTTTCAGAGGAAGCTGAACAATAAATACGTCCTTTACAGTAAAGTGTCTTATTGACTCCTCGGTCACTATGTCAGTTGCTTCTGTCTATCCCTAGATGAAATCCTATCTGTCCCGAATACCTCTGCGGGTGGTGCTTTACCTGGAACAGCGTCTGAATCGACTGGCGATATCCCTGCTACTGATGATACCCCCATGATGGATGCTGCAGGGTAAACAAGTTAATATAGATCTGCTATCTGAAAAGGGGCATCTTTCGCTTGACTTTTGTGTTGCGAGTGCATGCGTCCACCACGGTCAGGGCATCTTTATTAGTTTCTTTTTAAAGCAGCATTCTCCTTCCACTTTGATTGAGCTCGACCCCATTTTAGAATCATGGAAGACTCTCCCAGAGCGTATTTGACAGATTTCGAGCAACCCCCAACCTTCGAGAAGGCCACTCCTCTCTCTTCCGGCTTGTTGTGACCTGACCACTTTCATGCTTCGAATGAGAAGTTGCGCTTTCGATCTTGTTCTCAGCTCAAGGTCTGGTCCTTTAGTCTGTCTACAATTATCAATGTCAATGAGGTATAAACAAATATTCATTATATAAACTGGTGAAAAGCAATCAAAGCTGTATCCATCGAAAACCCACCACCCAACACCTTGTATCATTTGGTCTACGTACCGGAACGGATAACATTCGAGATTATGCAGGATTATACACAAAAGATCCTTTTTTGGCTCTCTCTTTAGCCCTATGTCTCTTATCCTTAGGAGGTCTTCCTTCACTAGCAGGTTTTTTCGGAAAACTTCATTTATTCAGGTGTGGATGGCAGGCCTATATTTCTTGGGAGTCACTCGCTTCCATTGGGCGAACTTTCATCAGTTTTCTTTCCTTCTTTCTGCTTTTATGGTAAAATGAACCTGCTTATCACAGTTAGTTCGATTTTCTTTGATCCTCATCTCGTTCAGTCTTGATGGCTGCTAGTTCCTTTATTACGTCGTTCAGATCAAGAGACAGATAGGGTGGGAATGGCCTATCAATCATTRGTGGACCTTCCCTTTCACCGGTCACGGAGCTCTCAACTGAGTTGTTTAGGTTCTGGAATTCCATCTCTAGTTGGGGGTGAAGCGTAGTTTTCCACTCGATTTTCCACTATATATAGTGTTGGAGTGGAGCTGGAGAATCTCCCTCCCCGGCTTCGATCTGGTTTTCATCATTTTCGCTTAAATAACAAAAAAAGAAGGGAGTGTTTTAATTTCCTTTGTTTGTTGACCGCAGTGAGCTCTTATAAGGCGAGTGAATAAGGTCCGAAACCCAATATGAAAACATATCCGCTAACCCTCGATCAGGTATTTCTCGAAAGATCCTTCTAGCTCGCGGCCTATTAGTGAGTGAAGAAAGACCTAGAATTCCTCACATTTATCTGGATCCCTCATTCCAGTCGCATAACATGACAATGGGTTTTGGTTTTCGCTTTCAAAATCCAGAGGATTTCATATACCAAGATTACGTCTTTACACCTTCTACCTTAGATAGGTTTTCTACCTATTCTGATTCTTAATTATCCGTCGCTACGCTGTTCCCAAGGACTAGCAAAATCGAAATAGCGAAATTCTTGGGTCATCTCAATGGGTTCAGAAACCACACGTTTCTTCGACTTCTTTCTCAGGAAGTGCAGCAAGTACTTGAGTCATTTTTGGGTATCATGTCCCACGAGTGAGTTGCCAAGTGCCCCCTAGCCTAGAAGGRCAGTCTACCACAAGATCGAGTGGAAGCCTGGAGCCAAACCCCCTTGTTGGGGAGCCCCTGTTTGTTTGATTTATTCCAGAAAAAGCGGTAGCCTTGTGCATTGATTATCGGGCGCCGATCGACTCATACCTCCCAGCCCTGTCTCCAGGATCTCATTCAATAGATCCAACCCATTTTTTGGGTATCTCGAGGAGTTCGTCTCCCACTTCCTTTCGCTCCAGGACTCCACCCCCTCGAGAGCAGGATGCCCGGCCGAGATGGAGCTGGAAGCCAACCTATACTTTCCTGGGGCTTGCCCCAACATCTAAATCAAATTGTTGGCGGGCTAGAAAAGGAACCAGCCCAGCAGGGCCCGTAAGACTCTTCTGGAACAATCAAATGACAGCCCCTTCGTCTTTCTCTAAAGGGCAGACATCGGCACAATAGGCTTGTTGATGAGAGATGGGACAACCTTTTCCGTTGTCTTTTTCGAATTCCTTTTCACCCTTTTGATATCTTTCTAAATGGGTGTGAATCAGGATAAAGGGAGAAATCCCTGAATTTGGTGGAAAAACCGTCAATGCCTTGCCGTTGGCGGCAAGGAAGGAGGCATTGGAAAGAAGACTAGACCATACTGAAGTCAAGAGGCATTCGGGAAGCGACTAGTCGCTTCTGGCCAAGCTTCTATCAGGCCGACCACTACATAAATAAAGAGATCCATACAAAGAGCATGCCCGAGGGGGCTACTACGCTCACCGTGCACTTGCATCACCACCAGAGCTTCGCTACCGCTTCGCCCAGCTCCTACGCCTACCACGAACGTCAAATCATCACTCACAGCCCGCCCGGCCTCTATCTTTTAGAATCTTAAGTAAAGTGAAGTCAAATCAATGAAGTGAACAGCCTAACCTGGCGAATTACTACGATCTATAGATTCCCATCGATAGACAATCCCAACCCGTAGATCTGAACGAGAAGGTTGATGCGGTATAAGAAGGCTGGGCGGAACGAGTAGAGAGGTGCTCCACTCCAATTAGGGCAAAAAAATCGATCTCCGTCATCCCAACAACATCAAAATAAGCCAGCCACACCAGGTAGCTCCCATCGCTTCGACAGTCCAGAGTGCTCCACGGGGATCGGCCCTCCGCCCTAGGCACCCAGAGACGAGGAAGGGCGTAGTAAGCGACGAAATGCTTCGGGGAGAGTTCTCGCTAATCTCTTGGGGGTCCATATCATCTTCAAACTTTTCCTCTTTCATTAGCATAGCTAAATTGGAATAGTGGGTCTCGTCTTTCTCTTCTGCATGTCCATGAAGTTTTGAAAAATCCCCCTCTTTCTGGGTCTTGGTCAGGAAGATGCAGATAAAACGCCAATAGCCTGATGTCAGCTTCTACGGCATAAGCTTTAAAGAAGAGAGCTATCAATCATTGGAACAAGCAAGCGAGGAACGAGTGACCACAAGCTCCGCTTAAGCGCTCGCCATGCAGTTAGCTCAAAACATGTTCATCATGTGGCCGAGCGAAGCGCACCTGCACCTGTCTTTGTGGGTCGGAGGCGAAGACTGGCAAAGTTCATCGTAAAGTGAAAGACTCTTTCGGGTGTAAGACCTAGCATTTCATTCGCATGAGAGGGCTTCRGTCCAATCGAGGTGTCAAAGATCCTCATTTTCACCGTTCGCGACTTTCTTTCAATTGCTGCAGCTTGCCCTCTGTTGGTGGACCACCCACATTCGAAAACTAAAGCGCACACTCGAAAGTGCTTCGAAAGGTGTCAGCAGGTGCGCGGAGCCGGAGCCCGCCATGTTCGCCCGCTGGGCCGGACTTTGGACGGGCCAGCCCTTTTTTATGCGCCGCTTTACCCTGGATGGGGCACCAAAGATTTTGGTTGTGTCTAGGTCTCGTATGGTTTTGGTTATATCTAGGATAATCAACCCAAACAATGTTGGGGCTAGTGGTATCGGAACTTCGTCCGCGTTGTTGGGCTACCAATGGATGATTTGATCTGAAAGCATAGAACATCTAGTTGATCCGGTCTTGATAGCTGTTTGTAGTTCCTACTAGTATCTATTAGTCTGAACTACAGTGGCTTCAATCCGAGTCCGGGTCCCGGGCTGGCTGCATCGGGGAGGGGTAGAAGCAATRGATCGAGTGTATGGATTCAATTTCTTCTCGTCCTGGGGATCATCTCTCCTAGTCTTGATCTAGCCGGTCCCCTTGGCGTAGTTGGGCCATCCTGGACTTAAACCAGGGACCTCGCCCGTGAAGTAAATCATCGCACCTACGGTCCAACCAATTGGGAGAGAATCAATCGATTCCTTTTCGGGAGCGATTCATCCTTCCCGAACGCTGCATACAACTCTCCGTTGTACTGCGCTCTTCAAGTGTGCTTGTTCCCCCCTTCCCCAGTTTGAGACCGAAAGACATGACACAGTAGCAAAATGTTCACTGCACTTCTGACACCTATCGTGATGATAAACGGCTCATCTCGCCGTGACCTTCTCTTTCATTCTCAAAACTTCTGTCGCTCCATCCCCGCAGGGGCAGAGAACCCATCGTTGTCTCGGCTGTGCTACCCAGCTTCAACTTATGTTTACCCAGGACGGTGCGGCAGGGGAACAAGGGATGGTGTCCATGAAAATTGCGAACCCAGTGGCAAAAGACCCAAAATAGCCCCGTAACTTCGGGAGAATGGGTGCCTCCTCACAAAGGGGGTCGCAGTGACCAGGCCCGGGCGACTGTTTACCAAAAACACAGGTCTCCGGGCCGATGATCCAACCCCATACCGAGATGCCCTTATGATGATGGGCGTGATCCATAGCCGATGTTGGCTAGAAGCAGTCTCCGTTTTCGCTATGGAGCACCCCTTYGACGTTTCAGATCGATATTGAGTTCCATATCCTCTTACAGATATTCCAGATGTAGAGACAGATCCAAAGCCATTCAAAAGAGGCTTATCGGGAATTCTGTTGAGGTGTCTATCAGGTGATGAAGCGAGGCAGCTCTCGACCCCTAAGGAGAGGTAAACGAATGCTCTTCGAATTGGTATCTAAACCCTAGTAAGTTCCTGCCACCTATGCAGCTTCCCCTGCTGATAGGTGATCAACGGAGACTAGTGCTTTTGCTGTTGTCTCTGTCCCCTCTTAGTTTTGAGTAGGTGGAACCATTCTGTTTTAGTTCTTCTCCACATTCTTACCGGGTGATCCAGGAATTTTCCTATGATTTTTTCACAACCATTCGCACGGTCTCCCGACCTCTTTTCCAAATGAACCGAACCTCGCGGTTAAAAAGCACCGACATATCAAGATCCAAATTCGAATTGGTTCCTGGTCCTGGTCAGAGACCACTGTGTTCGCGCCGGCGGTCCAACAAAGAAGCGAAGTAGTGGTCAATCGAAATAGAAATTGGCTGGAACTTCTTCTTCATGAATAGTTCCTTGATCATGTGATCGGATCTAGTCGATCGGATTTGAATCGGAGGTCTTGAACTCGAGTTTGTGCGAATCTCGATTTGTCTCAAATATGTGTCTAAGGTACCCTCTTTTAGTTGCTCTCCCGTGGTAGGGAGCACACTTGACAGGAGATAGACACAGGYGGTAGAGAAAGAAAGAGGCAAGCCCCTAATTCAAAATATAGTGTGAGGGGGACAGAGCTTCCATTTCTAAGAGTAGCCCGCCCAACTCCACTTACTCTCATAACCTCGGTTCCTTTTTCTGAAACCTACATTTCACATTCACTGGGGACCCCCTCCAGCTTGCATCATCTAGTTTGATTTTGCATCATAGGTGCCTTCCATTTCCGTCAAATGACCCGGCCTCCCCTTTATCATTTCCTTGGCAGATAACACAAATGAAATCGCTTCCCTGACCGCCCATCTGGAATAGAAAGTACTGGAAGCCCAATAGGGTCGAAAGTTGGACTATTCCCTTACCTAAAGGCAAGCAAGCCCTAAAGTAAGGAAAGGGAAGGAAAGGGCTTCGCCTGACTCGTTCTCCAGCCTCACTCGACCATCCATATAGTCTTTCTTCCCGCACGGACGATCGATTGTTAATTGTTGGTTGTACTGGTTTTGATTGTTAGGACCAACATCCTTTCCGGTACATAAGTTTATTAGTTCACAGTTAAGACTTTAGATAAGCCAATGGAGTAGCTTGCGCATTGAGTTTCTGGTAGTAGATCCATAATCAAAAAAGTGTTTGTGGAGATCATTTCTTTGTCGGACGAAATCGATTCGACCGGGCTCGCTGCTTGATAGTGACTTCTTTCGTTTGGTAGGATGACGAAAGGCTACTTCAATCTAGGAAACCGCCGGAAACCCCGGAGTTAGACTGGTTTATGGTTTTGGATGTTATAGTGTCTGTACCTTCCAAAATTTGATGGAAGTTTATGAAACGTGAAATCAAAGTGCTTGGATTTGGCTCTCGAATTTACTATTGAAAAGGAGGCGAGGTGATGGCTCTCTTTCGACGATATGCATCTCGAACCTGGTCTCCAACCGGCACAGAAATTGGCCCAGCACTCGGGGTGCCCCTCCCCGGTCTCAAGAACTCGAGCGGTCTTTATAGTGGTAGCCGATTCGGATTGTATAGCTGCTGGGAAGCATAAAGATCGATCAATGTCCAGATTGCAAGGGACGAGCGTGTCTCAGCACTTAGACAAGATGAAGAAGATTCTCAAAGAATTTTGAGCTGTGAGAGTCAAAATGCCCTATACAAAAGAGTGATCAGTGACCGGGAAGTCCGCTTCAGTCGTTTGAGTCTTTGACAACCACTCTCTCCTTGATTGGAGTTTGCCAAAAGATTTTGGAGCGACGAAGTGACAKGGATTTCTCTCCAGTGTCTGCTAAGATGCTCCGGTCTTTGGTTGACGCTATTATGTGGAAAAAACCCCGATTTTCTCAAATATTAGAGATGGCAAATAGAGCTTTTGCGCATTTTCGTTAATCCATGAACATGATCTCTCTCGACACATAGGCCCATGGATCCCCATGAACCAGAATAGAAGAACTTGCCCCACCCATGAGTAAATATTTCGTAGTAGCGCCAGAGCGTCTCTATCGTTCCTTAGCTTCCTCGGGATGCGTGGTCTAGAAGCAGCTTAAGAAATTTACGGCGAACGGCTCGAATACCAACATCAGCTCTCTTGCAGACCCTGCTTGAAAATCGACACCTTTCGAGATAAAAGAAAATGGTGCTCGATGAAACGATCCTGATTTCACACTATGCTATGGGCTGGGGAGAGAGCTGCTGGTCAGCACGATGAAACAGGTCTTCCCTCCTCGAAGACCTGAATAATAATAAGGTCAAGTCAAGCTTTTTGAAGCAAGCTGCTAGATGTAGCGCTCCCGGGTCTTCGAGAGTCGAGCTATTGTGGTAGTAAAGGAATCACACGAGGAGAGTGGAGACCATTTTCATGCGGGACTCATAGCAAAAGCCTTAAAAAACTAAGTATAGGCTGTGCACTCCCTAAAAACACTCTTGTTTCGGCTCTCGCCGAAGCGAAGTCATCAATTCAACCATTCGCACGGTCTCCCGACCTCTTTTCCAAATGAACCGAGGAAGAGATCAAATAGGGCATTCCARGTCTTACAGTGCATTCATGCAGCAAGATTCAGATTGAATGGACATAGAGGGAACGGGGTCTAGTTCCGTTTTCAGGGTTCAAGCGCCAATGAAAGATCTCGAAGAGCGGGATGACAGAGCTCAACAAAGGAAGGAGCTTGCAAAACGTTGCAAGGGATGCATCCGTCTTCAGGACAATCTAGTCACAGGTTTTCACTTCTCAGTGAGTGAAAGATTTGTCYCCGGGTGTACGTTGAAAGCTTCTATAGTCGAACTCATTCGAGAGGGCTTGGTGGTCTTAAGATTTGCTCAGGGCTGTTCACTTTCATTTGGTCGCCTGGTATCTTGAATGAAACCTCTTTGCTTGCGGGGGCAGGCGAGGCCCAGATTGGAGATGATCCC
>NW_019104564.1:663581-687351 GCF_001995035.1 Momordica charantia | reverse complement strand
TCCTAAAAAATGAGTTAGTGGAATAAGGTTTTATTCTGGCTCAGTTGATCTACCAAAGTCATTTTTCATCTTGAAAGGATTCAAAGAGCATTGCTCTGGTTTTCATTTTCTTCTTCAGATCTCTCACCATACTACTGAATGTGATTGCTTATTTTTATGTGGTCATTTGTTACTATCCATTTCACCATAACCTAATGGCAGTTCTAGTCAGCTCAATTCAAGTTATTGAAAACTAGAACCTCATCTAAAGGATAAATTATTGAATATTACCGTTGTAACGTGGTTTATCCCTAATAACCGGTGGATGCAAGCTCCAAAATCAATATGCCCCTAATAACTGTTCAGAAATTTCTCTTTCATACATCCAATAGCCTAAAACTACCAATCACATTATTCCAGCCTCTAGTAATTTCTCTATTTAAAGAGGTTCATGATGACTTTATTATCCAAGGGAACTAGGACTTTTCGGGATTTCTTGTTTCTTTGTTCTTTAAATATTATGCATTCTAAATATTTTTTTTTCTCTTGCAGGGGTCATATCATATGCAGATAATGATTGTTGATGGAGATGATAATAAACTTACATGCTTTGGCTTTGATTATGAATTGGTGATTGCATCACTATTTGGAGATAGCTAAAGAACATTTATTTATTGATTAGTCAGCTATTGATATTTGTATATATGAACTCTTCTAAAGCTTTTTCATCTTTAGATCTTTGTTCCTTGGGCAGACAACTTCTGCATTATGTGACCATTTCAATAACTTCTTCAATAGAATTAGTAGTGAAAATCGAGTAGAAAAATCTTGTTTTCTGCATACATTACTACTTTTCAACACGTGTTGCATGGATTACTTTGTTCTTTGTAGATATAGAGTGGAAAAGGAAACAAAAAAGTACTCAGCCTGACATTAAATTAAAATAAGTTGTACCAGTTGAGGAAAGATTCAAAATGTTTCTTCTTGCTTGTTTTAATGTGATCATTGATGTAAAGATGTTTCTTCAAATAGTTAAGTTACATTTGAACTCTTGTACTTGATACCATCTGGTCATCGTAAAGATTTTAACAGGTAGGAGAGAGGAATGCAAAGTGGGAGGGAGGAAAATTTTTTTCTTTCTCCAGAAAAAGAAAAATAAATAGCTACCAAAATCTTGATGATGGGAATCTCCCATATTATTAGGGAAGTATTTTCCTTTTATAGTTAATATTTTCTAGTCTCTTGTATGCATAATTACCTGAAAAAGTATTTTTCTTCATTAGGCTGAATTTTTTAGACTCTTGTTAGATCAGGAAGCATGAACAGCATAGGCATGCATTGTCTCCCGACGAATCATGAAGCTTGTTGAAAAAGTGCACGAGTTAAACTACAGAAGGTTCCTTTCCTATTCCCACTCCCATATACCAAATCATGATGGGGGATGATAGTTTAGTCTCTGCCCCTTTTCACTTTGCTGCTTTACTGATAAAGCTTACCAAATAAGGTGGGGTCTGGTTCTTCCTTCTTCTTCTTCATCATATATTTTTTTTTTCTTTTTTCTTCTTTTTTTCAATTTGATTAGTGTGTCATTACATGATTGATGGACCATTGTTGGTGATGGGTCAGAGTGTGAATTAGAAATAGTTGCCTCACTGAAAAATGGCAGCCAAGCCCCACTCTGCTAAAGTCATAAATTCTTGCAGAACTCTGAAAGCAAACTAACAAACAGCCTTTTTTTTTCTTTCTTTCTTTCTTACAGCCTCCACTTTCTAAAGCCATTGGAGTCCAGAAGTGCAATGTGAGTTCACCTATTTCTACTATCTCTTTTTTTTTCTTCTTTTTTATCATAAGATGTTAAATATCATCCTCCTGCTCTTTAGTGATGACAAGAAATAGGTGAAGGAAATGAAGGGAAGGCTGATGAAGAAGATGAAACTCTTTCCTTCCATTAGCTCAATAAAACAAGGTCTCTCTCTTCTGTCAGACCCCACTGAAAACACTTGTAGCCAAATGTGTGAAACCCCACCAGTTTTTCAAGAACAAATTGCCAAGAGCAGCAATTTCAGGGTGTCCCTGCCAGTAGTAGAATGTAGCTTCATATCCCAACATGTTAAAGATCTGGAAGATGGAGGATGTGAACTTGGAATTAGTGTCAGCAACCGAAATCATCCCGATCACTTTATAAAGTCGGAAGAAACGTTGGCTGCCAAGCATAATTCAGAGCCTCCATGCCTATCAGAAATCAATGCTATGGAACCAAATGGTGGGCTCCAAGTGGAAGTAGACAATCATCAAGAACATCCATCATCTTTACTAGACTTTGAAGTGAGGTGCCCACCGGGAGGAAGCGAATCCGTTGTATTTTACTCAACGAGCTTGAGAGGCATTAGGAAAACGTTCGAAGAATGCAACAGTGTTCGGTTCCTGCTCGAAAGCTTCAAAGTGTTGTTCTTCGAGAGAGATGTGTCGATGCACTTGGAATTCAGGGAGGAGCTGTGGGAAGTCTTGGGAGGCAGGGTGATCCCACCTCGGCTTTTTATTAAGGGAAGGTACATCGGAGGAGCGGACAAGGTGGTAGGCTTGCATGAGCAAGGAACGCTAAGGAAACTGCTCGAAGGCATACCATTAGACTTGGCAAATTCACCATGCTCTTGCTGTGCAAACACCAGGTTTCTGGTCTGCCCAAGCTGCAATGGCAGTTGCAAGGTTCTGAAATATGACAATAATGACAACGCCGACGATGACGTTTTGTATATTAGATGTCCCGATTGCAACGAAAATGGGTTGGCCAAATGCCCCATTTGCTGCTGAAAACACTTATAATCTTCCCCATGTAACAACACTGTCTTCTTCTATGTAAGTCAACATCTTCTTTATTAGAAGTTTTTGTTCATTAGTTAGCTTGTTAGGACTCAATGGCCACGTCACAGTCGAATTCTCAACCGCTGTGTAGTCTTTATGTAGTTTTAGTATCTCTTCTCCTAGTAGACTGCTTTTGATTCCTGCAAGACAATGAAATCTAGCAATCAAAGCTACATTTTCTTGAACTCAGTTCTTGGAGATGAATCTATTTATGGGTGTCAATGGAGAATTTGAAATATGGGGAAGAACATGATGATCCAAATAATTGTATTTGTTTTGTATAAAAATGATTGAGAATGATGGAGTGAGGAGGACAAGCACATGGCTACTTTGATAAAAGCCTAGAAAAAAGTCATTGATTGATTGATATCAAAAGGTTGGGATTTGGGAAGAAAAGGAGAGGGTGTTAGGATTACAAAAACTTTAAAGTTAAAGGGCAAAGACAGCTTTTTTCATTGGTTTTCTTTTTCTCTTATTTCTTTCTCCCTATAGTTTGGCAAGAAAAAGATGGGCAAAAAAAGTATCATCAATCTTGAAGGTCAAATAGGTTAAAAATTCAATTGCCAAGCCTATATAGCTTTATCAATTGCCCTATTAGACTCAATTTGGTTGGTTGGATGCCCTTTGATGAAGGAAAAAAACTTGTTTCTTGTACTCAAAGATGGTAATATTACCAAATTTACATGGTTGATTTTGGAGAGTTGTTGGATGGTTTTTTAGGTAGATCATAAAATGGGTATAAGAATATTATCTATTTATGTGTTTAGTGGAGAGGTAAGATTAGTTTCGTCACTTGAAACACACAATATGAAAAAAGTATAAGTTTACAATCAAACTTATCTAGTAGTATACGAATTGTTTGTTTCAGAATATTATCTATTTATGTGTTTAGTGGAGAGGTAATATTAGTTTCGTCACTCGAAACACGCAATATGGAGAAAGTACAAGTCTACAACTAAGCTTGCTTATCTATACGTATTTGTTGTTTGATATTTTTCGTTCCTCATCTTTGTTTCTTGTATCACTTATTATATTGCTTGAAAAGGAAAAAGAATGTAATATATTTGGAAATTATTTACAATTTTTGTACTCTTTTTTTATGTGTTTAAAAAAATAAGTTTTTAAGAGTGGAATATTTAAAATCAATATCATGTAATTTTCAATTTTCTATATGTATTATTCATTTTAGGAGTAAGAAATGACAAATTGTAACCTTTAGTTAATGTGTATTTTTAAATTCATAATACAAAACAACAAATTTGGAACCCTTATTGAAAGATGGGGAGACATAAGATATTCATGATATTAGGTTCGATATTGCGGAGCAACGTACCAAAATATATGTTTCCCTAAAACCTAAAATATAAGAATTGAAATGTTATCACACTTACGTGTTCATTTATTTTGTCATATAATTTTTATATACATTCTCAAATGATCTATGCCAAAATTTAAGAAAAAACTAGTTTTCAAAAATTTATTTTTTGTTTTTACATTTGGCTAAATATTCAACTAGTTAAAAACTTACTAATGAAATTAAACAAAAACGAGTATAACTTTTAAAAACATAAAACTGGGGAAGAAAATAGTTACCAAACGACTTGAAAGGAATTAGGAATTTGCATGTTTCTCACCAAAAAAAATCAGTTAAAAAAGGGGAAATAAGTCAAATTTGTCTTTCATCAACAATTATCAAGAAGTCTTCAATCATAGCTATAATAGGCATGTGCTTTTTAGTAGAAAATTAAAAGAAATCCAATAAGATGAAAATCATAAGAAGTTGGATTAGGGTTTCTAACAACTTTACCTACACACTCAAGAAGTCAAACAACATGGATTTTTCTAAGAAATAAATCATTTCAATTTGAACATTCGAGTAACTTCATTCAACTATATACATTTTTGTTCTTTTGACTCTAATATCTAGGTATATTTGTCACCATATTTCCATTTTTAGTATCCATATAGTTTGTTCGGTAAGAATATCAAAATTATATCTGAGGAGAGATAAAAGAGTCAAGGAATTTGACCAATAGATAAATAATCTTGGGTAAAATATACTTTTAGTACTGAGTTTGAAAATAGATGCTATTTAGTCCATAAGTTTCTAAAAATGACAGTTTGGTACCTGGTTTTCAGAAAATAGTTCTAAATGGTCCTTGAGCTTATTTGGTACTAACAAAAAAAAATGATGTGACATAATTGAATTGGTAAATTTTAAATAATTTTATATTCCATCATTCTTTAAAAAAAAATAATGGCAAGGAAGGAATCCAAGATATAAGATGAAGGGGGAGAGAGAGGGGGAAGAGAAAAAAAAAAGGAAAAAAACTACACATGATAAAAATAATATAAATTTATTTAATATTGTCACGTGATTCAAAATTTGCACTCAATTATGACACGTTATTTTTCCGTTAGTTAATTAACGGTCAAATAAGCTCAGGGACATTTAGAACTATTTTCTAAAGATTAGGACCAATGTGTCACTTTTTGAAACTTATGGATTAAATAGACATATATCTTCCAAATTTTACCCAATAATCTTTGTCAAGTTAAGAGATGCGATGAATTGAGCTTCTTTTTTGAAGAAAGGTTTTCAAATAGGGTTCATTTTCTACGAGAATAAAACTTGCCTAAAATATATTTTAGTAAATCGTTTTCTTGTTTTAACTTTGATTTTTCAAAAATAACTTTCTAGAACAATGGCATTAACATGTGAAGAGCGATTTCAAGTGCACAATAGCACTAACATTTACAACTCGCTCAATCATAATTCTTTAAAATAATTGGAAACAATCTATCCAACCCTAATATAAAAATTATTATAATCAATGAAAAATTCTGTAACAAAGGACAAGAATCCTATGCAATTAAACAAAAATCATGGCATGTTTAGTGGTATGGTTGACATTCAAAAGTTTAAAAAGTTTCCCTTTGATTGAAAGTAATAATAAGGAGACTTCCCTTAAGTTTTAATCAAAGAAAATTGACCATGAAAGCAATGTTTTATATTACCCAAAAAATAAAATAATAATAATAAATAACTATTTTCTTCTTTTATTTAAATATTAAAAATGTCTTTTCATCCACTTGTAACACCCATTTTGATTTTTTTTTATTAAATTACAATCTAAATTATATTTTAATAATGGTTTCATTTACTTTTTACTGTTTAAATTCTATTTAAGCCAGTCAACTTTGAAATATTCTAATCATTTTTGTTATTGCCATTAATTTTACATAAATCTTTTGATAAAAGTCTAATTTGACATGCAGTTTATTCGAGCATATGCTTTTGTTGAGGTAAGACGTAACAGTCGACTTGAGCATAGCTCAATTAATTCATACATTGTCAATTTGAGGATAGCTCAACTGTTCGAATCTCATCTCCACATGTTTGTACTTCAGAGAAAAAAAATTAATTCAAACATTAGTAACATAAACATAATTTTATCTTTTATAGTAGGTCATGCATCTAACTTCAAAATAAATTAATGATATTTTTTAAGTTGTTTTTCCTCCTTTTTCCTCATGCTTATCTTTTAAAATAAACATAAGGAAATTTATGATGGGTGACAAAATTGATTATGTTAATACGTCTCTTGGAAAAACAATTTGCAAATATAGAAATTTTTTTAATTTATATGATAAAGTCTATCACTAATATATCATTTCGTATCAATGATATATAAATACGAAGTTACACCGGTGTATTCGTGTTATTGATATCCTAGTTCTTTAAATTTCCAATTATTCAGACAAAATATGCTATTACCACAAAAGCCCTTGATTTAACTTCCAAAAAGGTTACTTTAAACCCACAATAATCTTTATAAAAAACACTCATGAAAATGAAAAGCAAAAAGACTATTGCAACACTAGTGCCAAACACTCCCTTCATGAAGTCTTGTTTATTTGGGGGAAGTATAATAATTGAATTGTAGTGAGAGAAAAAAAAATACAAAGAGAAGCCAAGTGGAGAGTGAGAGAGCCCAACACAACAAAACACCACCTCAAAATAGCTGATAGGATACCACAAATGATAATGGAACAACAAATAATTGTGCTGATAAACCTATGAAATGAACCACAAAAAACAACACCCTCCACCACATTATACATTGGGAATTGAAACCACAAAAGCACCACCAAAATGCTTGGAATTTATCTCTCTGTCTTTTACCAGCCTGCCAAAAGTTAAAAAAAGAAAGTTACAGTGGGGGGGGGGGGTCTCTGTTCTTGAAATTTACAGCAGAAAGTAAGAAAAAAAATGGCAGAAGAGCAGAAGAGCAGAACAGTTGATGTAATAATTCACAGAAGACTACTCATTTATGTCCAAGAGGTTCATATCCATGGCAGATCAGATCAGATCAGACACCAAAAAGCAAGCAAAAAAGAAACACAGCCATATCCCTCTCTTATGCAACTGGAAAGCCTTCTCCATAGACTCCTCTCTTTTTTGTTAAGCTCTCAGTCACTTAGAAAAACCAAAAACAAGTTAGATTAATCAAGCATTCCTACAATTTACATCAGGCTTGTGTGGTTGTAGTAGCAGCAGCGAAGTAGCGGCGTCTGCTATTGTGGCGTCGGGGCTTTGAGGCGTGGCGGCTTTGAGATCTTCTGCTTCCTGAGAGTTGGGTGGAGGTTGTAATAGCTGGGTGTAGTGCAGTTCGATCTGTAACCGGTGGTGAAGCGGGGTTGATGCCATTAGGCCTTTCTTGATATCAGCTTGCAGTTCCCGAATTGGGATAGCAGCCAAGAAGCTCTTGATGTATTCTTTGCAGGATTCCTTCCCGCGACACAACACTTCGTCTTTCTCCTTTGTTGGTTCTTCGGGCTGTGAGCTTACATTCGCTAGTGTCATCAAGCTCTCTTCCTTCCCGTTTACCTGTTGGTCCTTGTCCTCGACTACTGTCGCAACAATCTGCTGATCGTTGGCAGTTTTTTCACCTGCTGTCTGATTAGTGTCAGGCATTTTACTGATTGTAGTGTTGCTGTCAAATTTCAAGATGTAGGCCTGATTGCATCCTTCATAAAGTCTCTCCCCCAACGTGTCGATTATGTAGTACGCGTCAGATTCGACCTTAAGAACAAAGAAATGGTCGTTCCAACTGACAATATAAACTTGTGGTTCACTGTTGTCGGGTAATTCTAACCCCGTACGGCTAATCTCATCCCATATGTTATCAAAGGACATGGCACCATGCAAAAAATCAAAACTTGCCTCATTTATGCCATCTGGATGGAAAAAACCAATGAAGGACTTCCTTGGAACTACAGAAAGGGGTCGGATTTTGGCTTGGAGGACAGTTTCTAGATCAAAATGCCTGTCCGGGAATTTTTCCCGATAAATTTCATTTTCACAGAGTTTCCTCCACTCTAATGAGCCATCTCTAATCAAACTATCAAACTGAGATTTTATAGGCATGAGATTTTGGCTGTTGTGAAACCAATCAGCAATAACATCTACAAGAGCAGTACATGCACTTTCACCGGCTGCCCGCTCACTCCGTTGATCGATAGAAGCAAAGAATACCTGTGTTTGCAGCTTCATATGTCCATCACGGCTTACGATTTCTTTTTGCTCCCAAGTCCCAATTGCAAAATTGTCATCCCCAAATTCAGAAACTGATGATCTATTCGCAGTTGAATCCTCTTCAGTCTTATGCCACTGCAAAAACCAACTCTATAACTTAGCAAGAAATGTAGAAAAGAAACAAACTATTGAAGTCTTGATTAAAAGCTTAATGCAGATCCCTCATATTATCACTAACGGAAAAGGAAAGCAGATAAATTTCTAAATGCTTTGACAATCTTACCCCGAGACCAAGAGATTCATCGGAGCTGAGCTGCCTTCGATCATGATCAATGTCATCACCGCCTTCTTCGCCATAGGCCTTCTTCAACAACGGCTCTCCTTTTGCCTTGGGAGATCTAAAACTTAATTTTCTCTTCCTCCATGGCAGGAGGCCACGCTTTGAACTTTGTGGCAAAGGTTGCTCAGAGGCTGATGCAGTTGAATCCTCCATGCTCGAGCACCCCACATCCGATTTTCGGTTACTATAGTAAACTAAATTTTCGTCATTACCATTGATCTTCAAATCAGAGTAATATGATCCTCCAGCATAATTTGCATACGCCAGAGTGCCATAACTAAATGACTTCCTAATGTTAGTATTATCCTCCTTCCCTTCATCTGTTTCCCCTTCCTCAATGTCATCAAACGAATCAGAGTCAAATGGGTAGCTAGACTCGCCGCCATCCTCACTCTTGGCAGAGCACCTGCCCTCGCTGCCATCTTCTTCATGGCAAGCCTTTTTCACCTTTCGAGTCGATACAAACTCTGTAAAAATCTTCACTTTCCTGAGGCCAGCTTTAAGAGCAGAGAGCTCATCCTTTTCTGCTGGGACACTTTCTCCTGGCCAGGGTGGAGATAGAGCTGGGGCTACTGATCTCTGTACAGGTTGTGATACAACTTGAGCAGTTCTTAGCTCCAATAAGTTCAGTGATATCTGCACAATTCAGAAATGATAAGAATAAAGCACTTAAAAAAAACAAAAAATCGAAGCATTCTGAGGAAACAGAGAGATATGAATACGAACCCAGAGAACATGACTAGCCTCAGCAGAATTTGTAGATGGATTAAGGGGTATCTTCAATTCAAGCTCTTTTTGTTCAGCCACGGAAATGTATTCAGACAGGTTAAGAGATGCTGAGCCAACAACCAGAACTTTGTTTTTCGAACCTTGGTTTAAGCCCTGGGTAGAGAGGGAAAAAAAATGCAGGTTCACTATCAACCATTACCGAAAATATCTCACTGCAAAGATAAAGAATTGGGAATACACCAAATTCATCCATATAAATCTCATATCAAGAACAAGAATCAAACAATAGTAATGTGAAAGCATATAATTTGATAACAAAGAAAAACTATCATCCTTAAGAACAAAATTCAGAAACCCACAAAAACGAGTTGAAAAAGTCAACTCCCATAATGGATTCATTCAACTGCCCTTAAGAAAGGGCAATATCTTTGTCTCAGCAGAAGTTTCTTCAAAGGCCATAGACTAAGAATCCAACACGGATACTGATCAAATAGGAATAAATAGTTCATTCAATTCAATACACAAGAACTGAGGGACCTGGATTCAAAAAAATTAAGAAAAACAAAATCATATGGCAACTCACAAACGATCTGATTCTAAATGGAGAAAGATCAGCAATTACTGTTTCCATCCCAGTACAAATCTTAAGGAAGAAAAATGCCCAAAAAAGTGAATATTATAATCGCAAGAAAAACCAGTCCACAGGAAGAGTTAAAGATGTTTCTGCTTCAATCCAAATGTCGAGGATGGAAATCAATCATGAAAGGGGGAACAGTGAAAAACCCAGGAAAAATCCAATGTCGTAAACCAAAAAAAAAAAAGTAGCCAAAGATTCAATCGAGGGCGAAATACACCAAAAAAAAACCCATAATGAAACTTACATTGAAAGCAGTGAAAACGATCTCCCATGGATGGAACACATTTTCCTTGTAAGCCGAGAGAGTACAGACACTCTGGAACTCCTCATCCCACTGAGCGACGCCGTTTTGATCTGCACCCTCCGCCTCCCTCGTGTAATTTCTCTTCACCGCGGTTCTCCGCAGCGGGCCAAGAGCCATTTTCGGACCCTTCCATTTGATCTCGACCGTCAATTTGTCCACCCCCTTCTCCGCGCCGCCGTCTCGCGGCGGATCAAGCCCTTCTAGTCTCCTCACCGCAAGCCGAACCTCATACTTCCTCGAAACCAGCGGCGGCCATGGCCGCCACTTCATCATCTTCACCACCATCTCCTAAAACGTAGAAATCCAACAAAAGAACCTAACTCTATTCAAACCCAAACGGAGAAAAAAAGGACCCCAAATTCCGGGATGGGATAATTCGGCCAAAAATCTTCCAAGATCTTCGAAGAACAGTTGTGGGGTGAATCCGGTAGCTCAATAGAACACAAATTGAGTGAAAAGAAATTGTGGGTTTTGTTGTTGAGATTAGAAGAAGCAGAAAAGAAAAGAAATTGAGAAAGAGAGATGAAGAATCTGCCGTTGGCTTTGGAACGAAACTTAGAGAGAGGAGAGAGAGAGACAAAGAGAGTGAAGGGCAGTGGAAGTCTTTTTATGGAGAGATTGTTTGGATATGTTTTTCACGAATTCACACAAATTTTGTTTTTTTTTTTTCTAAATTTATTTAAGGGAAATAAAATTTATTAAAAAAAGAATCACCATTGACTGTTTGGATTTTGGAGAAAGGTACCCATTTTATTTGGTAAAAAAATCTTATTCTTGTTGGGGCCATAGGAGTAAACATTGGTTTAAAACTTTAAATATCATATTAATTTATTACTATTGATTTTGTTTTCTAAATTTCTAAATTTAGTTTATATTTAATCTTATCCACTCAAAATGAAGTATTTCCCTACTTAAATCTAGTTCAAGTTTAGGTATCTATCTCCAACGAAAAAAATATTACTCGTTCGAATTCCTACTCTCATTATACGAAAAAAAGAAGAAAAAAGTGGGAGTACTTTTGTCATAAAATCACATGTATTTTATTGTGATATTTTTTGAATTGATTTTGACATTATTTTTATCGCTGCCAAAATAATTTTTAAAAATGGCAAAATTAGTCAGGCTTGTTTTTATGAAAAAATAGCATGTCATTTTATAAGAAAAGTTTTTTTTATCAAATTACTACTTAAAATTGAGGGGGAAACTCCAGTCTTTGCATAAAAATGTTCATGATGAAAGTTTCTATTCCATATGAGAATATTAAAAAGAAAAAAAACTATATATTTATATTGACTTTTTTTTGGCCTATTTGATGATTATTTTTATGTTTATTTTATTTTTAAAAATTATATATGTATTTTTCTTTTCTTTTTTCTTTTTTTGTTGTCAAACTATTTGTTAAATTCGAGGACATCAAAAGAAAAAGGAAGGAAAAAAAAAAGACTCGAACCATAATATTACAAATAGATTTTAGAAGATGATAAAATCATGGAATTATTTTTTATCTATGAAAAACTTGTTCTTTTTTTTCGACATTAATTTTTTAAAGAATTTTCAAAATATATGAAAAAAATCCAAATAAAATTATTAGTGAATATGTATGTTAGAATTAAAATCCCTACATCTAAAATTATAATTCCCTTTCTATCATTCATCTTGATCAACTTTTTCTTAATTTAGTACAACATATAAAGATAACACCAAGCTTATAAGTTTGAGTCTCGTCTTCCACATTTGTAATATACATTATAAATAAAAGGTTATAAAAACATTTTTCGTCCGTCTACTTTCATTAAAGTTACAATTTAATTTGTAACGATTTAGTCACTGTGCTTTCACATTAATTTCTAAACTTTAGTATGTAACAATTTAATTCCTAAGGTTTAAAGTTTGTAACAATTTAGTTTGAACTTTTTTTTAAAGTTTTTTATGTACATAGATCGATAAATCAAAGAGGGATCAAATTTGTATATAAATTATGAAGATTAAATTGTTATATGATAAAATCAACACTTAATTTAGACTTCCACCGTAGAAACTAATTTGTTATAAATTTTAAACTATAAAGATTAAATTGTTATTTTAACGGGAGTAGAAGATCACATGTGTTTCTTTTTTCTTTTTTTTTAAACCAAAATCATATATTTAATTGAATTTAGATCTTTCTTTAAATTGGAAATAGGGGTTGGAAAAAAAAAACCCAAATTACTGGTTGGATAGGTTTCCGGTTAGTTTTATTTTGGAGGGATTTGTTTTGGGATAAGAGGGGCATCTTTTTTAACCAACGGCGCAGTAATGAGGTAGTTGACTTATGCAACTTTTTTTTCCCAACATTTTAGCCAATTATTTATGATATTTGGGTGGTATTTAATGAAATATATAAATCATTTTTTTTTAATTTATGGGTTTATTTGAAAATAAAATTGTATTTTTTTTGGGAGTTCGAAAATAAAATTGTTGTTGTTTCTTTTGTAAGAATTTTCCAGTACTTAAATTATTGGTGTTGTATTTTTACTAAAATAACGAACTAGTTTTTGTGTTTTTTAAATTAGTAACAATTTAGTCTGTAGACTTTAGAATGTAAAAATTTAGTATTTTTGTTTTAGTACAACATGTGGGGTGGGAGATCGAACTCACAACCGGTCAATTATCGCTGAATTATACTCGCTTTAGCGTAACAACCTAGTATTTACTTAAAAATCTCATCAAAATTAAGTGTTGATTTTTATCCTATAACGATTTAATTTTTATAGTTTATAACCACATTTAAATTTATCGATCTACATATATAAGAAACTTAATTAAAAAAAATTTTGCGATATGGACTAAATTACTACCAATTTGAAAGAACATAAACTAAATTATTATACATTAAAATTTATAGACAAAATTGTTACTTCTACGCAAGTAAGACCAACAATATTTGTTAATCTAAATTGTTTGTATTTAAAAAATTAAGTACCATATTAGTTTAAAAGATTGCTAATAAATCATTTTTATTTTTATTTTCATCCTGGCAATTAAATTTTTACACTCATTCATTGTATTATAAAACATAAATAATCTAAATAGAGACTGAACTTTTCGTGAAAGATTCTTCGAATACTTGAAATATAATTTTATAAAAGCTTATAGAGTAAAGTTGAAATTTAAAAAACACAATGATGAAATTGTCTATGAAAATTCAAATGCTAAAAGAAAATTTTTAATTTTAAAAAAATATATTTCTGAAAAACTCATTAGAGATTTTTTTAGTACGATATATAGAGATGGAGGATCGAACTCACGACCTCTTAGTTGGAAATATATATCAATTATCACATAACTATGTTCGCTTTAAAATGTAGAATTATTACTTAATATAATGTATTTATAAGATGATACCTTCTTATTTCTAAAAATTTAATTATGTCAACCAAAATAAATAAGTAAATAAACATTAAAATTAATCGTATCAATTATTTCTCAATCAAATCGATCAACTTTTATCGTTCAAATCAACTGAAGTAACCCATATGACATTGTCTAAAGATGATGAATCATAAAGAACTAGAAACGCTAATTACATAATATTATCTTAAGATCGAGACAGAAGATCATGGATTCCTACAACTACTAAGATTGAATACGTTATTTTTAATTCTCAAATTTTCAAAGCCCATCCCCTTAACTTTTTTTTTTCTTTTTTTTGTTTTTGTGAAAATATAAAGAGTTGTTAATTTGTTGGAAAAAAAGATGAAAGAGAAGAAAATTGCACTAATTGAATTCTAAAAGTCAAGCCCTTTGATTTTTTTTTCTTTTTTTATTTATTTTATTGTGTGGGTGGTATTATGTTTCATGTCTCTTTCTCTCTCTACAACTCATAATTGCTTTCTGAGTCAGCCATTAGTAATTAAGAAAAAACAAAATAATAAAATTAAGTCATTGTTTGGCTATTAATAAACCCTCTTTTTTTCTTTAATTTTATTTTCCTATTGGGTAAGTGAGGGAATTTTCCAAAGTTTAGTGGGGTATATGTGGAAATTTTTGACTGCACACGTGTGGGTCATGAAGCAGCACGTGGGAATTTGTTCAAAAGGAGTGGTTTGGAATCTGAGAAGACTTTTCAAAAGTGCTTTGGCTCTTTGCCTTCCTTCCCATGTGGGACAGCACTCTCCCCTATTGGCCATTAAGATTTTTACAGGCTGGTTTTAATGGGTTTTTTTTTCTTTCTTTTTCCTTTTTTGAGTGCCTTCAAAGTTGGGCAAGTGATAATCTTTCCTCAAGTTACGAATTGAAGAGATAGAGATGACAAGGATTTTGAGACGTGCTTCTCATGTTGACTTTGTGGAAAATTTTAATTTTTGTTGTCGATCCCATGAGAATTTATAATTTGCATCACTTTGGTTGGGTAAAATTAAGTGGGAACATGTGGCTCTCTTCTGTTGAGATGCATGTGTCCGAGCCTCAATTTAAATGTGTCGAGGATATGGAGGAAGTGGCCAGTGTGTTCGAAACAATAGCTTAGTTAGACTTCGATTTGGACAATATTTCGACCGATCTAGCATCTGTTGACATTCGTCATAACGATTATGTTGCCATGAGATCTTCTAACCACTAGTGGAGGATTCACTGAATGACATGAATGAACACCATCAATGTTAAACATACTTAAGTTTCGGAGTGTACGTGGCTGAACACCACATTAGCCTAAGGTTATGTTTGCAAGTCGCTTGTTAGTCCACATATGACATTGGCTATAAGCTTGCATCAACGCTTTGTTTCATTTTCCAATTGGAATAATCCATGTTAGAAATGGAGGAATCCATATTCAACGAGTGGAGTTTCTAGAAGAAAAATCTAAATTCCCTATTTATTACATTATTTTTTTAGTACAACATGTGGGGGGAGATCGAACTCACGACTTCTTGGTTAGAGATATATGTCAATTATCGTTGAGTTATGCTCATTTTGACCCCTATTTATTGCATTTGATGTAGTTAGGACGAATGTTTTAATTGTCGAGGTTGACAGATAATGTATCAATTTTATGAAAATATCGACCAAAGGTTAATAATGATGAATATTTCTAAAATATTTATAAAAATCAATAAATTCATTAAAAAAATCATACTAGTTTTAATTTGTGTAACTTGTATTTTTTTTTCCGCGTTAAAAACTTAACATATAGTTTAATTGAGTTGTAAAAGTCACATAATTCGTTTTCAAAAGTTTACTACTACATTGTATTTTGTTTTTTTTTTTAAATTAGACGTAAAAAAAATATTTAAAGATAGAAAACTAAAAGCACGTGGTGGTTATCAAATCAAGTAGGGTGCATTTTTGTTAGTGATCTTGGAGATTAAATTAAATATTTAGTTTAATCTAAAAATATCATTAATTAATTTATTAAATAAAAAATGTTATAAATTTGGTTAGAATTTGTATTTCACGATATTATATAATCTATAATATATTATATTTTACATGTTTTAATTTTAATAAAAATGAAATGAGTTTATAACATGAAATAGTGTATTTATCAAAGTTTTAATCTTTTTAAATATAATGCTGTATTTTAAAGTTTTTGATTCAAAATCTGAAAACTTAAAACATAAGGGTCTCTTTGGTTGGTAATAAAAACAAAAATCTAAAAATAAGTGATTTGATTAAAACCATATATATTATTTTGTGTTTTCATATATACATGTTTGGTATCAGATTTGGTATCCCAATTTAAAAAATTGTTCAATGTTTTGTGATATATTTGTAGACTAAAAGTAATTACAAACTAAATATTTAGTTTAATCTAAAGTAATATTTATTAATTTATTAACATTTTTTAATGAATTTTGTATAATTATTATTTTACAACGTTATATAATTTAGAATACATTATATTTTATATGCTAACAAACATATAATAAGTTTGTAATATGAAGTCGTACATTTATCAAAATTTTAGTCATTTTAAATGTAATTCCGCATTTTAAAAATTTGTCGTTTTCAAAATTTATACTATTTGGATCGAGAAAACAGTTTTTAAAAACAAATCCCCCTACCTCTTCAAACGTGTATTAACTTAATTGATTTGATTCATTGAATCTGGTAGTTTTCAACCAAACAAACCTTAAAAGGGTTTTTTGGATTACAAAATTAAAAAATAGTTTTTGAAAACAAAACCTACCAAATAGATATTCATTGAATTTTTTGATTTAGTAAATCTGAAAACAACTGGGCCTTTAATTTGCCTTAAAATATATATACACACAACACACAGATGTAAGACACAGACAGAAAGAAATAGAACTGTAAAAGAAATTATTTTGATTCGGCTGTCTTTTTTTCGACTTTCCTTGTCCAATCTATACAAGGGGAGCGAAAGATAACGAAAAGGAGACAAAGTCCTAACTAAATCATAACACAAGCTAACCATTTCATCTATCATATCAGTCGAGTCGATCCGTCCCTCTGTTAGAGATGTTCCAGAAATGTCTGCGATCGAGTAAATAGCTCGATGAAAATTTAAAATCTTGAAAAATTAAAATTAAAATATTTTAAAATGGTGAAAAATAAAGAAATTTATTAGTAAACAAATACAAAGAAAGGTATATATGTACTTTAAAAAAAACAAGGTAAAAATAAATTATAATGGATTTTAGTGGAATCTTCGCAGAACTAAAAAGGAAATTGAAAGTTTAAATACTATCGTAGTAATTCTACTTTTTGCTTTGATTTCGTTTTTATTCCTCTATTTTCTAACCGTTCGTTTTGGTTTCGGTATTTTCAACTTTAGTTCGTTTTATTCATTATTTCAATACTTTTAAAAGCGACAAATTTGATAAATCTTTACAAATTTTAGTGCATATTTTATATACGATATAAATCGTTGAGTACAAATTTATGATTTTATCTAAAAAAATATATATTAAATAAAGTATAGAGTTTAAAATAGTATTTAAACCAAAATCGAACGATAGTAATTATTTTATTATTTGGAAAAGAAACAAAATAACTAAAAACCACATTTCTTTTTCCATTCAAAATGGTCAAAAAGGCATGAAAGGCATTTTGCATGATCATGATGTGTGATGTGTCCATCCAAACACATCATATTCAATGATTTTAATGGTTCCCATATTTCTTATTGTCCTCATGCCATTAAAGATACCATGTCCCATCATTTTTCTAAAAAAAAAAAAAGTAATTAAGTCAAAAAAATACTAATAAAATAAAATAATAAATTGTACCTAATTTTTACTTTTTATTGTTGTCTTAACTAAAAAAATTACTCAAGTGGGGAATTTTTTTGTTTTTTAAGTGGACATATTGGATTGGATGGCTATTATTTAATTGTATAATAAAAGTTATTTACTTCAATTCCTTGGGAAGGGATGAGGTCTCCTCTCTTTTTTTTTTCTTTTTTTTATTACATGTTTCATATTTTGTTTCTTTGTTTGTTTTTTTTTTTCTTCCATTTAAGGTGTTCTTGATAAGAGGGTAATTTTTTTAATATGTTAGTTATGTTTTTAAAATAAAACATAAAAATAGTATTTTAAAATTAATTAAAACGCTCAAAAGAACAACACATTTTAAAATTGTTAAGGAAAATGACGTTGTTTGTTTTAGTGAGTAAAATGACAATTTTACGAATTAGCCAATTATTTATTCTTTGATTCAAATATTTTTTTGGCCTATGAATTTTTATTCATTAATTTAGGTTAAGTTAGGTTGTTTTGATGCCTAAACTTTTTATTAGTTTTTCATTTTATTCTATGGATTTGATTTTTTTTAACCTTAAATTTGTCCATATCTTTTATTGATTATTTATTTCTTTTTATCAATTGATTATCGAAAGCTTAGTTTTTAATATTTAAACTTTTTTTAAAGTACATTGAAAACATGGTAACAAAATGCATTATATCGTACCTAAATTACACTACTTTTAGAATAGGAAATAATTGTTGGATTTTTAATTAAAGTTTGATCGACTAAAATAACTAGTGGTATTAAGTTTAAGAATTAAAATCAAAATTATATAGCAAAACTGAACCTAGCTCAAGTGGTTAAAACACTTATCTCTAACTAAAAGGTCATAAATTTGAACCCACATCCTCAAAAAAAAATCAAAATTATTTAGTTTTATTTAATTATACAAATATTTTGAAAATTGTCATTTTGACTTTAAAAATATTAATAATTTATTTTTTTCCAAAGTCAAGTTAACTTTTAATTACGGTAGTTAATGTTTCTCAAAATAATAATAACGGTAGTTAATACTTTAATAAAAAGTTGATGAAAATATCAGATTTTGAAAATTGTGGTGATATTTCCAAAAGAAATAAATATTCAATGCCACCTCTATTATTTTTAGCTTTAAATACTAATTTTAGGACCATAACCATTTCAAGCACGATAAAATTTTTTAAAATATAGTCATAAATTTGTCTTAACAAATTTCAATTTCAATCAGTATATAATTTGTTTTAAATTTTTGTAACTAAGGATTAAATTAGTTATTTTTTAGAAATACAAAGACCAAAACAGATATTTTAAAGATATAAGAACTAAAAGAACAAAAGTTGAAAGTATAGATACCAAAATCAACGTTTTGAAGTGCACGAATGAAAAAATAATATTAAAATATTTATAACTATTAGGTATATATTAAAAAAGAAATATAAAAATGTGAACATCTCTCGTTCTCCACCTTTACTCGCCATTCATTTGTTTCACTTGCTAGATCATTCTATCCTAAATCCAGACTTGATAAATCACTCATCATCTGCTCCAAAATATATGCTTTTAACCGGTATTAGCAATAATTCAGAGGTTTGAATTTTCGCTCACTGAAATAAATAAATAAAGAAGATTTATTTGTCTCCATCACTATCTTTCTAAAAGAGTTGATTCCGAAAATATACACCGCCTTTTCAGAGTTGGAACTCCATCTCAGCCACCGGTTAAGGTCGGTTGAATTTATTTCATTTTCCCAATTTCAATGATGTCATTCCCACTTCTCACCACATTACAAAAAATATTATATATAAATATAATTTATGGATAAAGATAATAATCTAGTGTATTAAAAAAAGATAATAATTTAATAGTAAAAACAAAGATAATAATTCAATAATTACTTAAAATATAAGTTTAATACTGTAGTTAAATAGCAAATTTGGTTACGTTGGTTTGGACATCATTTTAATTTAGTCTATAATATTTTTGAAAATTTTAGTTTAGTTACTTTTCATTTCAATTTTGTTTCTATAGTTTCGTTCTAAAAATAGTATTATAATTCTTGAAAGGTTTTAATTTTGTCCTATGATTAAACAAATCTCACAATTTTTCTCCCCTACTTGTTTTTTATTTTATTTTTTAATGTTGGAATGAGTTGATGTTATAGTTCTGGACCAAGTAAAAAAAGAGCAGGAGGGTTTTTAGGTGGACAAATTAAAAAATATTTTAAATATGATTGGTGAAGTTTAACAAAATTGTAGAGACTAAATTTAAATTTTTTAAATCATAAGAGCTAAAATGAAATATGCCTAAATTTGACCAAGTTGATAATTTAACCAAAAAAAGTTATGTTAAATATATGTTTTAGTTCCTAACATTTTGTTGTCTTTCAATTTAGTTATGTTATTTAAAAAGTTTCAATTTAATTTTTTATGTTTTAATATTTTAAATTTAGTCTCTCATCGATCGTTAGTGAATGTTAAAATTGATTGGCAATAGATTTACCTGAATCATATAATACTTAATTAATTAGCATAAATTATTTAGAAGAAAAAAAAGTTATCAAGAGACTAAAATTCAAAATTTCTAATGGTTTTTTAAAAATAAAAGATGAATTAGAGACTTTTCTCGTTCACCTTTTTTCATCTCCAAATTTCTATCCAATAAGTTTATTGTAGACTATTTTAATATTGCAAACCATAAATGACTAAATTAAAAAATATTAAAATACAGAAAACTAAATTAAAACTTTTAAAACATGCTCGAATTACTTTCAGCATAAAATGATAATTATAATAATATGAGAAGAAGTTGTCCAAGTGGCGAACCGCATAGGAAAGAGAGGAAAAAAATAAAAAACAAGAAAAAAAAAAGGAAAAAAAGGCGATAGGTGGGCCCCAGAGAACCGACGAAAGGGACTCGTGGACAAAGCTGGCCACGAGTTTTACAAAGTGGCCGGGTGGGGCCCACGCGTCAACCAATCCAAGAGTATTTCAGAGTCGTCGGACCAATCAGCTGCTGCCACGTTTTCGACCTAAAATAATAATAGTTGGAGCTCAGCTGCCTAATCATTCGCCACGTCGGATTATAGGAGTAGACTCATTCCTTAGACTCTCATTGTTCACCACATGTTTACAAATTAAAGCCTCCTTACTAGCGGTGTTCATGGGTTGGGGTCGGGTTGGGGGTATTTTTGAGAATTCGGATTGGAAATTTTTGGGAATCGTCCGGTTGTAAAACGATGGTCAATCCAATCCAACCCAACCCAACTCAATAAATCGGGTTGGGTCGGGTTGGGTCGGATTGGGTTGTTGGGTTTTTTTTTTTAATTGATTAATTAATTTACTTTTGTTTTGTTTATAACATGGAAAAAAAATAGAAAAATCAAAATCTTAATTTAAGCACAAATTCAAATCCTAATTGAAACCAACGTGTAAAGTCCTAATTTAATACAAATTTTAAAATTTTACATTATCCAAAGTTTATCTAAAAGTCCAAATCCAAATTGAAACCAACATGTAAGTCCTAATACAACAATATTAAAAGCTTAAGAGATGGGTGAGAGGGAGATGAAATGGAAAATGTTAGAAAAGAGAGAGAATCCAAGATTCAAAAGGGAGATGATTGAATTGAAACCTAAAATCAATGGTTGAGATTTAATGAAATGGATTTAAAAAAAAAACTTATAATCTCGGGTCGGGTCGGGTTGACCAGGGATTTTCAAGGGTAAACCCGAGACCCGACCCAACCCGGTCGGGTTGGGATTTTTCCAACCCAACCTAACCCAATGTTAGATTCAACCCAACCCAACCCTTATGGATTGGGTTGGGTTCGTCGGGTTATCGGATTCCTTGAACACCCCTACCCGATATTAATTATTGCTTATTTTATTTCATTTTTGTTGTCTTTTGGTGTCTAATAAAATAAAATAAAATAAAATAGTAGGTTATTTTTATTGTATAATGGCTTTATTATATTAGGATTATTTGTTTGATGATGGGTAATTTTGTCTTGTTGGATCCTTTTTCTTTCTAAAATATCTTTGTTAATAGTATCAAGAAAAAAAAAAGAGATCGATGAAAAGTAAATAAAATATATGAAAATAGAATCATCGATGTCATCTTAATAACTCTAATATTGTATAATTATGTCACGTAGTCATTTCTAGTTAATATTATGTTTTTTCGAACATATCATATGAGTACCATGCACTGTTTGATTCGCATTGTCAAGCCTCGAACTAGAGGACTCCACAACTAGAGCCATATTTTAATTATGTTTAGGTTGAGACGCTTTGATTTATACATGACAACATACTCGTATTGTTGGGATTTATGTCATAAAACTGAATACAATTTATCAATAAAAATAATTCAATTGTCTTCATGTGTACTTGACTGACAGGAGGATCATGTTGGATCATGTTCAAGTAGTACCCTAAAGAATCGATAGTATCCTAAAGAATTGATAGTATCTATATGATTAATGTTAGGTGCTTATCCTAGTAACATTTTGTTGTACGACCCACTTTGTAAAAGTACAAATGATTTGATCTTATTAATCGTTAATGTAGAGACATACGAGTAGAAATATCATTATTCAATAAGTTTATATAAGACTACAGCACAATGTGTCAAGTTTGTACTTTTTCGTAAGATTGTTTGGAAAATTACACACACATCACTAGGATGATCATATGCTCATTTAATATTAATCCTGAGTGTGTATGAAATTCTATCTAGTCGATGTGTTCTTTTATTTACACAGGTGAGTGTAACCACATTGTTCGCGCAATAAACTTACTATTTTGAGAACATATTCAATTGGAGAGCTAAAAAATTCCTATACAGAAATCCATAACCACTAAATATTGGAAAGTACAAAGTGTGTATTTCTTATTTAGCAGGTATATAAGTGATTTTCTTTGGTTTGGGGCTTAGGACAAGATGATACATGCCTTCTTGATATCGGAAGAAGGATTTTCGCATGATTAGATAATAGAAGACTATTCATATGGAATCAAGTGACAAAATGATAATTTTGTCCCGCCGGAACTATGAATCACTTTGTGAAGCGGTACTTATGATTATACCTATCAACATAGCTCATATACAATGTATGAGAGTGCAACCCTATAGATTTATAGTGGTGTTTCCCTAGCTAGGTTAACAGTAAAATTGGTTAATTAAATTCTTTAATTAGTCAATATATGTAACCTCTGGATTAATGTCATATGCTTTACTTAATTGAATACACCATTCAATAGACTTTTCTCAAGCTATGACTCTATTTTAGCCGCTCTTTGAATTTTTGCGTGACTTATGAGTCGATAAGTTAACAAATTTGTGAAGTCTACAATCTTTACATAATTTGCTAAAAATCTTATTGTTTTCATCCTTTTTTTCAAGAGACATTTTGACAAACATAACATACTAGTGTAAGCAAGACTTCTTTGGTATCTTTTCTAGAAAACAATATTTTAATTATATTTAGATTATATGAAAATACCACCTAAGCATGTTTTCATATTCGACACCTTAAAAAGTAATGAAAATATGAAATACAGTTTTATTTTTCATTAAAACTCACTACCATTTGGTCGTACATAGATGCATATTAATCCATTGAGCTATACCCTGGTTGGTGACCATCAAATGCACACTTAATTACATCACAACTCGTTAAATCATTTACGATAAATCAAATTATTTAAAAGATAATTAGATCTAATATTGTATTTTTTTCTTCTTAAAAATTGCAAGTTAACATTAGAAATGTCCGAATTTCTTTCCCTGCATCTGAGTTATACCACATCATAAAGAGACTTTTGTTATAAAATAAAATAAAATAAATTTAAAAAACTTTTGCCTTATGTGGAAAAACAATTATGCTAAATTGTACTGGTAGACTTAATTTTATATACGGTTAAATCTTTCCATTTTTGTCAATCTGAAGATAGCTATGTTGTTGAAAACTAAAAAAAAAACCTCTTCACATTTTTATTGTACATAATTAGTTAAAAAAATATTATAATCTTAACTATTAAAAGTTAAATATTAATTAAAAAATAGAGCTTTCACGTTTTTAAAAATCCAATTAAATAGGTTTGGAATTCTTTATGGTTTGAATTTTGGCTAATATTCTAAAAATATTTGAAAAAAC
>NW_019104564.1:622781-663506 GCF_001995035.1 Momordica charantia | reverse complement strand
AAATATTAGGGGAGACAAACTAGGGGGACCAAAGGCTATTGCCAGCCAATGCCAGGGCATAATAGGTAGAAGAGTCCCCCTCGGAGATATTTTTTGGTTGTGGTCTTAATTCATCATTTTTAATTTTATTTCTTCAATGTCAACCTTCATTTTCATCGTCACTTAAACTCGTGTTTTTATATTCAAAAACCGTCTCAAGGGTGTTAGAAGTGGATGAAACATAAGCAATAACCTTCAGAGAAAGTTTAACAACAACTGTCGTTTAGATTCAAACATCGTCTCAAGGATGTTAGAAGTAGCTAGATGAAACAGAAGTAATGACCATCAGAGAAAGTTTAACAACAACATTGCGACGAGCTTAACAAATCTGATCATTGAAACTGACCCCTAACAATCTACGCCCTACTATAGTCAAATAGATAAGATTACACAGCAACCAAGATATGTTGGTAAAGGAAATCATTGAGATGTCGAAAGCATTAAGGGATTTAGTAGCCCACGAAGTTGCTAGACCCGTTGTAGAAAAGGCATTTTCTCATGGATTTTATCAAGGGCGTGTTAATTTTTTTTTTTTTTTTACTTCCTTTTTGTTCTTTTGTCTTTATTTACCACGCAATGTCAAAAAAAAAAAAGAACTTTTAAGTCGGTGGTATTTTAATGTAGTATAAGAATTTAGAGATTTTAGGCAAGTTTATATAGTACATTATCAAAATAATATAAAGACGTGTTGCATATATATGATTCAATATCTTCATCCCATAACCTTCAGCTCAATGGAATATTCATCTAGCCCACTTTCAAAATCTATCACTTATGGTCGAGTGATGATTGGCGCAGTAAGAATAATAGTATACTTATTGAGTATTGTATTTATTTTCGAACCCACCGATAATGAAATGAAATGGTTTGTACCCGATTGTTTGGTGTTTGAAAGGTTTTGAATCCAACCATTATAATGGTGGGTATGGGTATGGTTGTGTGACACACAAACTTTAATGTTTCACTTTTGAATATTTGAATATTTTTGTGGTTCCTCGAATGGGTTTAGAGAGGAATCCAAAGAGTTAGTGTTGCCTTTCAAATTGGGGACACAAGTCTCTTTTTTGTCACACCATTACCCCAACCAAAACGCCACCGTTTTAACAACTTTGAATCACCAAAAGTGGTGAAGGTAAAAGCACTTTAACATTAATTTTTTTCTTTCCTTTTTTCAAATATCAAAACATGAGGATAGATCTATAAAATAAAATTTTTGTAAAGCATGATATTGTAAATTTGAGTTGTTGCTTTAAAATAATAATAATTATAATAAGTCGGTGACACTATGGTGTTAAAAATGTACATTATTTTTAGAATTAAGGGACAACTACATATATACGCTATAATGGTCCATCTAAAAACATGAGATTTAATGTCTGAGGATAATAAATATATATGAAGAGAGACTCTATGATTAGAAAGAAAGCAAAATCACGATTTTCAACTCTCTCATATGCGTACTTTTTAACTATATCTTCTAATAAAATATTGAGAAAAAGTCTCTTCTAGAAGTAAAAAAATCTCATGTTCCTAGAAATTTTTTTACTCACCTACAATAAATGCATGGATTTTAAATTTTCAAAATTCATGTAACGGACCTGGACAATTTTTATCCAAGTCAAAACTCAAATCTAACTTTAGTGGAACAAATGGACGGTACATGAACTAGCTCGTGAAGGTACGTAATCTCATTGGAGGGTCAAATCCCTAGGTTCCATATTTTGGTCGAACTAAAAAAACTGTCAACTAATAAAATTAAAACGGTAATAAATTTGAAATTAAAGAAAATAATAAAGAATTTGGATTCATTAAATAAAACATATTAGGAATATTCTATGAAGGAAGTCATTAAACAAGTATTAATATTCTGTATAGGCCTCGCTTGGGAATTGGGCCTCCTAAGCCAGGCCTCATGGATAGGCAAGGCCCACGGGTGATGAGCCTTCCTGATAAATCTTGGTGGCGACAAAGGCCCAAACGGGCTCGTGAATATCAAAAGTTTTATTTTACATTTTAAGTTAGTTTAAAAATGTCCCATTCAAATCAAACTCAAATTCTTACGTCCTACTTTCTTTTTAAGTAAAACATGTGGTGTTGAGAATTAATTGTCTGCAAACCGATATGTTATGGTACGAATCATCAAGCCTACCTAATAGGTCGGCCTAGGATACTTAGATGCAGTCGAATGCTATTTAGATATCCAAAGGTAGGGGTAAATCTAGGAACCAATACGGACCATCGGTCTATAGTGAGGCACTCGTTAGAACAACCTTCAAATACCTAAATGGGACAGGTAGCTATCCATTTGATTACTATAAATACACCACCACCCCATCAAACTAGGTGTGAAAATCTGTCTAAGCTCGGATACAAAACTAACTTGAGCGTCGGAGCAGCTTACCTATTCCTGCAGGTCCCTCAAAGAAGCTTGCTTCATACAGCTCGCGCCGACCTAACAGGTCACGCCACGGGACTTAGGTGAATTTTGGCATTAACATGTGAGATGAAAATTTTTGAACTATACTTATGTTAGCTATACATGTAACTAGAGAGTTTGAGAAAAAAAAATTACCAAAATATTTTTTATTATATGTATTTTTACTTTCCCAACAAAATGATTGGAGCATATCTATCACGACTAATAAACAAAAATTAGGGTTACATCTTAAAATATCATCGAATAACAACTTATCACGTATGTCATAAGAGAAAAGATTATCGTGTTGTTATTTACAAATATTGGTGTTGGTAACTTTAAAAACAGGTTAAATGTTTTCTTAAACAAAAACTGATGGGTTAAACTTTTGGAAGGATACAAACATAAAAAATAAAACAATAGATTGTAAGGATATTTTATATAAGGTTATGTAACAATTTTAGTTTGTCTGTAATAGGCCATTCAATTTTGTACCCAACAAAATTTAAATGGTCATTAGATTTTAAATTTTGTGCTTAATCATTGATTTTTTTTTTAAATCTCATGATGACGAATCTATTTAGGAATTAATTTTCTATGTGTAGTAGGGTCGGTTGTCATATGAAATTAATCAAGATGCATGCAAGCTAGCTCAAACACTCACGGATGTAAAAAAAGAAAGAATAATATTAAACTTCTAATTTCATTTTTAATAAGTCTGGGATAATCTATTCAATGCTTTTTAATATCCATTAACTTATTGTACCGAAAATTGATTTTTTCTTATAATAGGACATTTACTTTACAATTTGGTGTATGATAAGTTTATGAATGGTATAAAATGTTAAATTAGGACCTACTAGAAATATAATTACAAGTTTAATTCATGATTTATCGGACATTTTTAAAATTTATAAATATAAGATATTAAATTGAAAATTTAAGAAAATATTAAATACTTTATAAAATTTATAGACTAATTAGATAAACTTACGTTCTATTAATTATTTTAAATTTAATAAACCTATTATTAAAAAAATGAATTTTGTTTCTAATGGGGTTCAAACCTTTCAATTTTGTGTACAATAAGCCATTCATAAACGATAATATTACCAAATATGACATATGTTTCTTCTTTTTCTTTTATTGTTTTTTCGTCTTTTCTTGTTTCTATTTTTATTATGACAAAAAAGACAACAGTGTTTGGTAACCAATTATGCTCTAATCCTTTGAGCTACATGCCCCACCCCGAGGTACCCTAAAAAAAGGAACCTTTCCTCTCCCGACATTTGCCGGTTAAGAAGATGTGAAAGCGCCCCTCTCTCTATAAGAACGGTGCGTTTCAATGTGTGAAGTGAGAGGGAAGAGGTTTCATAATTGGGATTTTGAATAAGACCAACTTTTCATTTTTCATTTTATTTCCATCATATTCAAAAGTAATAAAAATTAGAGGCGTTAAGCTTTTTTTGTTTTCTAAAATTTTACATTTAAGAATGGTAAAATTTTTATGTGAAAATTAAAATTTTAAAATAAACATTCAATTTTTTAATGTTATATTTAACTTTTAATATATATCATGCATTTTATAAGTTGGAATTGATAAATCATTTTTTATTTATATTTTGGAAAAAAATTAAAATGAGTGAGTTCCAAAAATTGAAAAATAAGAAACATATATAGTAGAAATAAGATTGAGCGGATGCATATATATAGTTTTTAAAATTGTTTTCGAATGATGTGATCTAGATAGTAGAAATAGTAAAAACATCTAATTATTTTTCGATTTTGAATTTGAAACCGTAAAATGCATACATTAAAAAAAAGGTGGATAAATATACTCTTTCATATTATAAACCCATTTAGATATAATTAAATTTAAAAAAATGTAAAATATCATACACTATATAACATGATGAAATAATAATTATACAAAATTTATAACATATATATTAAAAAATAAATTAATATTATTTTAGATTGAACTAAATATTTAATTGTTAACTACCTTAGTTTTCAAATAGGTTACGAAATTATGGAATACAACTCTTTTTTTCTTTATACATTTAAGTTAGCTTACCTCAACGATAATTGAACTATATCGTCAATATGTTGTACTAAAAAAAGAACACACTCTTGCATTCTTAAACTCAATAAAATACATAAATTAAATTAAACGATTTATTAGATACAACTAAAGAATTACAAAGTTAAATAGAGCATAATTCAACCATATAAATTTACGAGACAGCACGTAGTATAATTTATGAATGAAAAAAGAGAATGTGAAGGTATAACAATCTCACCAAGTAAAAGCCGTAGTTTCCTGAAATGCATATAAACCACACGCAGAAGAGAGAGAGATTTGGGCGTTTTGGTTCTGCTTTTGCACCAATAAACGCAGCTTCCATGGCGAATCAACGCCATTTACTGTGATTTGGCGAGCTACTGCTCTGCTCTCCTGCTATATGACCCGATTCTCCGACACTACCCGTTTCTCTCTCTCGCTCCTCTTCTTTAACCTCGCTCGCCTCTCTCTCTCCTCCACTCTCCATCTCTGCAAGTCCCTCGCCTCCAAAACCCTAGCCCTTTTCGCCATGGACGATCTCTTCCCCAATGACGACGACTTCTGGGACCTCGACGTCGCTTCCCGCTCCAGACCCCCCCAGCGCCCCCGCCTGCTTAACGACTATGACCATGACGACAATGAGCGAGACAAGGTCTACTTCGTTCCCTACAGGTATTCTATTCCTTGTCCTGCCCCTGCTCCTCTTTTTATTGTTTTTACTTGGTGGGTACTGAAAATGGATTTGGGATTTTTGTGATTTAATTGATTTTGGGTTGTTTTCTGATTGAGGCGATTGATTGAGGGGCGGGGGTGTTTTTGATCAAGGAGTTGGGATTGGAGACTTCTGCATGTTGCTTATCCTTGTAGTTTGATCACTGGGAACTAAGTGGTTCTTTTGGGTTATGATTATGTAAATTGGTGCTGGTTGAGTGAGACAGTTCTCCCCTCTATCGTAGCTTACATTTGCGTTTGCATTGGATTTCAGGTGGTGGCGGGAAGCTCATAATGACAGTGATCAAGTAGGAGGTGTTTTATACAGTGTGTCATCAGACGAGAATGATGATTCTGGAATTCTGTTGGAGCTGAAGAAAGAAGAAGTTTCAATAAAAGATGATGGTGCAGAAGAGGGGTTTTCTGGTCGTGAATTTGCCTTGATAGGGGAAGCCATGTGGTTGCAGGCCCTAAAGCGGTGAGGCATGATTCTTTTGCTACTTACTTATAACCACTGCCCCTTCATTGTAGCCTCTGGAGATGGGGTCGTTTTATGGTCAAAACTTACGAGAGGTTTTGTACTGGCGATTTCATGTCTCAAGTCCCCCAAGTAATAATATAGAATGGTCAATATATTATTAGCTATCTTCTTCTTCAATATATTGTACTAAACGTGAAGATTTTACTAAAAGATACAGCCTTTTCAGCTATGTCGTGATGTTGATTCCTGAAGGAGGAGAAAGCTGTCTAGAAAATATGGGAAGGAGGAGCATTGCTCGGTTTTGGAAATTTAGCAGCTTGAAGATTCAAAGTTTGTGTCCAAGACTCTACACTTTGGCTATAAATTAGAAAATTAAAGCGAATTATATGTGCTGTCAAGATAGGAACACTTGAGTCTTCAATTCTAGAAGAAACCTAAATGATGCATAAACTTTGTAATATACGTTCCTCTATATTCCTGATTAATTAGTCATCAGAAAGGAGAAAAATAAGTGGTTCTGGATGCTGTAGGCTTCCATGTTATTATCTACCAACACGGTTTTTAATCACCCCATTCCAAAAAATACCATCTTTCCCATCCAGTTTTCTAAACGAATATGGAAACCAGAAGCTCCAAAATTCCCAATAAGCTCAAATTCTACATTGGAGCCATTTTCTTTAGGCTTGTGGTGGGCAAATTTTTGTATGCCTGGTTTTGTTTCCTTTTTGTATTCTTTCATTTATTCAATGAAAGCTTGATTATATATAAAAAAGGTCAACTTCTACATGTGGTCTCTTTGCTGGGAGGGAATGAATACCAATGAAGGTCTGCTGAGTGTCATTCTAATACCCAGATATCTTCTAGTTAGCGCATGCATCTTGTGCAAATAAGAGAATGGAACAGTCTTATCATATCTTCTTTAACTGGTAGTTTATTCTCAAATGGTGACATATGTTGCTAAAAATCTTTGATAGCTGATGCTGCCTTCATAGAATGATCAAAGAAACTCTTGATCGAGTCTTATGGTAGGTACCCTTCAAAGGGAAGAACTTCCTGTGGAGCAACACTATAGAAGCTCTTCTTTGTGAGCCCCAGTGGGCAGCCCAGTTGGCAAGGGCTTGGGGTCTCTTGGTCATACTGGCTTAGAGGTTTCAAGTTTGAACTTTTTAGTGAGCTTAATACCAAAAACCCTTGATATAAAGAAAAAGAAAAAGCTCTTCTTGTGAACTTTCGCCAGATTTTTTATTTTTTTTTTAATTTTTTTTTAAGGAACAACATTTTCATTATCAAAAGAGGCAGTACAAAATGGGGAGATGAGATATCCCCTCAGGCCAAGGGATTACAGAAAGTAAACTTTTGCCAGAAATGAATAGAACTTTTCAGGATTTGTTTGTTGATAATGACAGACATCTTTTGGGAAAGAGCGAATGGTTTCGCGTTAAAAAGGAGCTCTCTTTATAGACATTTATTATTTTTCTTTTGTGAACAAGAAAAGTATTATTTTTCTTCTGTGAACAAGGAACAAACTTTTTGTTGATAATATGAAAAGGAAGAAAATGTTTAAGAAGGATCTTTGTAGACATTTATTATTATTAGTATTATTATTTTAGTTATCCTCTTTTAGTAATTGGTGCCAATTGGGGTGCTTTAATCTAAGCTCTTAGTGGTCTTCTTTTGCACCTTCCTTGGGACCTTTGACAGTGTGGGAGAGGACCTCCCTTGTCTTCTCCCTAGTTCTGTATTTTGCATTCATAATTTGCTGCATTTCTGTTGAAAAAACAATCAAACGTAGTGGTCTTCTGCATTTTGGAACCCCATGATAGTGTGGGAGGGGGAGATCCCTTGTCTTGCCCCTCGGTATTGTATATTGGAGTGAAAGGTTTCCTTAAAAAGGTGAAAAATTATATTTAGCATTTGTCTGCGATAAGAAATTCTATAATTTTTTTTTATTATTATTATGATTATTTTTTAATGAAAAAACAAGCTTTCATCGAGAAAAGAATGAAAGAGAACAAAAGAACGTGCCAAGGGTTACAAAAAACCAGCCCAAAATAGCCCACGATTTGGGGAGCCCCCGAACTAGCTATACAAAAAAGGGCTCCAATAAAAAATAATGTGATCTAACGGACAATTACAAAAGTCCTTAGAAACCGACACCCAAGTGGAGACATTAAACCTAGCCAAAGACCACACCTTCTCCCAAGATCTCTCCCCATCCCTAAAAATTTTATTATTCCTCTCTAACCCAAGGCCCCAATAAACTGCAAAGAACCCAATGTGTCATAAAATTCGGCCCTCATTCCAGAATGGAGGAAACAAGAGGACTTCCTCCAAGACATGCAATATCTACTCTTGGCCAAGCACACACCAAACATCTAGAAAAAGCAGTCCCAAAAAAAGCTAGCAAATCGAACCCCACAAGATGTGATCCAAATTCTCAGCCACGTTCCTGCAGAGACAACACCACTACAGTCTCACCATAAAAGAGGAATGCCTTGCCATGTGATCTAGGGTGTTCACCATCCCAAGTAAAACTTGCCAATCAAAGAATTTGACCTTCTTTAGAATTTTGACATTTCACAATGAGGAGAACGAAAGACAACCAAATGGGGAAGGATCACCCAAAATACGGTAAAAGAGCAGTAGGAAAACCCCCTAAATGGTTCAAGAACCCAAACACAACGATCTCTCCCCCTGCACAACATCCCCTAACAAGGATATAAGGTCCACCACGTCAGCCGTTTCCCTATTAAATAAGAACCGGTGAAAGTCAAACGAGAATGAGGTGACGACCCAAAGGTAGGAATGAGACAAAAACAGATAAAAGGAGTAGAACTCCTTGACTTGCGTAAAAAATATATATAATAGTGAATCTAGTATGAGTAATAAAAGTGAGTACAGTAAAAAGATATAGTTTTGATGTCAATAGTTCTTCATCTCAAACTAAACAAATAATGAAGTGAAGAGATGTGTTTCTAGATTTCATATATATAACTTCTGTTTCTTTAGTAATCGTGATTTTTTCTTGAGTGGAAAATTTTCGCAGAAACAACCTTAGAATACAACCACCAAAAATAGGTCATGCCAAAATAGGGGTGTTCATATAGTGATTTTTCTGTCTTTTATTTGGAGGAGTGTTTATGATAGTGGGACATTACATTCGTATTGAATGTGGCTGGTAGCTGGTATTTTCTGTTCTCTGTATTGTATTGACGCGTCTTGTTTATTTTATAGGCATAATGACTACAATGCAACATCAAATTTTGCCGGCCGACTCTTCAAAGCTGAAGATACGTTACAGGATGTTTTTTCTTTGCAAATTAGGATTTTTGTATCATGGGAGACAAATTTGTTAACTGTGAAGATAAACCGAAAGGTGATTTCTCTATCTAGCCTCTAACACTAATTACTAATATTGAAAATGGACCTACTTAGTTTCTTTTAAGAAAAAAAAAGTAAAAAAAAAAAAAGATAATGGACCTACTTAAACTCTGATTGAAATCTTTTATCTTCTAAGCTGTAAAGGAACAGATTCAGTGTGTTAAATATTTGGAATGGAATCTTTGTTAGAGAAGGAACACTTGCTAGAAAATATGGAGGTTAGAAAAAGGATCTAGCCAATAAATATGGAGGCAAAGGAATAGTTACTAATTTCCTTGATAAATAACACCAGAAAGAATCGGTGATAAAGCCCCATCAATTTGATTAGTACAGAGGACTCTATTAGAAAATTCTACTATTCTTCTACAACCATACATTCCAAAAGAAAGCAAAATGGTGGAGCCAAGTAAAGATATCCATTGAGCATGCAGGTAAATTCTTAATTCTACTTTCCTCTCTAACCATACTTTGCAAAAGAAAGCAAAATGGTGGAGCCAAGTGAAGATATCTGTTGAGTATCAAGCAAATTCTTTCGAGAGTTTAGTTACCTTAAAATTTGTCCTTGCCAAAATGCATTCCTTTCTAATCAAACCCATCTATAAAGTTTGAGACTGAATGAAACATTGGCTTCTTTTTGGGTATGGAATTCAAAATGTACAAAATTTAATTTAATTTATTAGCTCTTAGATTCTGTAACTGGAATCTTGTGCGATTCTTTGTTGAGTAGATTCCAGTTTTCTTATGCAGTCCTTCCTCTCCTTATTAACAAAAAAGTAAAAGCGTTCAATTTCTAATTCCTTTTTTTTCTCTCTCTTTCTGATCTGTAAATCATGCATCTGATAGAAGACTGCATTTTCAGGATAACGTAGCTGACTTTTATAAGAGGGCTTCCATTATTTTTAATTCTAACTCTGAACTGGTAAGTTACCTTTCAAGTAATAGTGCAAGTTTCGTTTTAAACTTCCTTTTATACCCTGGTACTAATATTTATTTACCCTGTTAATCTAATTGGCAGTTTCACATTTGGGACTTCTCAGGGCAAACAAATCAACTTTTCACAAATAATATGAACAATTTGCTCGATGATTCTCCTGTTCAACGAGTCAAAGAGGCAAGTATATCTTTATTCGAGCAATAGGAGCTAAATAGATTTTTCAATGTTCTGTTGAGTTCATTGCCAAATGTCATACCAAACCTTGCTACTAAGTGAGAGTCAAGAAGGGAAGTTTCTGGATGTGGATTATGCATATATAGATTTGTTTTGTTCTTGATTTAGTTTCATTGTTTTCATTCCAATTAGTCAAAGATATTTGTTTAATCCAAGATGGATATCGATTGAATTAAGTAATATTCGTGTATTATAGGAAACGTAAAGTATATTATTTATTATGTAGGATGCAAATAAATTGTTAGAACTTGTGAAGCCTTTACTTAAACAGCATTGCACTTTTATCCTTTTATTTTGCCTTTATTCTTCACTTTACGTGCTTTAGATTTGAGATTTTATGGTTACATAACCAGCCTTTTATGTCAAATGATCTTGCATGGTGGACCCCTGTTCGGAGGGAGAGGAGGGCTTCCAATTTTTCATAGGAAGCAAATATTTCATTGGTGGTATGAAATATTACATCAAAGGAAACCATATACAAGGAATTCTATCAAAGAACCAAGTATTCTTAAATAATTGAGACTATAGTTAGAGAATGGGAGAGCATTTAATCCAAGAAGGAACCAACAGTAAAATAGAATCTATGTGTCTATCGAAAGATGTGGATGAGTTGTTGAAAATATGATCGTTCCTTTGTAGCCAAGTCAACCAAAAGAATGGAGCCATAAGCACTTCTTTTCCATTTTGAATGGGTGGCCACTCAAAATCATCTTAATTAAGGATTTCAGGTTGTTAGGGAGAACTAAAGGCCGCTACTTCACTCTAGTAATTGTACAAAAATCGGCAGGAGATGAAAGATGTTCGGGCACTGCTTTTGGACTTTACATGGGTATTGATGCTTCCATGGTTAAGCTGCCAAGGGAAGAATTTGATATTTTTTGGGTATTTGTCCTGCCATATGCATTGATAAAGAGGAGATGCTGCTGAATCCTTGTGCTGAATAAGATCATTGTAAAGGGGTCAAACTGAAAAAACTCCTGTTGCCTCCAAAGCAAGACTTGAAGTTTGTGCAATGAAGATATTTTGGGATACTAGATTATAAAGGTATTGATGGACTTGTAGCCTTGGAAAAGTTTAAAGAGAGTGATTGATTCGATGACACTTCCTGAAGAGAGCTATTCAGTGATGCAAATCTTGGAGAATTAGTCTTGAGAAAGGTCAAGTTTTTGCTTTGGCTTAGTCACTGAAGTCTATACACTTATGCAGATGCAGAAGTGGCTTCCTTGCTTATCCATCTCCCCAGGATGGTGTCTCCCTTTGCAATAAGGATTCAGAAACACAAAGTCACATTTTCCTCAATTGTTCCTTTCCTTGAAATTTTTTAGGCATTTATCCTCTCCAGTCTCCACCCTCAATTGGGGTGGTGCTCCTCATGGAACTAAACAATCATCTCTCCAACACATTAGTGGGCCACCTCTTCAAGAATGATAGAGGAACCTGTTGGCTCCATTCTATTAGCCTTTTTCTTTTTTTCTTTTTTTTTTTTACGTTTCATTTGGCTTGAGAGGAGCAAGAGGGTTATTAGCTAGTCACAGAGGGAAGGACCCTTGGGAAGCTTCCTCGATTCTCTCTCCTTTTGAGTATGAATTCTCCAGTGGAGAAGTTTTTTTGGTAACATCCTTGGTGGGAGCTTGGTTTTCCTCCCCTATTGTAATTTCATATCATCAATACAATTATTTCTTACAAAAAGAAAAAAAAATGCAAATGGATATTTTTTCCACTGATCAAGGATAGTGTTGCTTCAACTGAATGCCATCTGATATTCATTCCTTCTTGTGAATCATTCATTCCTACAGCACTATCTAGTTCCCTTGTCGATGTAAATGTTTCTTGAAATCCTGTTTAGGAACTTTATAATGTTTAATTAATAAATTTTGGTAAAATTCTCCACGAGACATTGTTTGGTTTTTATATGCATAATGCAAACCCAACGTCCTTTTGCTTATCTAACAGGTCCTTCTTGAGTTGCAAGTTCATGAAGTTTTGGACAACATGATGGGTCGATATGAAAAGGATGCTAAGCTGACTGAAGAACAGTTGAAGACTGAAGAGTCCCCCATGATCATAAATGGGATTACAGATAAAGTGAAATCTCATTTGACTGAATCCAACCCTTTGGCAAGTGGAAACAGTTTCAGGGTAGCCAGTTCTATGGGTTTGACAGGATTACAGAATCTTGGGAATACTTGCTTCATGAACAGTGCTGTTCAGTGCTTGGTGCATACTCCAAAGCTTGTTGATTATTTCCTTGGATATTACCAAAAGGAGATAAATTATGAAAATCCTTTGGGGATGAAAGTAAGTTTTTATGTATACTGGCCCTATAGGTCTTTTGAGACTTCCTTTTCAATCATTTTCTCCTTTTTAATCAATTTGTTATGTCTTATGTAGGGAGAGCTTGCTTTAGCATTTGGAGACTTGCTCAGGAAACTATGGGCCCCTGGCTCGAAGTCTGTGCCTCCAAGAATGTTTAAACTCAAACTTGCTAATTTTGCTCCCCAATTCAGTGGTTATAATCAGCATGATTCCCAGGTTAGTCAAGTTAGTTTCCATATTTGTACTGTCGATATTCCTCTTCTTTTAGTCTGTGTCATAAACACATGCTAAAAATATATAATGTGCAGGAATTTCTTGCTTTTTTGTTGGATGGCTTGCATGAAGATTTAAATCGTGTTAAATGCAAGCCTTATTTTGAAGCTAAGGATGCAGAGGGTCGCCAAGACGAAGAAGTGGCTGAAGAATATTGGCAGAATCACCTTGCTCGTAATGATTCTATTATAGTTGACTTGTGCCAGGTGAGCTTTTTGGCTTTGCCAAATATTTTTATGAGATTCTTGTCCAAGCTCTTTCTCATTCAATTCCGTCATCTTAGATTTTCCGCTTCAAATTTACTTGCAACCAAGGTCTTGTTGCATTCAATTATCTTGTTGGGACCTTTGCTGCCCTGCAACTTGATTGTCTCAATGGTCGATGTTAATACTTCTTTAAGTCTCTTAAACAAGTCATCACTTCTTTTAGTCTAGTGATTTGAACAAGTGTTTCTCATCTATCTACCCTTTGCTCAACTGGATTTTTTTTTTCATCTTATAATTGTAGGGTCAGTACCGGTCAACATTGGTGTGCCCTGCCTGCAATAAGTTATCAGTTACGTTTGATCCATTTATGTACCTATCTTTGCCACTTCCCTCAACAACAATGCGTAGTATGACGCTGATGGTCTTCACATGTGATGGGATTACAATGCCTCGTACGTTTACCATATTAGTGCCGAAGTCAGGGAGATTGAAAGATCTTATTAATGCCCTAAGTACTGCTTGTTCTTTGAGAGAGGATGAGACCCTGTTGGTAGCTGAGGTATGCTGATAAATTAGTCTATAACAGAATATGACGACTTTTTTTTTTTTTTTTTGACGTATAAGTTGCATTAGAGGTGGTATGTGCAAATTTGTATTATTTTTTCTGTCAATATAGTGATGGCATGCGAGGCTAAGGTGGAAAACATGTGGGATTGAGAAGTTTGGTTTAGCTTCTTCGAATTTTCAGCCCACAAGCATATACACACACATACACACACCAAAATTTTGATCTATGAAAGGGCCACCGAAAACAAGTCCATAACAGAGGCTCCAATTGTTAATGATCAAAGATAACAGATGATACAAAAAAATTTAATATAAAACACCTCAAGGGAGTGAGCCACACTCCAAAACTCCTTCCAAACCCTCTGCATCTCCTCAAACCAAATACTCCAGATTATACTCCAAAACTCCTTCCAATACCCTCTACCTCCCTCCTAACAAGATAACACCGTCCACACTCCTTGATTCTCTCCCACAAAAAATTCTTCATGATCCTTTCCAACTTGGAGCATATTTAATGAAGGAATCTTGAACGATAGGAAATAGATAGTGATCCCACAAAGAACCAGTTGAATTAATGTTAACTTGCAGAATGCTTCTTCTATGAAGATGAAAGCTTTTGAATTTTTTTCTGTCATGGATCCTTACTGTGCATATTTATCAATACCGATTCTATAGGGTCATACCTGGGACGATGATGGTATCTTTCTGATGTTCTTTGAATTGATGTATGTATCATTGGTCATGTAACCTACATGAACTGAATTTTCATAATATTGTTATTTGTGTGTTCATGTTTTGCAGTGTCATCAATCTGCTTGATCTTACTAATTTGAATGAGCAGGTATACAAGAATTGCATCTTTCGCATTCTGGAGGATCCATCTGATTCACTAGCCTTGATTAGGAATGAAGACAAACTTGTCGCTTATAGGTTGCCTAAAGACGATGAATCATCCCAGTTGATTGTCTACGTGCATCAGCAGTTGGAAACGTAAGCTCCTTTTCATTTTTATATGTACTTGTCATTTTTTCCTTCTATTTTTGTTCTTCCTGAAGCAAACTTCATTTGAATTGCTTAAATATTCTTCACTGCTGCAAGCTTTACACATCTTAAAACTGCTTAACCCCCTTCTTCATCTCTCTTCTTCTTTAATTTTATGTGTGGTGATCAGGCATGATAATTCAGGAAAGGTAATTTCAGGCTCGAAAACATTTGGAGTCCCATTTGTAGCAAGAGTCCATGACCTTTGTTATGGATCTGACATTCGCCAGCTGTTTCTCAAGTTTCTTGATCCGCTACGAATGCCTGCAGAGGATATGCTGAGTAACTGTGATGGTGAAGATAGTATTTCTGCTAATGACAACTTTGAGATGGATGATGCCTCAGGACCGACAAACTTGGATACTGATGAGAGTTCAAATGATGGAAATATCGTTAACTTTAGTTTGCCTTCTGATTTCACATTCTTTTTGGCTCATTCGAGGGGAGCTTCTGAAGGTACCTTAATAAAATTGGATGAGCCTCTGGTTATGTCCGAGCCAATTCAGAGATTGGATGTGCTTGTTATGTGGTCAGACACGATGCTTCAAAAATATGATACTTATCCAATGAGTTCATTGCCCGATGTTTTCAGACCGCCTTTGCTTTCAAAGAGACCCCAGGAGTCTGTTGATTTGTATAAGTGCCTTGAAGCTTTCTTGAAGGAGGAGCCTTTAGGACCTGATGATATGTGGTTAGTGTGTGCCCTCATATTTATTCCTTTTAGGGTAAATTATAAGTTTAATCCGTGAACTTTCTGGGTTGTTTCTAGTAGGTCCTTAAACTTTAAATTTTGTGTCTAATAGATCTTTGGCCTAACTTAAAAAAAATTCGCAGAGTTATTAGGTACAAAATATAAATTTCACTGATCTATTAGGATCTATTAGCAAAATTGAGTAAATAAAAAACTTAGGGACTTATAAAACACTTCTTAAAGTTCGGGGGTGCATTAGATACAACCTTGAAGTTCATGGACTAAACTTGTAATTTAACTTTTATTTAAATATGTTTTTCTTCTTATCTTTTCTGCTTGGCAAGATTTGTTCCACCTTTTCGAAGCTGGTCTGTGGCATTTCTCTTGGTGTAGCAATAATTGTGTTCTTTTGATTACTGGCTTTGCTTGCATAGCTTTTGTTCCTATATCTTCACTGAGTTTTTCAAGTTATATAAATTTATAGACACTTAAAGAACACGATGAAACATTTTTCATGTGAATTTGTAGGTATTGTCCTAGATGCAAGAAGCCTCAGCAAGCTAGAAAAAAGTTGGATCTCTGGAGGTTGCCTGAGATTCTGGTCATTCATCTCAAAAGGTTTTCATATAGCCGATTTTTGAAGAACAAGTTGGAAACATTTGTTGATTTCCCGATAGACAATCTAGATTTCTCGAATTACATCGCTTTTAAGAATAGCCATTTCAGCAACCGATACATGTTATATTCTGTTAGTAATCACTATGGAGGAATGGGAGCAGGCCACTATACTGCATATGTTCTTGTAAGTGGTTTCCTATATGTTAGAAGCTATATACAAATATTTTTCCATTCACTTTAAAACTCAGAACTTTTTGTTTCTTTTTGTTTTAATTTAAAAAAATTTAGAACTTTTAAGGTAGTAATATATTGAAATAAAGGGGTTTATGTTTTATATTGATAATTACAGTAGAATATGTGATTGATGCACAATTTCTCATCTGAAAATTAAAAAGCATGCAAAAATAATGTATTTTTTAGACATTTTATTACTTTAATCTGATCTCTATGGACTCAAGCCATGATTTTGGAGACTATCCTCAAAATCTTTAGCGGTGGAGGGAGATAGGGAGTCTGTTTGGGATCTCATTAGATTTAATGTCTCTTTATGAGGCTCTGTCTCAATTTTTTTTTTTTTTTTTTTTTTTAATTATCAGCTCGGATCTATTCTTTCAATTGGAAGCTCTTTCTTTAGGTTGGACTCCTCTTTCAGGGCTTTTGTTTTTTGTATGCCCATGTATATGTTTTCTATTTTCATTATTCTCAATGAAATGATCGGTTTCTTATAAAAWAAAAAGAGACTATCCTGTCAAGTCTCTGGTACCAAAATTGATGAAATCAATATGAAATCCGATCCCCATCCATATTGAATATGATTTTTATTTCATTCTGATGCTGATCATTCTTCCCATGCAGCATGGCGATAAATGGTACGAGTTCGACGATGAGCGGGTTTTTCCTGTTACTGAAGATGTTGTAAAGTCGTCTGCTGCATATGTTTTATTCTACAAAAGAATTCCAGAAGTATAACCTGGCAAGTTGTACACTGGTTTTGAAGGTTAGTTTTACCACCCCCTCTCCCCATATATATGAAAAAAGAGGAGTTGATCCTCCCCCTTACACCATCACTTCCTATACAACTTTATTCTGTTTGGGAGACAAGAAGAGAAGAGAACTTCTGTACAGCAAGAAAAGCACTTTGGGGAAAAGTAGAAGATTTTTTGCCCCCATCATAGGTATGCCTGTATTCCTTGTGTATATATTACTCACTACAAAAAGATATTCAGCCAAGCTTTCAGTTTTTGGAATGGAGAAAAAAGCATCATCTCTTTTGGTTACTTGCTTTCCTTTGTTAATGACTCAGACTTACCTTGAAAGTTGAAAGTGTTTTTTGGCACTCACCCATTATTAAGTGCTTTTAGTTTTTTTTTTTTTTTACTCTCTCGGAGGAGAATTTGAACTAACGACCTCATGGCTGTAAACAGGTGTCAATTACTGTTGAGTTAAACTCATGTGGACTATTAAGTACTTTTAGTTAAAGTCCATTTGATAAAGATGCTTGATCTAAATACCCACTCAACTTCCGCTTTCTTGTAGTTCAATAAACTATGAGGGCAGAAGATTAAACCTTTAATCTTAAAAGAAGATAATTGGGGTTTTATTCATTGAGTCGGATCGATAAAAAATAGTGTGTGAAAGTTAGAAACTTTATAGAAAAAGAAAGTGAGTTTTTCCTGATTTGATGGGGACAATTATGATCATTATTATATTACCAGAAAGTTTGGTTTCTCATGGAAATAGATGACCGACAATATTATTGCGTTGAAAGTAGATGAAATAATAAATGACTCTGCTTTTAAATTTTAAAAAGTTTTAAATTTGGTATTTTGAATGGATAGCAGAAATATTTGCCATATTTGCAAATGACAAATATAACAACTTGGTGATTTTTTTTTGAAGGATCTTGCTGAACACGCGTTTAAATCCATGTTTTGCTAGCATACGAGCAGATGAGTATTTTTTTAAAAAAAAGATTTAAGTATAATTGATTTTTTAAGATTGTAAGCAATACCTTTAAATTAAAAATTAATTTAAAGTGATTTTAAGATTTCTTAAAATTAATTTTTTAATTTACTAGATATGATCAATAGAAAGAAAAATGATTTTAATAAAATGAGCGATTTTGGCCATCTTAAATCACTTTCAAACCTGCTAGAATCGCGTGAATCCCTACCTAAGAGGTGTTAAAGAGTGGAGAAGGAGGGATTTCCTGAGGGTCAAGGATACCCGACCTTCTTTATGATGTTTTATTGTTAATACTATAAATTCAATTCTCCAATTTTCATTAGAAAATATGTATCATCATCTCACACAGTTAAATATTAACCTTTCAATCAAGCATGATGTATATTTGAAAAAATGTAGCAACTTTTCAATTTTTTCCGATACAACACAAGTGCGACTTTGATACATTACATGAGTTTAAGTTAAATTTGGATACTCGTAGAAATTCAAACCTTTCGCCATATTCGAAAATAAATATTTATTTTGTACTATTTATAAAACCCTCGAGTATTCTCAAGGGTGGAGGAGCTGGGAGAAGAAAGTTGGAATGAAACTTCAATATTTTCTCTGCACTCTTATCTCTAATGTTTCTCTGAGTGCTCCTTTGTTTTTAGTTCTTAATGATCAAGAGTCTTTTCTCGTAATTATTTTCGATCTGTGATGTAGATATAACTTGTTTTTATGTAGTTTATTGTTGCGATCTTTTTAAGGTTCGTTTCTCGTCAAGACAACGATGTTCATATAAATTTTATAACTTTTTTTAGTACAATATGTTCGGGAGGGGATTTGAACTCACAACCTCAAGATTGGAGGTATATGCCAATTACTGCTAAGCTACTAAATTTTCTAACTACACTACAAGTTTTCTCAACATTTTCAGTTACAATTAATACCCAATGAATATTCCTTTCAAACACCAAATTAAATAGGTATGTGTCATTTTCTCATTTATTCGTATGGAGCAAAATTTATTAGGAGCCCACAATGGCTTGGTTTACTTATATATATATATATTTTTAAATAAATTTATTTTGGTTTCATTGATTGAGTCGAGCAAAACGAAAGATTGTAAATGGTAAAGAAAAGAGAAAAAATAAGGAAATTTTCATTAGGTATATGATATATGTAAATATGTATTTATGGTTGTAAATATAATATTTTGTACAAATCTAAATTATAATAAATAAAAGTGTCATTATTTTTTGTTAAAAAAAAAAACATAACAAAAGTTGTTCGTTTAATTTTTTTTAGTATAACATGTGGGAGTGGAGAATCGAGCTCACAACCTCTTATTTAGAGATATATATCAATTACTACTGAGCTCTGCTTGCTTTGACTGTCACAAAAGTTTAAAAGTTTAAACCTAATGCTATATATAAAAATACTTATTCCTTACCCTATTTTCGTAATTCTTTCTATCTTTTCATAATTAAAGATGTATCCCTTAGGAGATTCACGTTCATATAAAAAAATATATAGTATTTTGTGTTTAAATAAACTAATTAATTAAATTTCAAGAATATTTAATATATATATATATATATATATATTTATTGGATAAAATACAGATTTGGCTATTGTTATTTGGAGTTAAAATTTCGTAATGTCACTCATGTAATACCGACGTGGAGGTTTGAGAGAAAAGAATAACGATATCAAAATGTTGATGACGTGTTACTTTTAAATGATGTGACATTTGAATTAAAAAAAAAGAGAAGAAAAAACATATTTGAGAGGATGTGGTGGAACTTGTCGGGTTGGATATTTTGGCCCATTTTTCGAGATTGAATGACTTTGATCTTTTTGATGCTTAGAGTTTTTCTTGTAATTTAAACTAAGCACACTAGTAAATGTCATTAGTCCCTCAAACTTCCACATCAACATTATGTGAGCAACGATAATATTAGAAGTTTGACTCCAAAAACCTTTTAGAACCATTTTTTAAAGGTTAAAAGATTAAATTGTTAGTCTTTTGAAATTATTGACTAAATAGAAACGCATCCTTAAATTCAGATATCAAAAGTGTATTTTGTTATGTAATACTTTATTGAAAATATAATAATAATTACAACATTTTGGGATCGGGATCGGAAAGGATTGATTGCTAGGAAACTTATTCACCGTCCTATCTCTCCCTTCAACCATCCCTATCTATTGCGAAATTATTTTAGAAGGTTGGGACAATATGACAGATAATTCCACGGGATTAGGTATATCTAATAATTAAAAAAGGTATTTTCAAACCTTATCAGAGAAAATAAATTTACTCAAAACTCCATTTTAAACAAAGATTTCCCGCTTGATTTAGGATTTGTTCCGGAAGAAACCCGAGTTCATAGGATTCTTACGATGCCTAAATTGTATCTTGTCTGGAATATAGATTTGATTTGGTTTTATCCACTCCTACAATGACTCCAAAAATTTAGATGGGGAAATTTATACACAAACAAACAAATAAAACTCTTGCAGCACCATCTTCCCAATTTGCCGTTTTTCACAAAAAAGAATAAAAATTTCAGAATTTGCATTGGATTCGTGACATTGGGTATTATTTCAAAGCTTCACATTGTCAGCAGACGATAATCTATGAATGACTGGGAATTGGGAATTGGGAATTGGGAATTGGGATTTGGGATTTGGGATTTGGGATTTGGGAGAGAAATTGAATGGAGGAGGGAATTGAGTTGACTATTCATAAAGATTTTCAGCGTAAGAACAAAGCTTACGACGTGACCTCCATTCCCATTTGCCCAATGACGTCTGCTCCGTATCTTACAAAGCCAAAATCACCGACTGCGACTGCTTTTTCCCTCTCTCTTCCTCTTTTCTTCTTTTTTGGAGGCTGCTAATTACTTCCCCCTCGCGGCAGGATCATTTTCTCGAGGACCCATCTCCTTGATATGCTCCACACCACTCTGTTTTTGCTTGTACCCCACCTCGGGTATGGCTGCCATGGTCAATTTTAACTAGTTTTTGCCGTCAGGGAAGAGTTTCCTCAGCCTACTGAAACTACCCTTCTTCGATTTCATCTGATTCCTCTCTCTCTATACCATTTTTTTTTACTGGATTCGATTTCTTCTGGAAACCCGTGTTGTCGCTGTGGGGATTCCATTTGGAGCCAAGGGGTCTGGAGTTCGTGATTCCCGAGGGCAAAACGAACGCCATATCAGCTTGCGTTGTCTCCTCATCAACGATGATCGATGTGATTTCTATGATACCATATTGAGATCTGCATTTTCTGTCGGGAATTTTTATCCTCTTATCATTCTGGAGGAGTTCGGATTTTGTTTCATATATGTGGGTTGATTGGTCAGTCCTCAAATAGCTTCAGTAGTGCGGAGTTTGGAGTCTTCTTGCTGTATTGCCATCTGGGTACTTTCTCTTCCTTTTGCACTCTTGTCTTTTGGTTCAGCTTTCAACCAATAATTTGGATGGTTAACAGTAAATATGATGTGTCCACTGTGCTTTGGATTTTTGTGTTATCCTGGGCTTGAAACTTTCTTGGATCTTTGAAGAGAAGACTGTGTAAATCCTTTCTTTTCGCGGGAGAAAATGATGTGTCTCTTATTATCATTGAAATTAGCTTCTATATTAATCATAATTCTTGTATTGGCTGTGTTAATGATTTCTTTCAATCTGCATGAGTTCTTTCATTCATTGATTCGTTGGTATAAATTACTTATGTAACTAAAGCTTTATGATGATGGTGAGTTTGGTCAAGTGGCTTGAGTAATTCCTTCGGTGGGCTCTTATTTGTTACGATTTACTCATCTTAGCAAATAAGAGACCCTGATTTAATACTTTCTTGTGGTGTCAGTTTCGAAGTTCCTACTGATGGTGCATTTTCCTCGATCTGTTTCAATTTCTTGAAACTATTAACACCATCTGTTTTATAAAAATTCAGGAGGGCTTCTGAAAACTAAATTTGTAGCATCGTTTTCCCCGAGTCCTCCTGGCTGTAGACGATTTCCTTTTCTAATCTAAATGCAAGATGGAGAAAAGGAAAAAAATCACACAGTACCGGGAGAGGCTAGACAAAACACTCGCATCTCCTGATCTGAAAACCGAGGAGAGTATTAGCGCTCTTGTGACAAATCAACTACGTCGTTTGAAACATGAAGCTGAAGGTTGGTGATGAACTGATGATGTCGGGAAATTTAGATATCTTGAGTTTATGTATGTCCTCATCATGGTGGTTAAGCCATCCATTCTGGAAGTTCTTCTGATCTTCTTTTTGTGTTAAAGGATGTAATGAAAATGTGATAGAGAGAAGAACTGCTGAAGTATCAAATTTTCTTGACATGTTGAGGAGTGCTTCCAGTAATAATAATGATAGCGGCAGAGCTTCTGAGATGGTGCATCCAGAATGGAAAGTATGTTATGCTAAATTTTCATCTTCTTTGTTTCTTTCTATAACTGATTTTCTTTCCAACCACTCTCAAATCTAATCTCAGGAGGATGAGAAATGCCATTATTTCATCTAACAAAATTAAAAGGAAAATTTGGATGAGAAATCTAATGAAAAGAAAATCCCATGTAAATTAGTATAGCTAAAGTCTCCAACATCCATCACTTTACGCATATCCCCAATGGTTAAAGTTGGAAAAAGATGGAAGAGGAAGAGAAATATGGGCCTTTTTTTGTGGTGGACGTGTTTTTTTAGCTGTTTTATAGGGGCTGTAGATTGAGAGGAATAACAAGATTTTTAGAAGGGTTGAGTGTTTCTGGGAGGAGGGTTGAGATCTTGTTAGATATCATGTGTCTCTTTGGGCCTCCGTGTCCAAAGCTTTTTGTAATTATGCCTTAGATTAGATCTCGCTTGATTGGAGCCCGTTCTTTTAGTTTGGATCTTATTGAAAACTCAGTTTTTTATTATAAATAAAAAAGGAAGAGGAACATTCTTCTGTCCTGTCTCTGTTTTTTCCGCACAGAGGTTATACTGGGGGATAACGTGATTGTGATTGATCTTAGTTGCTTCTCTGTACGGCAAAACTTTGACAAATTATGTTTCAATGCAATATTCATAAGTTTTGAAGTTTCAATGAGTTGTATAGTTTCGGCTGGTTCTTTATCATCTATATCAGAAAATGTTTAAGTTAGAATAGCACTTGGGCTTTGTGATCACTTAAAAATCTTCAATTTTCAGATGAAGCAAGACGACGAAGAGTATCGAGTTATGTATCGTGAAGGACTGAAGGGCACTCCATATCATACATTACTGGTTGAAGGCTTTGTAGATGGGCCTGTTGATGTCTGTAAGTGTTACTGGCAAACAGTTGATTTTATACCGAGAACTTTAATCTGTTAAATCACTTCTAACCTCAATGTGATTGATGATCATGGACACAACTTCAACTTATTTGTTTGCAGGTTTGTGCACTTCTTGGGAGTCTGAACTTTATAAAAGATGGTGGGCATCATCTCTTGTCTTGGCGCTCCCAGTTTCTTTTTGCTTGTGTATATTTTAGAAAAATATGCGTCTACTAACACGAATATGATCCATTTCAGATTGCCTGTATTAGTTTGCAAAAAAAAAAACATCTTCTCCTTCTTGTGTATTGAAGTGTCTTATTTCATGTCCTGATCAATAATTTTGATAACTGGGAATCGGAGACCCCACCTGAGGTGATCCATCCTCCAATCCACATGGAAACTTCCTCCAATAGAATGTTAGTTCATAATAGAATGAGGATAAGATTATGGGAAATTGAAATGGTGGTAAATAGTTTTTCGATATAGTGCAAGGAATAAGTTGTAAATATGACAATTTTGTAGGGCGGACGTCTATCATTGATACTACTTGATAGATGTCAGTCAATGTGATAGTCTTCTATCATTAAGTGTCACTAATGTTACTTGATAGACATCTATCAGTGATTGAAGTGATAGACGTCCATCACAGATAGACTTGTAGGGGTTGAGATGTTTTGAAGGACCAATATTATGTTTGAGCCAGATTGCTATACGTGCAACTATCCCTAAAATTATTCCCAGGAGACTCCATCTCGCTGTGACTCAGCACTCTAATTCACCCTTATCCCTAGCAAATGCAGGATCCAGCAAACCCAGTGTATAGCCAGGAATTCCTAGCTTTTACCAATTATGCCACCCCTTGGTGATGAAAATGTAGAACTACATAGATAGATGGTATTTTTTGGCAATATATTTGAACATTTTCTTTGTAAGAAGTAGATATATTTTTTAAGTCATATTCTTGAGGATTGGGTGTATACTCTGAGGTTTAGACAACCTTGTTTGGTTCTTCTCATTGTATGGACTTCTGGGTGGTTGAATTTCTATCCAATTGTCTTTGTAATTTCCCTTGTTTATTAAATCACTATGTTTGCTATCTGAGTAAAGTATCATTTGTAGCGTACCGGTACGGAATGGAGAAATTTACCTTGCATCAGCCATAGGCAAAGCATTGAGTTATTTTAGTATTGAATCAACTCTAACAAGGAATTGATTAAACTACATTTGTAGGAATCTTAGTCACTGGTTTCCTCTTTCCACTGTTCTCCCTCAGGTGGCCTCAATTTAGTCTGCCGTCTTTCAAAATTCTCTCCAGCAAATGTCTCCAGAAAGTCCAGATCGGTGAACAGATCGCATTAGTAAGGTTTGTCTAGCAAATCAATCAGCACTTTTTACTATGTTTTTACTTTCTTATTTTCTGTCACATTTCTATTTTGAAATACTGAACTTTTAATTTTTTTGAAAGCAAGGGTGAAGGTTTCATGGCCTCTGTCGACCAGGGAAATCGTTGTGCACTACTTTTTGTTTGAGTACTTTCAGGATGATCTTGTCGTAGTTCTTCTGAACTCGGTAACTATTCGAATAAGATTATGCACTTTTTCTCACTTGGAAGTTGGATTTTTATTCGGGCTAGATTGAAATCTCAATACAAATAATTTGTTTCTGTTTTTCCATTTCAGATATCTGATTTGGACAGCATTGATATAACTACTCATGGATTCACCAGGCATGCTATTCCAGACGCAGACGACGTGGTGAGGATCGATGTCGTGGGAGGCTTTGCTATACAGAAGGTGACAGAAAACAGGAGCTACTTCCGGTAAGAATCAAAGGTTATTGAAGTTTTCAATTAAAATGGCATTAGATAGCTAATATGTGGTGAAGAATTTATTAGTCTGATATGCCAAAATTTTGAGAATCTCTTTTCTAAATGACTATGGCATGAAGTTTCTCAGACTGAGTTTGTAGTCTATGCTGGGTTGTATAAGTACTTGAGAATCAGAATTATCATCCATCTGCTGTCATGCACCGGAGATCGGAAAACAATTTGTTTTGAAAATATATCGACCTTGTCATTCTGTGTTCTCACGATTTAGATTCGAAAATCTTGCAGGACAATAGCAACCATGGATATGAAGCTAGATTTCGTCCCTCCATCGCTCATTAACTTTGTCTCGCGGCAACTCATTGGCAGTGGTTTCAGACTCTATCAAAAGGTTATACATTAATCTCTTGTGATACATTTCCGAATTGATATAATCAAGAACTTCTTATCGCTCTATTATATTGGTTCTCATTTCTGAATTAAGATCCAATTGTCATCAATATTGCAGGTAGTGGCTTCTATGTTCAAATCTGATGAAGACTTCATCAAGGCCTTGAAAGATCCACTGTACACTCATATAAATGAAGCTCTCTACCGGAGGAATCAACAAGATAAGGTGCTCGTGCTTGAAGAAAAACAGCTCGGTGATCGTATCGATCAAACTGCTGTGCATCATTCTCAGGAACAGTGGCAGGAAAACTCAATAGAAGACCAGAAGGTTCATGGCATCGATGCAGACGAACCTGCCGTGGAAATTAACGTGACGAAAGCTTTTGGGGAGATCGAGGAGGAAGAGAGCAAAGAGAGTAGGCATGATGATGAAGAGGAAGATCAGGATAAAGATGACATTTTGGGGGAAAGTATTGCAGGAAAATATGATTTTAAGGGTCAAAGAATCTCTATAATCAGTCCAGAGGTGGAAAAGGCACTGCAAACTTTAGATGAGGTCATTAATATGATGAGGAAATGTAGATTCAATACTGAAGCAAAGGCTGGTTCTTGCTTGAGCAATGAAAAGTTTCCAGATTTAGAGAAGGATGCTGCAAAAAGCTTGAGTACTTCACGAGATGGCAATGTCAGTCTGAAAGCCGAGCTTTCTGCTAGCTTGTTGAAGGAAATCGCGGAGACGGAGAGAGCTTCAGATGAACCACCTCGAACCAGCTCTACTCATAGTTCCAGGTAATAGTTTTGACTAAACTACTCACTTTTTTATGATGTGATCATGGTGAATGCTTCCAAATGATTTCTGAATGATCTTGGTTTCTTGACATTATTCTTTTTGGGTTTGTTCCTTAAGTATCTTGGTCTATGGTGAGGTGAGAGACGTTTTTAAGTATTGCAAAAGAAACATCCCGTGGTCAAAGAGACAAATGGTAAATCTATACTTAGGTTGTAAGTTCAAACTCCATTCCCACCTACTTAAGATAAGATTTTTTATTTCAAATAGTTGGCCTGTAAGATTAGTAGTGTATATCGAAACATACTCTCCACTTTCGGTGTCTCAAGGAAGCACAGAAACGTAAAAAAAACCCAAGAATGGAAATTCATCTTAATGGTATGACAACTTTGCATAATCAATTATGTTTTGCATTTGTTTTGCAGGCGCCTAGGATCATCAAATTCTTTAACCAAGGAAGTAAACCACAACAAAATAGTTCCAGCATCTCCAGAGCAGAAAATTTCGCCCCCAGGACCTGCTCAAGTTAACCACGGGACGTCGAGTTCCATCGAACACAGAATGATAGACAATGCACATTTGAATCAAAATTCACATGACCGCGATAAACAACCAATCGACGCGCCTAATGGCATCGACGATACCCGTGAAGATGCAGCGGAGAGGTTTGTGAGGAATAGAAAAAACCGATACTGGTGCTTTCCGGGCAGCCCAATACGGCTCAAGAAGGGAAGAAGCTGAAATGCAGTTGAAATCCCGTTAAAGGTGAAGCAGAAATGGCAACTGATGCTTTGACAAGGTTTCTTCTTTAACATCTTACTATACCTGTAAAAATATTGACAAATCTCCACTGTGGCTGAATTTTTTTGTCTCTCTCTTTTTTTACTATTATCTTTTTCAATAAAAAAAATACGAGAAGCAATTACGAAACGGAATTTTATTTATATTTATTAAAAAAATAAAAAACAATTAATAAGAAATAAAAATGAAAAATAAGCAACAAGAAAATAAATGAGCACATTATTAAATGGTCTCTACAAAATTTATCTTCATATTCAGTTCTCTCTCTGTAAATATAGTAAAGCAGAAATTATTCCTCCTCGGAGTTATTGTTGTTATCATCATTATTATTTGAAAATACTCCTGAATAAATGTCGTAATAATATAAAATGTCTACTGTCAAATTTATTTTAAATATAAAACATAACATTATATGATATCCTTGCTTAGAAGCTTAGTATAACAGTAATTGACATCTGTAAATCCTATGTATTTGAAAAAAAAAATATTCGGTAAGATATCCTTGCTTATAAAAATCTACCGTAAAAAGTGTGATATAGTTAATAAGGAGTAACTTTCACATTTAATTCATTTGGCATAAATATTTATTTTGGTTCTTTGTATTAAATATTTGTTGTAAAACATCAAGTTTTGTATTATATAGTTTTTGTTTAACACATATTGTACGTAATATCACATCAATATTAATGTTATTTATTTATTCTTCTTAAAAAAAATTATTTATTTATTTTGGATATAATACTTTACATATGAATATTTGAACATCATATAACTATGTTCATATTAGTGATTGGTATTTTAGATTATGTTATTTAAATTAGATATAATTTAAATTATATTTTATTTTTCAATTATGATTTGTATTTATGTTTTACTCATTTAATGAAATCTCTATGTATTCTCTTTATTTTTTCCCTACCCCTAAAACTCAGGTGGGCTATGCTTTTTTCTTCCTTTCCTGTTTTTCCTTTCTCTTTCTTTCTTTTCATAGCAACAGAGAACAGATAAATTAAGGGAATTAACAAAGACCATAAGAAGTAAGAACTCTCCAGCTACACTCTATTAATACTGCACTAGTTAGTTGGTATGCAACGTCATTACCCTCGTGAAAGTAAAGCAAAAATTAATAAAACTTGACAGATTACAACAACGTTGAACATCATAAAGAAACATTCCCACTTTCAAAATATCCTCAATATCATCTGTCAAAATCGAAAGCGGTGCAATGAATCAATCTCAATGTGGAACAGACAAAGTCCCAAAATCTCTTTAATAGCAAAAGCTTCGGCCAAATCAATTGAGTCACAACGAGGAAGAAAAAAGATAGCAGTAGAAGACACATTTTCACTTAATTTCGAAGAACAACACTCTGCACCAGTATCTGACGAATTTGGGGAGTCTAACCCCATATAAGTTAACTGTATTATAGTTCAAGACTAAGTAAAAAATATGAAAAAAAAATGAATAGGTAAATAATAATTGGTTAAAATAAGCCAATATGAACATAGCTCACAGTTTAAAAGTTTTATTAAAATATTATTTTGGTCAATCCATCGATCATTTCTTAAAAAATAATAATAAAAAAATAATTTGTAAAATTTGATAACAAAATTTTAAATTTTAAATTTTCGTTAAAACTAAAAGCTGGTTAAAAAAAAACCCTGAGCTGATTCCAATTCCAAATCAATCGGACAGCTTCTTCAGTCTTCTCCAATGTCGAAGGCGAAGCTGCGATCGCCACTTTTCGCCGTTCTACGCAGCAACAAATTCTTCTCTTCCGCCATTAATTTCCCTAATTTTTCAAATTCAGCTTTATCAGCCCAATCTCCGTCAAGTTTCATCTCCCGCTCACAAATTCCTCCCACCGCTGAACCCTGCCCATCCACTGCAAATGAATTTCTCGATAACCTTAAGTTTCCTTCGAGGGTTTTCTGCTCCCGGTCGGCGGAGGAACCGGACCTGAAGCTTAGGTGCTGGAATTGTGGCGCTGCGCCCCCCGCGTCGGTGGTCTTTCTGGTGTGTGATTCCTGTCGGAGCATTCAGCCCCTGGACCAGTCGKTGGATTACTTTCAGATATTTGGCTTGTAAGTGTATGGAAAAAAGGGTTGTTTTAGGCGTTCTGGATTTCTGTTACTGTTTTATTGACTATTGGTAGCGGAGGAAAGTGATTAGAAGTTGGAATTTGAGTTCTTGAAGCTTGGTTAGCTTTGATTATCTGCTGTTATGGGAAGAAATGAGAGATTTGAACTAAGGGCTTGATGGGTTAGTTCTATAATCCTCTTTTTTTAAATATTCTAGTCCAAATCGAATGGAATTTTTCTGATGCATCGATTGCCAAGCTTCTCTACTAATTTCTGTTACTATTGTATTGATAAGTGACTAGAAGTTGGAATTTGAGCTTTTGAAGCTCTTATCTGCTGATTATGAAAAGGGATGAAAGATTTGATCTAAAGGCTTGATGTGTTTGTTCTATAATCCTTTCTTTAAAATATTATAGACCAAATCGAATGAAATGTTTTTGATGCATTATGCCAAAGCTTCTCTCTATTCCTGTCATGTTCTATGTGATTGTACCTCTAGGCTCCAAGTACTCAAGGTCCAAGGAAACCTGGCCTAGTCGTTTTTTTTATTTCGATATAATTTGTATAACCAACCCTTCATGTTACTTACCTTGAACCTTCAGCCTCGTTAACGGGAGGACATGTAGGATGTCTTCTCTGACTCATTGCTTGTAGGTGGGTTGTAAAATTCCCAAATAAAATGATGTATGATTAGAATTCCTAAATCTTTTTCCAGGGAAAAGGAGTATGAAATTGGAGATGTCAATCTGGAGGGCAAGTATAAAGATTGGCAGAAGAAATTACATCCTGATTTAGTTCATTCGAGATCAGACGTCTGTCTCATTTCATCTTTGTGAAGTTTGGTAGTCTTTTAGGCTCTAAATTTCATTTTCTTGTGTTTTGTAGAGAGAAAGAAAATATGCTGCCGAACAGTCTGCTCGTGTGATTGATGCTTACCGTACTCTTAGTAAGCCGTTATCAAGAGCAATATATATTGTAAGTGTACATGTCTGTCTACCTTACTAAGTTTTAAACTAATTTGAGTTATAATGGTCATGCTATTCTTCATTTCTGCCTCTGGAAACTTGAACCTGTGATTGTAATTCAAGTTGGATTATTGGAATAATTCATTTCAGAGAAATTTCCTTATGTCAAGTTTTTTCTATTAGTATCCTTGTTACCATCCCTCTTGCACTATACATGGAAGTGAAGGACCAACATGTGGTGGTAATTAGAATTGATCGTGCTTCTTCCTAACAATTATGCTTCGGAAGAACTGATTGCACCTATTTTATACGATTTGGTATCGTTAGAAGTCTCATGTTTGAGGTCCCTTTGATGCACTGGAAGAGGGTTGAATTTCCATTGTTCCTACAGAGATAGAGGGCAGGGCTTGTTTGTGTGGTCTACTCTCTTACACATTGTCCCAAGTGATGTTTAGTGTTGAAATCTGATTACTATGGCTCTTGACTAAACTCTGTTAGCAGAAAAAACCAAAAATTACATATAAGATTTGCACTCCCCAAGGGACGGCCCCGTTGGTTAGAACTTCAAATATGGGAACACCTCTCAGGCTTGAGTTCAAACCACGGATGCTAGAGGTCATTGAAATATATTCCCCTACTTTTGAAGTTTGATGTCCTCCAACACTAACTTTGGGGTGTGTGGTCCTCACCGGAGAAAAAAAAGACTTACGATTTTACATTATAGAAGTGAAGTAGCATGGACCTCAAGTACAAGAAAGCTCAACCGATCACTCATATTCTGGATTTTATTTTCTTATTTATTATATTTATGAAATACATTTTTACCTCTAATTTAATGTATATGATCTTGGTTTATTTGCATTATTTTTATGACATCTGCAATCTAGAAAACATATATCTGTACAAGAGAGATTTTGGAGTCGTCTTGGTGATAGCCTCTCTTTCTAATATCCAGATCATCTACATTCTACAATTAGTGTTCCCCTCTAATGAGCTTATCCTTTTCAGCTGAAGCTTGAAGGTGTAGATGTCAATGAAGAGGATACAATTTCTGAACCACAGTTGCTAAATGAGGTAAGAACACTCAAGAGAGGGACGGGTCAAGTACCTCGAATTACTTGGTAGTTATTTGTAGTTATATTTTGTTATATTTCAATATATTTCTAGTTCGGGTTCTATCATTATCAAGATGGAATTTTTACTTTTTCAATTATCTGAGCATCTTATGGGATGATTTTGTGGATCATGGCCCCGGCTACAAGATTGTGCTATATTTCAAGTTGTTTTATATAAAGTTTCGGAACCTGATTGCAGATTATGGAAATCAGGGAAGCGGTAGAAGATGCATCTGGGTCTCAGGAGTTGAACCAGATTCGGTCACAGGTGCTACTTAACGCTTGTTCCATTCGTCGTCATTATCATTTTTCTTCTTTATATATACATAACTTCCGGTGGGAGATCGGAGGAGGGGGCTGCATTTAACTAACATTTTTTGTTTATTACTTTTATTCTTGTTCATCTAGATGCAAGAAAAACTAAACCATTGGTCTAACACGTTCTCGAAAGCATTGAAAAACCGGAACTTCAATGATGCTGTCTTGTCGATCCAGCGGATGACTTACTACGAGCGGGTGAACGAAGAAATTACGAAGAAGCTTTAGTTTGCAGGAGGTATAATCCATGGAAGCAGTGTAGCTCTTGGGAAAGGCTTCATGAGTTATAGACTTATAGTTAGCTGAGGAGAAGTCAATATTTATCTATCTCCTCTTCCAATGGTTGCTCATATTTCAGTTTTTAGTATTTAATTAATGGCTATGGGTTGCTGAAGCTGGTTAAAATTCTAGTAGTCAGTAAACTATTCTTTCATATCAATATTCTGATTGATGTTACTGACAATCATACTGTGAAGCAATAAATAGACAGAAAAGCCTACATTAAATAATTATTTTTCCGAGTTCATGTTATTTGATTATTTTCGAGTCGCGTTTATGAGCTTGATTTGATTAGTAAGGGAACGAATTTTCCAGAAGAAGCTATTCTATTAGCGGTAGGCGAAGAAGAAAATGAAACTCCTCATGATTAGCAAATGTTATGTGACGGTGCAGTAAATAAGAACGAAATAAGAACGAAAATGGAGTTGGATCCTTACTACATGCTAGTCAAAAGGAGTCCATATTTCCATACCTGTCAAGTTGAGGTTCTTTTGCAAAAACAATATCACGGGATAATCTGCGTGTATTACTGGCGTTTTAGACAATTGGGGATTGGAAAATCAAGGTCGAAAGCTTATTTCCTACCAAAAGTCCTCGAAAGATCCAAAACACAACATGTGGGGTAGATTCCACAGTGGTGTGATAACACAACATGTGGGGTAGATTCCACAGTGGTGTGATACCTGCTCAATAAAAAAGAAATATAAAATTTAGAGATTATCAAGGTAGAGATGACAGTAGAAGAAGACGATTGAACTAGTTAAACTATGTTTAGGTTAGTATTTTATAACTTGTTAGGCAAAGTCAATATACCGAGTCATGTTTTTTATTAAAAAATAAATCACATAATGTTTTTAGTTAATTTCTTATTCTTATTTTTGGGGAGTATTGAATTTAAAATATGGTAAGGTTTGAGGGATTAGAAGAGATTTTTTTTCTCTCTTTCTCATCATGAAGATTAAGTAAAAAAAATTTGGACTAACTTTAGCTTTAAATATAGTTAATAGTATAATAGTAGACCACACGTGATTGAGTTAAAATCTATTAAAAAAAGTTGATAGAAAAAATAATCTACGGATAAAACATGAGCAAATGAATTAAGTAGATGAATCTCTAATAGTTTAAAAATTTCAATTTCATTCTTTATGTAGTAATTTTCTTTTTGCAATGAAGTATTTATTATCACAAAATATAAAAAAACAACCAATAGAATGATAATAAATATCAAAATACACTTTATTATTGAATTGTAAAATATTCCATGTTTTAATTTTGATGAGTATAGACATGTAACCTTAATTTTACTCATAGCTTGGCCACAAAATAACAAATATTGGCATAATTACGATGGAAACTTTTTAAACATTAAGAAATAAATTATATATTTAATCTTAATTTTATAATATTAAATACCATAACATGACATTAAAAAATATTTTAACTTTTCTAAAATTTAATTATATTACGAAATAATAAGGTGGTTACTATTTCTTATTTCTCTCATTTTTTAATAAAACAAAATAGATATTATGTTTGATAATGATTTTTGGTTAATAAAAAAACAAAAACCTATTTAGTAACATTTTTTTTATTGTTCTTAAAAATTTTAGATTAAAAAAATTAAAATATGAAATTAAAAATTTCAAAGTAAATATTTAAAATGTTTATGTTGTATTTATTTTTTTACATCTATCGTACATTTTCGAAATAAAAAATGACAAAATTCTGAAGGGACTAGAAACCAAAACGACAAACTGATTTTATTATCTATAAATTTTTTATGTAAATTTGAAAACAATTTCTAAAAAATGGGAAACGAGAAACATGGACGACTAAGAACCAAAACCTCATGCCAGAAGGGAAAAAAAAGGTGGCAAAAAAATCCAAAAAAAAAAGAAAAAAGAAAAAAACCCATTAAATTCAAAACCCTTTTTGTTTGAACGGATCGTTAAATTAAACCAAAATTTACTTTTACTAATTTATTAATTTCGCTGTCTCTCTCTCGTTCCTCCTCCTCCCCCAATTTCTCTATTTCTGATTTTCCGATTTCCCCGCATTTCCCTTTTCTAATTTCTCGTCTCCATTTATGTTTCCTTCTGCTTCCTTCTTACTCCATGCTTCACCTTCGCCTCCACAATTCTTGAGTAAGGTTTTCTTCTCTTCTGTTTCATTTGTTGGGCATCTTAAATTTGATACTGCTTTTTGTTTGTTGAAAGCAAATTTTCCTGCTTTTTTTTTTGGGGTGCCTAAAATCAATTTCAGTCAAGTGGGAAAACTTTTTGGTTTTGTTTTTAAAGCTATCAGTTTGCAAATTGCAATTTTCTCTGGTTTTTTACTTTACAATTGAGATTTTTGTGCTTTATGAACCGTTTTGCGATATTAAATATCTGGGTAGGACTAATTTTGTTTTTGCTTGGATGTATATGTAATGTGTTTTTAGATTTTGAATTTTTGTTGTTGGAGTTTAGTGAACTCTATGTTTTGTGGGACTAGTTGATGCTCTGTAATTACTCAAATTTTACTTGTTAACACTTCCTTAATTGTCAACTTGTTGATGATTTGAATATGTGGGATGAAAGGGTGTTATGCTGCTAAAAGAAACATAGATGTGATGGTGGAACTTAGAATTGTGAACTGAATGGGGAAAAATGTCCACTATAATACCTCTATTGGCCCAAGTGGTCAATGAAGGCCAATGTAGATAGCAAAGGACTTAGAGGGAACGGGTTCAAACAATGGTGGCCACCTACCTAGGATTTAATATCCTATGAGTTTCCTTGTCAACCAAATGTAGTAGGGTCAGGCGGTTGGCCCGTGAATAGTCGAGGTGTGTAAGCTGGTCCGGACACACGGATATATAAAAAAAAAATAATAAATAAATAATATCTCTGTTTGGTGCTGCACTTAGTTAGCTATCTGTTTGATTGATTTCTATTAACATGTCTCTCACCCCTTTTAGGAGTTTCACGATGGTAATCTCTTTTCGATTAACGATAAATTTGAATGGCTGCAAGGCTCGTGCCGTTCACTCTTACGAAGAAATTTCTCAAAGGGGTTAAACCAAATTCATGCTTTTCTCCGATTATTAGTGGTAACCATGTCGAGACTTTCCTGGAAAACAATCAGAACAGTCCAAGGTCATGTGAATTTGAACAAAGTACACAATTCTTGAGCGATAAGTCTTTCTCAAACAAGTCAGTCAAAGGTTTGGATAATGACAAGAACTTGAACTCAGAGGTAGCAATTTTCAAATGTTTGGCTATCCAGAAGGGATTTTTCCACACTTTCCAAACATATTATGAGACCATTCTCAAGCTGGGTCTGGATGGAAACATTGAGGAAATGGAGAGGACTTGTCAAGATCTTGCGAAAGATGGGTGTTCAGGTGTTGAAGAAGTTCTTGTCACTTTGGTTAATGCCTTTGTTAGACATGGTAGAATCAGAGAGGCTATTCGGGTACTTCCTCATGTAAACTTGGTTGGTCTAAATCCTTCGATAGAGACATTTAATGTTGTATTAGCTGTTTTCATTGAGGAGAGTAGAAATATTCAAGAGGTGTTATTTGTTTACAAAGAGATGGTGAAAGCTGACATTGTACCAAATGTTGACACATTGAATTTTCTGTTAGCCGCATTGTTTCATGCTGGTAAAATCAAGGCAGCCATGAATCAGTTTAGGAGAATGGGCCGGAAAGGATGCAGTCCTAACAGTAAAACCTTTGAGCTTCTCATAAAAGGTTTAATTACAAAAAATCTAGTGGATGAAGCTGCTTATGTTTTGGGTACAATGTACAAAGTTGGTTGTGAACTTGATTTGAGCTTTTATTCATGTGCAATATCTTTATTTTGTAAGGAAGATAGAATAGATGTTGGAAGTTGGTTGTTTAGAATGATGACGGCTTCCAATATTGTACCAAATACCTTGATATATAGTACTCTAATACAAAGTTTCTGCAAAAATCTTTCATTAGATGAGGCATTATTCCTGCTAGAGGAGATGATTGAAAGTGGTTTGACGCCTGGAGATGATGTGTTTGTAAGTATTATAAAACTTTTATTTGAGCTTGGGAAAACAGACGAGGCTATAAAGTTTGTGGAAGATAGATGTGTTTTTGACACTTCTCCTCACAATGCTTTGCTTGAAGGTTGCTGCAACGCTGAAAACATCATATTAGCCAACTGTATCCTAGAGAAAATGTCTATGATGAATATTGACGATTGCAAATCTTGGAATATAGTTATTGGATGGTTGTGCAACAATGCAAGAATTGTGAAAGCTTTTGAATTCCTTGGTAAAATGGTCGTCTCATCATTTATTCCAAACGAAGACACATACGCAGCTCTTATAGTCGGAAACTGTAAATCCATGAAGTATGAGGCTGCATTACAGTTAGTGAATGAGGTACATGCTAGATGTTGGATTCTTAATGATCGATGTTACTCTGAGCTTATAGAATGCCTTTGCCAAGCCAAAAGGACTCTTGAGGCTGCAGAGGTTTTTTGCTACATGTCTAAAAATAGATACTCTCTTCATCCTTCTTTATTTGATACATTGATTAAGGGAATATGTGACATGGGACACATCGGGGACGCATTAGCGCTGCTACAGCTGGCATGCTATGCTGGTACTTCTTGTAAAACTGCCACATATGCTTCTATAATGCAGGAGTTGTCTAGATTGAACAAGGCAGAGATTGCCTTAGTAGTCTTATCCCAGATGCTGGTGTTGGGTTGTAGCCTTAATTTGGAGACATATTGCATTCTCATACATAGTTTTAGTGCCATGAATCAAGTAAAGGACTCTATATTCCTTTTCAACCGTATGTTTGATGAGGGTCTTCTACCCGATTCAGAAAAACTTTATAACTTATTGCTATGTATAGCTGACCATTCTCAGCTGCACATGATTTCAAATACAATTTATAAACTGATTACACATACCGACCTTGTAAATACCGCAAGTTACAACTTACTTATCAATGGGCTATGGAAAGAGGATAGGAAGTATGAAGCGTGTCAGTTGCTGGATTCAATGTTGGAAAACGGGTGGGTACCGGATGCGATGACTCATGGATTGCTGATTGGCTCTCTAGCTAAAGAGGAGATTGGAGATAGAGTTTTAATGAATGAGAACTCTACCATTGAAGATAATATAAGCAGCATACTTGTGGAGGGCCTAGGGAATACGTGACAACCATCCTCCATGGCATGCCATTTGATTCATCAAGGGTTTTCTTATAAAGTTGAATTCTGCTCTCTTTGATTGTTCGACAGTTGAAGATTTTTCTCAAATTTCTCCTGACACTCATTCTCTTATAAATGAGATATGTCAAATGAGGAAATGAGAAACAGGTAAGGGGAGAGTTATGAAGGCAAAGTAACTGCGATCTCATAGTGCTGAATCCTCTCTCTGAAAGCAGCAACAGCAGGAACAGTTTTGAATTAAAAGGTGAGTTATTTCTCCTTATTATTTTAAATAGACTCCCAAATTTTTGTAATAATTTCTCCTGTTCAGTGTGTCTGATTAATGGAAGTGGAACTGGGTATGGGTAGCCGTAAGATAGCATGTAAGCTACCAATGCGTTTTTTCCCATATCAAGTTCGCCACCAACTGTAGCAGCATTGCTCGGCAAACCTCGTATTTATGCAGAATCTGTTAGTTTAGAATTAATAAAACTGCTTAAATGTCATCAGTGGCACATTTATCTTTCTCTTATTAACTCCAAAATTTTTTGCTTCAGGAGCTAAGCAGCGAAAGAAGTTACAGTGATAGTTGAAGTTATATTCATTGAATGAAGGAAGTCAAGGTACCCATTTCAAATGAAGGATGTCATGGTCTATTTAGTTTCATTTTGTGCCTTCATCCATATATAAAGTAATGAACTGGAATTTATTGAGACCAACATTGCAAGCTTTGGGAATACCATGCAATTTTAGTAATGTTTATACGGTTAACCAATTAGAACTTTGATAAAGTCCAGTTTATTTATTTATTTGTTTCTTTTTTAATGAAAAACCAAGCTTTCATGTAATATACCAGAGGCGGAAAAAAAATGAGCCCCATGAGACCCTCCAAATCCGTTTACACAAAGAGTACCACTGCGAGCCCAGCACGGAGGTGCCTCTGAACACGGTGCAAAGTGTTCACCCTTCGAAATAAAACTCGCCACGTAAAGAATTTGACCTTCTTGAGCTTAGTTAAAAGCTCCCCACCTCTCCCTCTTGACTCACGCGAAGAGCAAGATAACTAACTAAAAATACGTACCCTCCTCATAATCTATCTCCAAATATATACTCCCCTAACTAAATAATACGCCCACGCCCCATTCATATATAACTATATTGCATGTTACGCTTCCTGCTTTAGCTGTCTACGTGATTTGGGGTCCATCAGATTTACATTGCTTTTTCAAAATTCTGGTCTGAAACTATGTCAATTGTGGAAGCTTGGATTAGAGCCGCACTTTAGTATGCATATCTCTCTGTCTATTTTTTTTTCCCTTGTTTGATTCTTCATCTCTGAATTTGATCGACTTGAACCGAACATGTACTAGGTGCCTGTTTGTTACCACCACACATCAGATCTGCAAGATTGGAGGGAAATTCAAGAAGCTATACATACTTCTCCCATTTCACTTTACATCATTTGGTACTGCCTCGTGGTTGTCGTCTCATCTCGAGATTGTTCAGACTAAGGGAGATAGTGTTGTTTCGGAGGCAATGAAGACATCCTAAGTTATAGGAAGTGTTTTGTTTCGGAAGAAATAATCATGATGTACAAATATAAAAGAACAGAGCTGGAGATTCACAAATGGCACGAGAAAAGAAAGTGGAGAAGCTTTTGTATGACCATTATTACCAGAGGAAAACTTGCATGAGAAGACATTTTATACTTTATTTTGTAAAGAATGTTCTGAGGAAAATTGGACCATCTCTAGTTGAAGAAAGCACAGATTTTATGAATCAATAGGGGCGAGGACCCGTCCTTGGAAAGTGTGGTTCTAAAGGAATAGTATAATTTTTTAAGATAAAAACAGTTGGGAGATTGCCAGTTTGTGACCTCTATTTGGCATTCCCTTTCAGTTTCATTTTGAATTTAAAGATTTTCTTTTTCTTTGAAGTTAATGTCAATTGAGTATGCTTTTTTAATCTCATTTCCTCTGCACTTTACATGGAACCAATGAAAGATTAGTATTCCTTACTAAAAATAAAGTTAATTTTTTTATTAGTCATCTTGTCTCAATAAATTGAATCTAACTTTAAAATGATAATTTTATTCAAATTAAACTTGAATAAGTGGTAAAATTAATATGTTTGACAAGATTTTTACAGAGTGAAGAGGCATTAGATTAGAGAATTTTATCTTTATAGGTTGAGCTTAGTTTCAATTTAGACTATGTAGTTAGGTTAAACTTCACAAATCATCCCTCTTTTTTACCACTAGAAAATCTATTCATTTTACTCAATTTTTTTACAAAGACATAAATCCTAAAAAAGGTAGAAACAAAATTTCTAAACCCTAATAGAGGTAGATTGTATGTTGATTAAGAGATACCAGTTTGTTATTATGGAAAACTTGTCACATGTTATGTATTCATTACAATAATGATAGGGATAATTCGTGAGATTTATTGTATAATTCGTGAGATTTGACTAAATTATGATTCATGAGATTTGACTAAATTATGAGACCAAATTGAAATTAAGTCCAAATTATAAGTATCAAAATAAAACTTCTAAAACCAATATAAAGATAACTCAACAATCAAAGATACTTTATTCCTCCTTTTGAAGTCGGAATTTTAAATATTCACTCCAACATTTGTTGTACTAAAACAACAAACCCTTGAAACCACATGGATTAAATGAAAAATTAGCCCAAACCATAAGGCATAARTATAAAGTAGTAAAATTCTCTTCACTCGAGCCCTCATTGGTCTCAATATATACTCTTAAGCAATCTATCAAAAACATCAAAAAGAACACTTTCAAATGGTTAGAAAAATAGATCATCTCTGAAACTTCCTTCTTCTAATTAAACCCAACTTTTGTTCAAGTACATCACCAGTCAAATTTTTCTTCCCTTCCCTATTCAGCCCAAAGAAAACTGTCCTAAAGTTAACACTACTGGGAGCAATCCCACTGCTGAGCATCTCAGATATAATCTGCAGAGCTTCTTCAGATCTTCCTTCTTTACAGAGACAAGAAATCAGCATAGAATAAGCTCTAAAATCAGGAAATGGCCCATTTTTCTTGATATAATGGAAGATCTTCCATCCTTCACCAAACTTCCCCATGTTCATGAAGCCATGAATCACAGCTGAGTAAGTAGCAATGGTTGGTTCACAGCCCTCCTGCATCATTTTTGCAACTATTTCCAAAGCTCTTCTTGTTTGATTCTCCTTGAAGGAATATACTATGAATGATGTGTATACATGCACGGTTGGATTTACACCGACCTGTTTCATTGAGTTCATCTTTGCCAATGCCTCCTCCATTCTTCCCCTTTGTAGAAGTCCATGAATGAGGCTTCCATAGATGTAGTTTTCTAGTTTGGATCTCTCAGCTGCCCCTACCTCTTCGAGTAATGTCAACGCATCGTCTAATCTCCCAGCGCGACAAAGAGCTCGAATATGCATAGAGTAGATGAGTGGGGTTGTGAAACCGATGTTACGGAGGTAATCTATGCATTCTTTGGCTTCTGAAAGCCTACCAAGTTTGCATAAACAACCAAGATAAGCTTCTAACAGTTCCTTATCAGGGATGTACTCAGAACGAATCATTTCTTGGAACAGGGCAATGGCTTCGTTTACCTTCCTCCGTTTTGACCCACAAAGGGTTATGATCAAATACTTGTAGGTATTGGCATTTGGTTTGATATTGCTTTCTTTCATCTCTCCGAAGAACTTCAATGCGATATCTGTAAGACCCGCTC
>NW_019104564.1:608622-622741 GCF_001995035.1 Momordica charantia | reverse complement strand
TAAGACCCGCTCGACCATATTGCATAATCACGATTGTCCAAGTATCTGGAGTTATGATGCAACCTCTTCTTCTCATTTCATAGAAAAGACTTCTCATGTGCTTGAAATCTTTCCCAATCCCGGCGAGTTTCATAGCCATGTTGTAAGTTTCTGTAGTATGGTTATAACCTGGTTGCTTTCCTACCCAAGCAAAAAAATGTAGTGCTGCACAACCTTCGATACTACATTTACGCAATATCTCAAGGACTAGTTCTGGGGTGAACACCACTCTGCTGTTTTCCAATGCTTTCTTAATTTGATTCCCATCTGTTGAAGATGACAGGATCTTGTAAATTTCATCAAGATCCTCTTCTCTGTAGTTTCTTGAAAGTGTCTCCACGTGACATGCAATACTCGTCGGTTGGCTCGGTTCCGAATGCTTAAAGTTCACCTCCAAACAAAGGTCCTTTATCTTGGGTGCATCATCACCTCTATTTACCTCAACTTCTTGCGGAAAGTGTTCAGCAATACTCCTCAGTCTCTTTACTTTCTCTAAACTAACAATATCTCCCCTTTTCTCCATGTAAGACACAACTGAATGAAATAATCTTTCGGGGACAGCGATATTCGAGGCCTGCATCTCATTTAGAACCTTGACTATCTCATCTGTTCTTGAAACCTTAAAAAGCTCCCTGATGAAGACAGAAAAGGATTTCCAAGTAGGCTTGTCTTCCATGGTTCTGAAAACTTTCCATGCTTCAGATATAAGGTTTTGGCGCACATTGCCGACAACCACGGTCATGATTGCCACTGCATCTAATTCAATCCTTTTTTCCAGCATCTCTTTATACAGCTCAAAGCCTTTCTCATACTCAGCCAACCTAAAGAGATGTTGCATCAGTTGGGTATAAGTTGAAGTAGTAGGCAAATACCCAATTTCTTTCATATTGTGAAACAGATCAAGAGCCTTCAAAACCTCATTTCGCCTCAAATACCAATTAATGATAATCCCATAAACCTTACCATCAACAACATTTTTCCTCTTCATGATATCGACAAGTTCCAAAGCATCCTCCACCCGATTAGCGCGACAGAGTCCAGCAAACAGAATCTCAAAATATTCAGGGTCTAGAATCATACCTTTACTATTGAGGGCATGAATGAACTCCAGAGCTTCTTTCACCCTCCTGGAAATGCAGAAACTCTTGAGAATGTAATGATAAACATCATGTTCCGAAACCTTAAACAATGCTACCATGTCCTTTGCAATCTCAAGAACAGAGGCTGTATCCCCTGATGCAGCAAGAGAACTCAACAGAACCTTACACATTTTCATGTCAAAAACCCCAATTCCTTTCTTGGCCATCTCTTGGTAAAACTCCATGGCAAGTTCAGGCTTCCCAGCAGCAGAGAGAGAACAGATTAAAGTCTTGTAAACAACCCCATCTGGTTCACATCCACTTTCCTTCATCTTACCATAAACCATTAAGGCTTTTCCTGTTAATTTTGCATTGCCATAGAGGGAGATAAGAATGGTCCAAGTCTTGATATCCTTCTCCAAGGAGTTGTTCTCCATTTCCTCCACCAACTTCTCAATGAGCTTGAAATCTTTGGCTTCACCAGAAATGGTAAGCATTGTGTTGAAAATACTGGTTGTGCACTGAAACCCATCTCTAGATTTCACCCAATTGAAGAATCCAAGAGCCAAATGTGGGAACTTAAAACTCCTCTTCAGGACTTTCTCCACAACCTCAGAACTGAACATGACATCCAAACTTCCCAATCTCTCCTCCATCGAAACCAAACCACTTTCAGCACGAATGACGGATGAAACCTCATGAACAGTCGCGCTAACATCATTTTCTTCCGAGAAAACCAACTGGGTACCCTCAGTTTCTTGCTCGGCATTTTTACAAACATCTGGGGCGCAGTGTAGCTGTTCTTCCCCTTTCAAAGAGTCCCCCTCGCCACCTTTTTCCAACCCCAGATTACGAAAAGACGTTTTATCATGAACATAGCTTTCGGAACCCAAAATCTGAGTAATCTCGTTGAAGAGCGACCTGAAGCTTGAAGTATCAGCCGTTTCCGGGGACTGGATTTTTTGGGTTTCACCTGAACGAGAGGAATTTCTGCGTTTTCTAACAAGGGTCGAGAAACGAAGAATCTGTAGCTCTGAAAGCTGAAAGCGAAGAAAATTCAGAGTTGAATTCAAATTGGAAGATTGGAAGCGGATTAATCTCCGCATGGTTACGGGGAAAAGATGATTCCGAATCCATCTCCGGTGAACTAATGAAAATTCGTTGTTATTAATAATTATTATAATTTAAATCAATAAAAATTCATTTATTTGACAAAATTGGCGCTCGTGGCCTAATGGATAAGGCGTCTGACTTCTAATCAGACGATTGTGGGTTCGAATCCCACCGAGCGTGCACAATTTTTTATTTGTTTTTATATATTTAAAAAAAAACAAATTACAAATTTAACAAAAATTCAATGTACTTTTTCTTAATATTATTATATTATAAATGTAGGGTAAGATATTTCAATTTATAAATTACTTTCAGTAAAAATGAAAGTATGTACAAATTACTCAAGTAAATAAATATGTATGTACAATACTTTTTTTCTTTATCAAAATTAAAAAATTGTTTTAATAAGAGTTATTGTCTCTCGTAGTATGCTTTACAAGTTGCAGGCATCTTACAGTGACAAAAGAATTTAAGTAATGAGTATCATAAAACTTTCATGTGGTGTAATATTATTGATCTTTTCATTATTATTTAGGAACTAAATTTGAATATATATATATGAGAAGACAAAAAAAATAAAAAGGTAAATATAAGAGTCAAAACATTAAAAGTCAAACTTCCTTCTATTCAAAAAGGCGAGCTGTCAGTTCATGCACGCTTTCACCACCCATCGTACATCTTCAGGCTGTGCTAACGCCTTTACGCCGTCGACGATAATACTCTAATTAATAAGGGACCAAAATCTCGATCGAGAAAAGCTTCTTCCGTTTTCTGTCTGTCTTCATCGGCCATCTTGATCTGGTTATAAGGCAAAAAGAAAGATCTCGAATACGACGGTTTTTCAGGCGTATAGAGAAAAACTTTTTAAAATTAGAATATCTAATTTGTAGGTTCAAATATGATGCTATCAATTTTACATTCTTTTAGCATAGACTGGAGATTCGAAGTCATTATTTTTAATTGAAATTATACTCTAGAGCTAGCGAAAGTGAGCATAATTAAAAGATAATTGACATATATCTCCAATCAAAAAGTTTGACTTTCATCCACTAGATCCAGATGCTGTATTAAAAAAAAAATTGGGCTATACTTAATTTCAAAAATAAATATTAACATTTAACAGATTTTTATTCAACATTTTCATAAAATTATGACGTGGCAAAATTGGGCCCCACTCTCTTAGCCGTGGTGCTCAAGCAATAAACGAGACCGTAAAATCAAGAATCTCGCAGAGAGAAGGTTCGCGATTTCGACTACACAAAATGGGATGGGTTTGGAGAGACGAGCCCGGCGAATCGGATTTACTCGCCGGCGACAGCGGTGGGTCGTCCGGCGATCGATGTTCTACCAGAAAGGTGGTGAAGTCGCAGTGCAGGACCGAGGAGGTTGAGCCCGGAAAGTTCGTCAGGAAGTGCGAGAGAACCGAGGAGATTCTCAGGGACTGCGTCGGACGGTATGTGCTCCTCCGTCTCTCCGATTTGTGTTGTCGTGTCGCAATTTCTTCTAACCTAACAATGTTATCTTTCGATTTAAGAACTGTATTTTCTTCGGTGGAGTGAAGAAATGAAAATTAGTTCATTCTGCTTTGTTATTGGAGAAAAGAATTGAACTTAGGTTTCATTTCTGTGTTAGTTTTGTTGATTTGGAATCAAATGGGTGCCTTCCGCAGTTCCACATGGTCATTCATAAATTTGTTTTCTTTGTAGTGTATGGATATACATAGTTGTAAATTTAGATGTACTTTGTGAAAGACTTATTCTCTTGCGACCTGTTCAGTGAACTTCTGTCTAATTCGTGGAACCACGGAGCCATTTGAGGGTTTAATTTTTTATTTTTTTTTGGCCGTAAATGGTTGTTTTAATGGAATCTTGGAGGGATGGACACTGAAATTGGTAGATGCTAGGCTTACCGTTCTATTGAAGGTGAGTGATGATATTTCTTGGGCTATTTCTATTGAAGCCTGAAGGCGAGTGATTAAATAACAACTTACTTTTATTGCTATTTCACAAACTCTCACCATTTTGTCTAGTCCACATTCATTTTCACTTTGGGATTCCTTCCATTCATCCTTCTTCCAAATGATGGAAATTAATTAAACGAAAAACCTAGATATTTTCAAATGAACCAAATGAATTAAAATCTTGCACCGATTTAACATTAAATCTTAACAATCATCAAAGTTTCTCTACTAGTGCTAGCTCATATTTTTAAAGCTCATCATCAAAAGGAATATGAAAATTTTACAGTGTCCCACAAAGGGGCCCAAAATTTTTTTCATTTTTTTAGCCACTCTGGTTTAACATTTATTTCTCTTGAAGTTTAGGGATCTCCATATTTTGGGAAAAGAAGAATTAGAGGGAGAAAAGGATGAAAGAAAGAAGAGAAGGAGAGGATAAAGATAAGGATAACTGGTTTAGGTGGAGAAGGAGAATGAGTGAGATGAAGGGCCATATGAAATTAGAGGGTTGAAGTGTGTTCCTTCAATCCATTGTTAATTGAGGCACAACTTCTACACAATTAGGGTCAGAGAATATAGTTAAGATCATTGAATATACCTTAGACTACGACTCCTTCGATTTACAATCTCATTGGGGTTTGTGATATAGAAAGGAAAATTTATGTTATCTGGACAAAAATTTATGAAGATGACTGAGGAAAGTATTTCCTGGACTGCGGTTCTGCTGGCCGGATGTTTGATGGTTGAATGACATGATTGTCAATTATTGGGTAGTGCCTTGAGCCTCACCAAATAGAATTTGTACATCCATAAATTGAAAAAAATATTGATCTGTAGAATTTGGCTTGAATCCGTAGGCAGTGGATGACCATTACAAATGAAAAGGGAAGTTTTTGGAAATAGGTTTTCTGAGGCTGTCTAAAGGAAGCTACAATTCTAGGTGCAAAGTTATGATTTCTGACATGTAGGCTTAAGAGTCCTTTTCTCTGCTGTGTATAAGTTCCTAACTGTTGAATGTATATGGTCAATGTTGATTTTCTTTGTAGTTCATTAGGAAGTCATTGTTTCTTCTCCTTTATGGTTTTTTTTTTTTTTAAGAGGAAAAATGAACTGTGAATATCTAGAGAAATTTAAGGTGCCAATTTGTAAGCGTGAATCCTGTTAACCATTGGATAAATTTTGGTCTTAAGCTGCCAACTCTTCCTAGTATAGCCATCAATCGGTTGGATTGCCATTCCATTATCTGTTTTGGGCCTTCTCCACGTACAAGATGTGCTTCAGCCTGTTTACTTTTAGCATAATTATGGATCTTGTTTATAATGATAATTATATATCTCATGATCAAGGATAATTGTGTTTGCGTGTCTTTGTGTGTGTGTGTGTGTTTTTTGCTTATTTTAGCTCATGAAGGAAATTCACATGTTCGTTTCATTAGGGTTTTTTCCTTGTGGGATAAAATCCTATCATGGTTTCTGTTACTTTTTTGATTTTGTAACACTCTTACGCTCATTTGTTATTTTTCTTAATTTTGATGTTGCTGGTAATACTTATTTATTATTTTTGCTAAAAATAAAACTTTGTTTACTCACGACAAAGATTTGTTACATTGAAGTTACTTCAATTGCACGGAAACGGGATGATGGTGCTGGGCAGTTTGGTTTCAAACTCTAGTTGGAAATTTATAATCCTTTTCTCACAAATAATTTAAGTCGCAGAAACTGCCGTTTTTAAAGCAAAAATTCAAGGAATTTAATTTTTTTTATTATCATGCTAGGTTTGATGTTGGGTTCTAGTTGGAGAGGATATAGTCACACTCTTTGTAACGTCTAGTAACCTGAGTAATCTAAACCTTCAAAAGCTTTAGAGACCAATAATAATATATACTTTTTGAAATGGAATGATTGATGGAGACTTGGGGTCTGGCAATGCAGATACCAGCAGAAAGCCTTCAAGTTCCATTTATAGTAAGGGGATGATGTAATATAATGTAATGGAGCTTAGAGAGGGGAAATCCTCTTCATGCTACTTTGGCCCGTTTGGCACCATCTTTGGGTGTCTCTAGTCTTAGGATTCAGTTTTTGGATTGAGCCATGTTCTTTTGCGCTTTCTTGTGTTGTGAAATTTTTCACATAAAAGCTTAATTTCCGGGTCACCGTGGTGCGATTGATAGAACTCAAAGTGTAATTCATATATAAACGAAGTGCTAGCATGGAAGTAAGTGCTCTCTCAGCCCCTCCAGTCTATCGAAACTGCGAGGAACTTGCTACTCCCTCTAGAGTTACCCATCTTCCTTCGTTTAAAAACTATTTGCTTCTAGTTAGCTACTCAAGTGTACTGACTGCTTCCCTCCATTTAGAGCCTTTACATTTCTGAGCCGAGGAGGGGACTATCAATGATATGACTAAATAACAGTTGCTTCATTTCTGTACAGACCGGTTGAAGTGATACAATCCAACAAGGAATTTACAGAAGAGGATGTTATAGATCAGGTGGTCAATAGGTCATTCTCGTCAGGAACATCCGTACATCAACCATTTGGTTTCCCTGGGCTCCGTAGTGACATCGAAGCCATCGAGCGCAATCTCTTCGGTAGCATGAAGGGGTTCTTTGAAGCAGCTGAAGAGATCAAGAATGGTTTCTTTGGTGTTCTTAGAGATCCACACCAATTCATCGAAGAGTCATCCTCCCCATCAATGAGACGAGGAATACCCATCGAGGATCACGAGCAAAGGATCTTCTCTAAACCCAACGAGCCCGATTCTGGGCACGTTGACCTATCAGGATTGGCCAGGGATGTCTAAACACCCAAAATGAACCTGATTGCCTTTTTTTAGATGTTGGATACAACAGGGACAGTTGGTAGTCAATAGAATAAACATGTTCTACAGCAAGTTTGCTCTGATAAATTTACTAAAGTTGGTTGATTATGTGTGGGAATATAACTTGGATAGTGCATATAGTTGTTGGTGTTGAGAACCAAGCAAGTAATTAGTTTTAAAAAGCTATGCTTTTTCTAATGCCATAAAGTTGAAGGGAAGAATCTTTTAAAACATTCACACCTGCAGATGGTCATTGACCTAGTATACATGTTGAATTAGATAATGATAGATAGTACCCATTTAATCCATAAATCTGGTCTATTTTATCAAAGTGTTGTATTCCATGTAATATTTAGATTTAGAAAAGGTGAAAATTAGCGGATATTAAAAAATATATAAAAACAAACCAAAAGAAAAAAAAAACTATATAGAAATCATGGAAATTTATAGGACTACATGACTCGTGGTTAAAAAAGTTGTCGAACTTTTTAGGCGTAAATATTTTTGAAGTTGTAATTTTGTGTTTAATAAAGACAATTTTTATAATTTATATACTTATTAGACACAAAATTTAAAGTTTATGAAGTTTATTAGACATTTTTTAAAATTTTAGAGATTTGTTAAATACAATATTGAAAGTCTACGGACCTTTTAGACACAACCATAAAACTTCAAGACTCAAACTTCTAATTTAACCTTGAATTAACAAAGGATAATTTAACACTTCTTGAAAAAGCTATAGATTATCATTATTAATATTAATATTACCAAATTCGATGAAGAAATGTTTGCAGCAGCACCCTGGAAAGATAAAGGACTGCAGCGAATGCTTGTGAAAAGGCATTTAGGCATTTAAAACTAATAGTAAGATCAAAATTGCAATGGAAAATTGAAAGTTTACATGGAAATATGTTGGGATGAAAGTTCACCCGATCTGCTGCAGCGAATGTTTGTTAAAAGACCTTAGAAACTAATCGTATGGTCAAAATTGCAATAGAAAAATGAAAGTCTACCTAGAAATATGTCGAATGATTTGGTATTAGTTAAAAGAAAGATCCACTATTTCTTTAACAAAGAAGTGGCTCACCACTTTGATTGACCAAAATCCAAAGCACTATAATTGTGGAAATTTCATCCAAAAACTTGATTTGGTCCACAAAATGACTTGCACGTTTGTCTTTAATTCAAGTCTTCATATTTTAGCTATTCAATTCCACACACACAAACAATATAGAAAGACAGAGACCTTTGTTCTAGCCAATCAATTTCATATCCCTAAGAAAAAGAGAAGATATTGGCATTGCCTTCCTAAGTTGACTTACAAATTGCACATCATTTTAATTCAAAATGTATCTTATAAAAAAATCCAAATCTAAATGCATCTTTCTAGCGGGGAGAAGTCAATTTGATCTTAGCTCAGGTTTAAGGTTCGATTAAAAAAAAATCTCTCTTTACTTGTACTTAGGTGGTTAATCAAATTTAAATTTAATTTAAATTTCTTTTAAGAACATCACAACAAAGCATGTAGCGATTTTGCACGAGAAGCATGTCTCCGTGCAATTTGAGCTGAAATAGATTCCATACTTACCTCTCGAAGCTGCAACGAGTTAGCACGTACTCTCGCCTATCGTACACGAAGCGAGCTTCACATTGAATTCCAGTTGGAGGAGTGCCCCTTGCGCATCTACTTTTCTTTTATTTTATCGTGTTTTAAATGTACTAAAAAAAACTATTGGAGCAGGGATTGGAATCTATGACTTTATAAAAAGTAAGATAACTTTGGCCTCGTTTGATAACCATTCATCTTTTGTTTATAGTTTTTTGAAAATTAAGTTTGTTGGCTCACAATTCCCTTTATATTTTTCCAACTTTCTTATGAATACATTACATTCCTAACGAAATCTCAAAAGCTAAAACAAGTTTGTATAAACTATTTGTTTTAATTTTCAAAATATATATTTTGAAAACATTTTTAAAAAGTAGAAATATTTAGGTGAATGTAGTGATTACCAACTTAATTAATTTCAAAAAAACAAAGTAGTTACAAAACAAAACCTTAACTAAAGCTATAGTTTTTTATTTCATCAAATGAACTCTAAATTTAAATTAATGGTATGGTAAAAACTAATACTCATCATTAATTAACTTTTCCATTTTTTAAAAATATTTATGACTAAATGAGACCATTAATGTAGGTTACCTTTTTCTTAATCTCGTTAATATTAATGAAAATAAAACGTGAAAAAAAAACCAAATGAATTGATTATTTATTATTATTATTTTTTGGGTTGTTGTCAATTGCAACGTTTTGGAGTTGATCGAGTCTTTGTTAACTTTAAGTCTAGTCTTCCACATAATACAAAATTTATAGAAATTTCACTAAATAGACTTCATAAACTAATCGTCACTATTTTTCAAAATAAAAAAAATATATCCATGTCACTAAATTCAAATCAAAATTTATATTCAATAATATATAAAACAATATATGTTTAGACATACCAAAAAAAAGAAAAAAAAAATATATATATATATATATAATATTTCTTATTTTTACACAGATAGAAAATTTCTTTTATGTGCTTGGTTCAAATCTACAATGTGTGACAAAAAATGACAAGAATCAATTTTAATAAATAGAAAAAATTATTGGACAGAGAGTTCAATCCTATTGTGGTCTCAATTTTCATTTGTTCCGAGTGAGGTCCGTTGGGTAACGTTTTTTATTTATTGTTTTTTGTTTATTGTTATTTTTTTAATAAATGATTTGGTAACTACTTTTTATTTGCTAGCTTGAACATAGCTCAACTAGTCAAGACGTCTATTTCCGACTAAAAAGTTATGAGTTCAAATTCTTATCCGTACATATTGTACTAAAAGAAAGTTATTTGATGTTTATCATTATCTTTTTATTGGAAAAAGAAATAAAAATATATTTGATCATCATTTCTTATTTCTCATCTTCAAAATTTTACCTTTCTTTATATGTTATAAGAGATTTGATTTTGTTAATATTTATTATGCATTTTATAAGTCAATAATGATAGAATAAAACTTTTATTTATGTTTTGAAAAAAAGAATTGAAATGGTGAACAAGAAATAAGAAATTTGATTTGCTGTTTTCAAAATTTATACAATATTTTTCAAAAATAAAAACACAAATACATATCAAGTACTTGTGTTTATTAGAAATTGGAAATCGGAGACCAGAAATGAAAATGTTATAAAAACTTTCAAATGTCTTATTTTAATTTTTGCTACATGAATAATTGAAAATAACCAGAAATTCAAAATAGATTTTCATGCAAAAGTTTAGAAACTCCAACCAAATCATCCGAAAACTAAAATATTAATATACAATTTGTGAAACTCGAGGACTAAAATGAAATACTATAAAAAAAAAAATTCTTAGAAGTATAAATTTATGGCTTAGTTTAATTGAATATTATATTATCCAGAAATGAAGAAAAATAATAAGTCTAAAGAGAGAGTTGCCGGCAGGCAGCGGGGAGAATTCTGCTCTCGATTTTGGTTGATTATGATATTTTTATATTTTTAATTTTTTTAATTATAGTTTATGTGTTTATTTTGGTTCCTAGATTTAAAAAAAAATTCTAATCATTTCATTTACGCATTAAATTTTTTGAAATGTATCCAATAGATTTGTATTACAATGTTTTCAATGTGTATAATTTTGTGTTAAAATTTTTTAAATAAAAATTAAAATAGTCACTTTTTAAAAAGAGATCAAAACGATTATTTTAAAAGTATGAAAACTGAAATGAACAAAATAACTAAAATAAATATTGAAAGTATGGAAACTGAAATGAATAAAAATTTAAGAGTCAAATGACTAAAATAAATATTTTAAGAGTATATGGATCAAATAGCATTTAATTTTTTTAAAAAATGATACCTTAAAAATCTATGTACTATACTAGTTTATACTTGTTGGTCGAATCCTCTGTGGAGAATTCTTTTCTTATGCATTTTTTTTTAAATAAAAAAGTTCAAACATATATTTATAGAAGCAAGGCAATGGAAGGAAAATAATATATACATTTCGGGTTTTTAGATTTTGTATTTTTATTAAAATTATCACCACTTTCTCTCCATCGAGTATCTACGTCATATTTGAATTATTTCTTGTTACTATTTAATTAGAAAAATTCTCAATTTAGCATAAGTAGATAAAATACCTATCTTATTGGTTCAAATTTTTTTTAAAGTTAAAAAGTTGAAATTAAAAATCATTAAAATTAAAAAGTAAAGAAGAAAAATTATATTTAGTCAAAAAAACATCATCAAAATAGATAAAAAAAAGATCATAGCCGTCCACCTAGAATCCAACGATGGACAGGCTGCAAAATCTTAACGCGTTTTGATTTTTTAATTTCTTTTAATATTTCGAAATTCAAACATAACAGAAAAACCGGTAAAGCCCTTTCTCTCTCTTCTCTCTCTCTGCTTCGCTTTCCTTTCAATTTCTCTTCCATTTTTTCATTTGGATTCTCCAATGAATTTACATTCTCTGGGGAAATACCCGCAAAATCAAACCCTTAATTTTCTCCTTACAAAAATTCTTCTTCTTCTTTTTCTGCCAAATTTTGCTCTTCCCCTGCTTTTACCCGATCAAACTGCTGATATTTTGTATGGAATTCGTCAATTTAACCAGTCTTCATTGTTGGGTATCGTTGAAATTTCTGTTTTGATTAGAAAATTTCAGTGGGGTAGGGTTTGAAATTGGTGGGATTGAGTTGAATTTATGTGGGGTTTTCTTCTGCGTTTTTTCATTTTCAGCGATTGGAAGATTCATTGCCCTATGGGGATTTTGTTTGCTCTGTTTTCCTGTTCTTCTTCTCGGGTGTTCATGCGCAAGTTCTAGGGCATAATCTCTCGTTTTTTTTTCTTTTTACCGTAATATTGATTGTTGATTCTGATTCTGTAACCCTAGTTTGGGGGAAAACGCCATGGATGACGGATTTAGGCGTTTTTGCGATGTTTGTTCTTTGAGATTTTAGGAAGGAAAATCGAGTAACATCGTGTTGTTCAGATGGGTAATAACTGCGTTTCGAGAAATTCGAAGGATGGGATTCTCTACTCCATTTCACATTCAATTTGGTGGTCTCGACCGAATGTGGGTGCTAATACTAAAAAAGGGATTTCTAAGAAGGCGGCCAAAAACCCAAAATCCAATGAAATAATAGTTCAAAGCACTCCCCCAATACCGGTGAAGATTGTCGATGAGAGGCCCAAACCGTTAGAATGGGAGGCTAAACCAGTGGAAGTTGTAAAAGCCAATGAAGATATCGTCATCATCAAACCCTTGGAACCTCTGGTGACCACGGAAGAAGTGATCAAACCAGCTGAAGGACCACCAAAATATGATGAAGAGAGACTGCCGGTCGAATTGGTAATGCCGAAATCGGCTGAAGAACCACCGAGATATGATGTAGAGAGAACGCAGGTTGAATTAGTAATGCCAAAATCGGCTGAAGAATCACCAAGATTTGATGTGGAGAGAACGCCGGTTAAGTCGGTAATGCCAAAATCAGCTGAAGAACCGCTGAGATATGATGTCGAGAGAACGCCGGTTGAATCGGTAATGCCAAAATCAGCTGAAGAACCGCTGCAATATGCTGTCGAGAGAACACCGGTTGAATCGGTAATGCCAAAATCAGCTGAAGAACTGCTGCAATATGCTGTCGAGAGAACACCGGTTGAATCGGTAATGCTGAAATCAGCAGACGAACCACAGAGATATGATGTAGAGAGAACACCGGTCGAATCGGTAATGCCAAATGAAGATAACGGTAGTAGTGGGAATAATAATGTTTCTGAAGATTTGGGGAAGGTGAAGAAGCCCAAGAAAATAGTGAGTGCAGGCCTGGCGGTAGAGTCAGTTTTGCAAACAAAAACTGGTCATCTAAAGGAGCATTACAGCTTGGGGAGGAAACTTGGACATGGGCAGTTTGGGACAACTTTTCTGTGTGTAGAGAAGTCAACTGGAAAAGAGTATGCCTGCAAATCCATAGCAAAAAGGAAATTGGCGACGATGGAAGACGTCGAGGATGTGAGGAGGGAGATTCAGATAATGCATCATTTGGTCGGTATCCCCAGCATTGTTTCCATTAAAGGGGCTTATGAGGATGCTGTTGCTGTACATGTGGTCATGGAGCTTTGTGAAGGGGGTGAGCTTTTTGATAGGATCGTCAAGCGGGGTCATTACTCAGAAAGACAAGCAGCCGAGCTTGCTAGAACTATAGTAGGTGTGATAGAAGCTTGCCATTCTCTAGGAGTCATGCACCGTGACCTAAAACCAGAGAATTTCCTTTTCGTTGATGGACGGGAGGACTCACCCTTGAAAGCTATAGATTTCGGGCTATCCATCTTCTTCAAGCCAGGTATGGTGAAGACTAGTCAAATTCTTTAGCAATTCTTTTGTTCCTTTTTTAATTCTCAAGCATAATGACAAGCTTTCTACTTGAAAATAGTAAGCTCCCGATGAAAGCAGGAGACCCAATACAGTAGCATGAAGCTAAGAAAGAGATATAATCATTCTATTATGCAACTTCAAAGTGTGCCAATGAGGAAGCTTTCATTTGATTGTTTTTTTATGTATATTTACATGTTTAATTTGATAGAGATGACTTTACAGGGCAAATATTCAGTGATGTGGTTGGGAGTCCTTACTACGTTGCTCCTGAAGTTTTGTGCAAATTATATGGCCCAGAATCTGATGTTTGGAGTGCTGGTGTGATGCTTTACATACTTTTAAGTGGAGTGCCTCCATTTTGGGCAGGTAAAAAGACTGATATCTAACAATTGCAAATTTGCGACTGATTATTGAAAAATCCCAGAACTATGTTCTCACAACTCTATTTATTTAGGTTCCTTTTCACTATTTTCTCACAACTCTATTTATTTATGTTCCTTTTCACTATTTCAAAACAGAAAGCGAGCAAGAGATCTTTGATGAAGTTTTACATGGAGAACTTGACTTCACATTAGAACCGTGGCCGAGTATTTCTGAAAGTGCCAAAGATTTGGTGCGGAAGATGCTAGTTAGACACCCCAAAGAGCGGATAACTGCTCATGAAGTTCTATGTAA
>NW_019104564.1:598256-608602 GCF_001995035.1 Momordica charantia | reverse complement strand
TAGGAAAATCCTATGGTGTAAATATATAAGAGTATAAAATAATAATTTTCTAAATGCAAGGCATACAAAACTTCATAATACGCTTAAATCAAGTGAGAAAGGTACCGGCATGTAGGAGCTTTCTTAGCTGCTTAACAGAGATGAAAGAAGTTTTTTACCACTTCGAATGTAAAATAAGATGACTATTTCTGGCCTTTCTATCAGAAAAATACAATAGAAAGAAAATGAGGGATGTAAACTTTAAATAAGTCAGATCAAGGTTCGAAATATCCATTCATTTTTCACTCCCTATCATTTTTTTATAGGATATTTTGCAGGTTGGGAATCAAATCTACTGTGTTTTTGGTTGTTCTTAGAAGAACGCTTGGAGGTTCTAAGTTTGGTTAAGGGCTATTTTAAGAATAACTTAACCAGGACTTTGGAAAAGTAGTTATCTAAACAAGTTCACTGTACAAAAAAATAAAAAACAGAATTTGGTTTGAGAACATTTCTTTTGACATCGTTCCCAAACAATGTGTAGTTTTGGTACATCCATTGCTCCAAGCACTAATAGTGTCGGTTTCGGTCTTCCAGGCCATCCTTGGCTTCAGGTCGATGGCGTGGCTCCAGACAAACCTCTTGATTCTGCAGTCTTGAGTCGTTTGAAGCAGTTCTCAGCGATGAACAAGCTCAAGAAAATGGCACTCAGAGTAAGTTTTTTGCACAGTTGATTCCAGAAGGCATTTGTTTCTGATGGTTCAAAAGCCTAAACTGAAAATGTACTTTATGTCCCTTTATTGTTACCTCTTTTTTTTTTCAGGTGATTGCTGAGAGCCTCTCCGAAGAAGAGATCGCCGGGTTAAAGGAAATGTTTAAGATGATAGATACTGACAACAGCGGCCAAATTACTTTTGAAGAACTAAAAGATGGACTCAAAAGATTTGGAGCTAATCTTAATGAGAATGAGATACAGGATCTAATGCAAGCTGTAAGTTGTGAAAACAAATTAACTGTTTCCATTTTAAAATGTATTCATTCTGCTGTCTGACATGATTCGCTCGTTCCATATCTCTTCCGTAACGATACTGGTTTCGAAATGCAGGCTGATTTCGACAACAATGGCTGCATAGACTATGGGGAGTTCATAGCAGCAACACTTCATTTGAACAAAGCTGGGAGAGAAGATCATCTCTTTGCAGCATTCCAGTACTTTGACAAGGACGGGAGCGGTTATATCACGCAAGACGAACTTCAACAAGCGTGCGAGGATTTTGGCATCGAGAACGTTCACTTGGAAGATATGATCCGAGAAGTCGATCAGGATAACGTAAGGCAACACATCTGCTTTATTTTCTTTTACATACTTGATTAGTCTGCTGCTGCTATAAACAAATGCAAACTCAAAATCCTCAAAGACAGTCAAATGGGACGATCTGTTTTTTCATTTCTAAATGATCTCTATGTTTTGTTCAACTTCATATCCAGGACGGTCGAATCGATTACAACGAATTTGTCGCGATGATGCAGATGGGCAATGGTGATTTGGGGAAGAAGGGTCAACAGAATACTAACTTTAGCATTGGCTTTAGGGAGGCACTTCCTGTATGTTAGCAAAAAGCCAGTTAAATTTTCCCTCACTTTTTCCCACAATTTTTTTGTGAATGTATAGAATGTGTATAATGTATAAACTATTATTGCTTGGTGCTGATAAATAACATGTATATTATCTACTTGTTTTAGTGTGCCTATACTATATATCTAACTTCTGTTCTTAAACCTACTTTGAAGGTTGTATCTAAATGAGTTCCCAACTTAAAAAGCATCTTTCCTCGTCTAATAGGTCGCTAAACTTTCGATTTTGGTCTTAACTGTGCATAAGTTAAGACTTCTGTGAGGCATAAAATTGAAATTTAAAAACCTATTAGACACTACACAAAGCATACAAACTTAGGCACAATTCTAAAACTTGAAGTATCAAACTTATAATTTAATTGTATGTGTGATGCAGAATTTAGAACGAGATGACAGGTCGGCTTCTGATTTGAAGTGGATGTTTGATTAGTCGAGGTGATAACTTACCAACAAAACCTTACATCGGTAAGTTAGTACTTAGACCGAGCTAGCCAGTATCAAGTCGAGCTTAGTTATGTTGTGTATAGATACTGCGTGCCTTCGTGAGGAATAGGCTCTATCTTTTATAGGGGAGTTTCGAGAAGTGTTGTAGCACCGTTTCAACGTAGAGTCAAGGGTGATTTCGCCTAGCACAACTCATCCTCAACCTAATGATTATTATTATTGTGATCCTAATTTTTTAAGTACATGAAGCAGATTAAAAGGCCAACTTTTATTTAGATAAAAGAATTCATTTTGTTTCTTTACTTTTCTTTTGCACTGAAATCAATTATTAAAAAAAATGTCCCATCAAAATTATTAAGGGAATGATTCTCTACGAGGTTCATGTACTTGCCTTTTCCACACACACGAGAACAAATTCGAGTATAAATCAAATATTAGAAATGGAGACACATTCTTTGATTTTTTTCAATTTTTTTTTTCATGTAGAGATACCCATTTCTTATCGAAATTTTCATCGATAATATTATATATAAATAATATATAAATATAATTGAGACCTCGTAAAAATATAAACGAAATATGAGGAATGGGGACACACACTTTGATTTATTTATTTTTTAATTTTTTTAAAGAATAAGTAGCGATATCGATTTCTTATCGAAAATTTCACTCTATAATCGCATAAAATTAACATTGTCATCAAAATTGAGGTTTCATTTTGTTTTTTTTAATTGAGAAAATAAAACTTCATTAAAATGTTGACTATTCAATCATGAAGGTGGATCAGGGCCTAGCACTATTCTTCCTCAAAATTATATTTTACTCAAATATGTACCTTTTTTTTATATATATATGTATACATAGGAAATAAAATTATTGAAAAATGGCGAGGATAAATTATGATAAGAAAATTATTGAAAAATGACAAAAGAATCAATGTGGGGAAATTTGTGCTTAGCAAAAACCAGTTAAGCCAACAATTATGGGACCCTCTCGCCATTAGCTTCATCTCCAACATCTCTCTTCTACAATTATGCTCTCTCTCTCTCAAATTTACTTTTTGATATGTGAAATCTTAAAAGGAATTTACTCGATGAGTCTGAATTTCTTCTCTTACGACAAGTATTTTTCACGAATAGTTTTAAGAATTTCTTTCAATCCAACGCCTTTCCGTATCTCGCTTGTCATCCTTTTCGCTGTATGTGTGTCGTCAAATTTGCAGATCTCTTACACAAGTTGAAAGAACAACAACTCTAGAGTTGGGATGCAAGGTAGAGTATTTCTCTTGATAATATATCCCTAACGCATACTGATCATCTCTTTTCCTCCAGCTATTATGCTGAAAATTCTTGTTGAATCAATCTCAACTTTCAAAAAAATGAAGCTCAACTTCAAATGTAGTGAAGATGCTATTGCATATTGCTAGGGGCTTCGACGTAATCAACATCAGAAATAAATGAACTAACTTTGACATGACAATTCATGACCTCCTTTTTAATCGGTCAAAATATTAATATCTCTCATAAGTCATAAGTTCGAATCTTCACTATTAACCTAAAGTTCAATAGATTAAAACATTATACATATATTCTACATTTCCCAAACAGAAATAAATAAATATATATATATATAAAAGTCTTTTATTTCTCACTTTAGACTTTTTTTATATCCTCTTATCTTCCTCTTCCTTTTGCCTTCGTTTAGTTATTCTTTTAGAATATTTAAGAGCCATTTTACAACTAATTTATCAACTTTACAATTAAAAGACAAGTTCCCTTTAAAATATTATATATTTTTTTAAAAAGAAAAACATGTCTTCAAAATTAAATTTATATTTTGAATTCCACTATAAACTTTCTCACAAATAGCACATCTCACTTTCTCAAACATCTCTCTTTAACATGTTTCTATAATTTTATATTAAGATTTTTAAAAAATAAAAGTAAATTATGATTTGATTATTATTGTTTAGATAGATTTAACCATAAAAATAAAAACATTACCAGACGAAATTGAAATTGAGTTGAATATAATATTTTAAATTCTAACAGCAAAATAATATTAAATAAAAATAAATTTAAAATAGAAAAAAAAAAGTCCAAGGAACGGGTTTGAATGCAACGCACCACCCACAAAATCCCATTTTTGAGAGGAAAAAACGTGAGAATATGATTGGGCCCCACCGGACGGACGGTCAGGATTGCATCGTGCGAATCTACGATTCCCTTGTTTAAATCCTCTCCGCACGTTGTGACAGCTCATGCTCCGTTGGACTCACTGCCGGGGCCCACCTCCTTTCTCCTAACGTGGAGACCAATCATGTTGCTCGATCCTGCCACGTCAGCGAAGGAGGGTGGGCCCCTGCTGTGACTCCCCAACATACAGTCTCTTTCCCCATGTTCTCAAACAGTTTTTCATTTCTCTGGTTGGGCTTCAATCATTGGCTAATTCGTGAAATGACCCTTTTGCCCCTCTTTCTCCTTTGGCAGCTGTTTTTGCTTCATCATGTGATTGGTTAAATTGGGAGGTTAATATTTTGGACATCACTATTCATTCCAGCTCCTACTTCTAAACTAGATTCTCTTGAATGTTCGATATATACCAAGTTTAATAGCACATCGATAGTTTAAGAGTGATTAGACATTGAATGTCGATTTTCACAACAAGATGCGTAAGGACTCGTAATGTCTTGTACATAGACAGATGGGTGTGGTGGATAGGCGCTAGTGTGGTCAAATGGGTGCGCTAGACAGGTGCAAGTACTATGTCGCATATTTAAATGGTCTGCAAAGTGGCAAGAATTAAGTTATAAGGCAACCTCTAGGACTCAACCGTCATGAGAGTTTCCTGATCTGTTGAGCACTGGCAGGTGCAGTGCAAACACCCCATCACGTTTTTAGGTCTTTTGTAAAGTATTCTACCCATTGCTCGATAAAAGTAACGTTACAAAACAGCCGAATTCATCCGTCACGAAGGGCTCGTAATATTGCTTCAACTACCATGTCCCAGTTTATAAACTTTAACCTAATTTCCTTTTGAAGCTCGTGCGATTCGTGTTATCAAGTGGAATTACATTACAAGACAAGACGACCTCTAGGACTCATCCGTCACGAGGGTTTCCTGATGTTTCGCACTAACAGGTGTAGCACAGGTACCCTATCACGTGCTTAAGTCTTTTGTAAAGGATTTTATCCACACTCAATGGAAATTACGTTAGAATGTGGCCCCCCATGACCCATCTGTCATGAGGGCTCCCTAACATTATTGTCAACTACCATCTTTCAGTTTAGAAATTTTAACTCCTTTTGAAGCTCGCATGGTCTACATTATCAGATGGGCTTTCTCATCTTTTATAATTATGTCTACTTGATTTCTAAACTTAGAGTTTTGTTTGACAAGAGTTTCATATATTTTTTTAAAAAATCATGCTTTGCTCCCTCACAAGTTATTTGACACGATTTTCACGTTTCTTATAAAAAGGGATTTGAATTTTAATCCAAATCTAAAAATAATAATAATAAATAATACTTTTTTTAAAATTTTGGCTTAAATTTGTAAAAAGTTGGTAGAAAACAAAGAAATAAACATAAATGTGGAAATAATGTTTATAAACATAATTTTTAAAAATTAAAAAATAAACAATAAAATGGTTTATCAAAGGAGACTTAAAAAGTGTTATTTAATATTTTTCTAAACTTTTGATTTTGATTTTAATAAGTTTTGGGAATGACTCATTTATAGCAGTGTTTTTGATATTTTTAAGCTTGCTAAATTTAGAGTTTGTTAATTTAACTATGCTATTTTGAAAATCAATCAAAAATAGAATTTTGTTTCGAGAGGCTTGTTTTACTAGCCACAAGTACATGCATGTGCCGTTGAATTGTTGTGTTAACCTTTAGTCACGAGTGCATGTGTCTTGGAATTATTGTGTTAACCTTTGAAGGCGAACGGTTGAATCACTGTGTTAAAGTCGAAATTTTGCTTTCCAGTGGCCTTTTGCACCGTACAACTTTGTTTCATTTTAATTTATCCAACAATTTGAAAGCGAAGCCTATTTTTACCACTATGGTTGTCTCGATTTCAAAAGGCAATGTAACTAAATAGGAAAAGATCATTATGGTGGTAGAGACAAACGTGTTATGAAAACAAAGTTGATTGGCTAGTGGCGCCTCATCGAATTCCTGGAACAAGTCTTATTGGAGCAAAAATGTATAGTGGCGTCTGTATCAAGCAACCAATCGACCTTGTTTTCCAAAAGGTTTGCCTCTACCGCCACAGCAACAATAATCTCTTTCTTTTCAACTACATTGGCTTTTGAAATCAAGATAACCTAGGTGAAAATAGGTTTTGCTTTCAAAGCAGTGACTTTTCCGCTACACAACTTTATTAGTTAAGTTCTCGACGATAATATTGTTTAAATATTTAGGTCTCCCCACCTTGAAATGTTAGGTTTCTTTCCTTAAATTTATAGGGGTAAGTTTTTAGTGTTTTTTTTTTTCTTTTTTTTTAGTCGGGTTTTTCCCATTTCTTAAAACTATGTTAAAAAAAAAATTCAAACATTTAACAAAAAGTCAAATTCACTTTGACATAACTTTGTAAATTTTTAAGTACTTGTCAATAATTTGTTCATCAAATAACCTAATAAAATATATCTATGTAAAAGAATTTTTTTTAATTACAAAAAGAGTAAAAAGATAATAATTAATTTTTTTAATGCAAATTCCAAAATAAGACAAAATATTTGAAAATTTGAAGAAAAAAAGAAAGCATAAAATTAGGATTTAAACCTAAATTATTATTCTAGCCATCTAATTTTATATTTTCTTTCTAAAGAAACCTTAGATTTCTCCCTTTTCAACTTGAGACTTTTTATTTAAAATGAACAAATTAATTTGTTCTTTAACAAAATTGCATCAATTCAAGATCCAATTCATAATATTTGAAAGTTTAGATATTTATTTAAGATTTGAAACCTTGGTTTAAATCTATCCATTATATTGTCATATTCAAACTTCAACTTTTCAAATTTTGAAAAATTTGCTTACATAATCAATAAAATATACGTTAAAAGTTTTACCAACGAATTTTCATATTTGTATTTAATGAGTCTCTAAACTTTGAAAAGTGTTTAATAGAACCTCAAATTTCAATTTTTCTCCTAACAAGTTTTGTGAACGAACTTTACCGAGTTTAATACGTCTCTAAATTTTCAATTTTATGATCCTTAAATTTTCAACTTTATATTGAAAAGAACCCTGATATAATCGACATTTTTTTTAAATTGACGAACTTGTTAGACACAAAATTGAAAGTTTATGGCCTATAAAAAAAAGTCTATTATATGTCTAATAGATTCATTAATTCTAAAAATGACATCAAAGACCCATGAGACAGTAAATTGAAAATTTATGGGTCTATTAGATATTTTTTAAAGTTTAGTGGTCGGTCGGACACAAACCTAAAAATTTGAGGAGTAAACTCTTCACTCAACTTAAAATTAATTATGTGATATCAAATTTTAATTAATTGGGTATACAAAAAAAAAGGTTGTTAATAAATAATTGTCATTAAACAAGTCTAATGATGTAACACATCCTTCTCTAATTTGTAAAAGTCAATTATAAGTGCAATCTTATCTCTAATGATATGACTAATTGATTGAAACCACAAAACTAAAATATCATCTCAATTTTTGTCTTAATGAATGTGTTATAAGGTGGATTTTAATTTTAATCCTTTGGTAATGTTAATTAGTCTACCAGAATTTTGGGATCAAAGAAAAATATTTGTAAAATACAACTTTACATATTGTTTGAAGCCTTATACTTTTATGTTTTTATCGATCTTCGCTCCGACCAAATTTAGCACAACTCGATAGTTAAGGTATTTTTACCTCTTTTAAACGATCTAAATTTGAATTTCTGACCCAGCATTGTAATATATTGTTCTTTAAAAAAAAAAATTTCTTGCTATACTAACAAGTCAATCTCTCACTCTTTTTTTTTTCATAATGGTAGGTTTCGAAAAATTGGCAATTACATTAATATATTTTTTAATACAATAACATGTGGGGTAGAGATTTGAACTCACCGTCTTTTAATCAGAGATAAATATCTTAAACAGTTGAACTAAACTTAAATAGGCATGACAGTCATGAAAGTAAAAAATAAAAAAAAAAAATTTAATTTGATCTTTAATACTTCTCCATTTTAGTGTATATTTTGTTTTATATCGAAAAAGTTCACTCAAAATTTAAAATAACTGGACCTATTTCAGCGATTTGATCATTGATTTAATCAAATATATCTAAATTGAAATATACATATTTAATTTAAATATTATTTTGGTCGATGTACTCTCAATTTTGGTTCATTTAGATCATTGTATTTTCAAAACAATCCCAACTTTTATTCATTTTAGTAACTCTACTTTCAAAACGTTCATTTTGATCTCTGTACTTAAAAAAAACGATAATTTTTTTCTCCTCATTTTCATTTTTATCTAATTTCTTTCGATCATAATTTTAGTATTACACTTCACCCACTAAACTATTATTGGATATATATTCTTGTATTAAAGAGTTTCTATTGTGTATAAAATTTGTGTATCTTAAAGTACATCAACTAAATTAAACCCAACGACTAAAATGAAAAAACAAAGTTGAAAATAACAAAAATAAACCAAAGTCAAAACAAGAGAGACCGAAATAATATTTAAACCTTAAAATTAATATCCTCTTTAATTCATTAACTAGAAAAAGAAATCCTAAGATTTTGATGTAAATTTTCTTAAAAAGAAAAAGAAAAATTTGTATTCAACCAAACCAAACCAATGAATCATTTCAAAAAAAAAAAAAATCTTAAACTAAATTTTTATTCAAATTATGAATATGATGACTGTTAAATTTCAAATTTTCAAAACAATAATTTAGTTTAAGACATTTTCTAAAATTCACATCACTCAACTAAAACTAGAAGGAAAAACTACCAAGAAAGAGACTGTTTCCAAGAGCTTTTTTTTTTCCATTTATTTTTAAAAGAATGTGATTGGGTGGCTGGTAAAAATCAAAATCATTGTCCACTTGGAATAACAATTTCAATTATTCTAAATGATCATTACCTTATTCCTAGAACGGAATATAGACATTAGTACAACAGGTGGTTCGAGAGACCTCGAACGACATATCGCTTCAGATGAAACGGTTAAAGCGTGAGTCTCTGCTGCTCCGAAAACTAAGGATGAAGAGAGGTAGATAGGAAATGGGGTCTTACAGAGTCTTCTAGTTCCGGCTATCCCACAGTGGTGTGGGACTTCATAAGAAGATTCGCGATCTGAAGCTCTGAGGAAATGTATGACATTGAACCAGGCTCTAAAATAGTTTTCTTCAAGCGAGCTGTCTTTCGAGATTTTTGGGTTGCATGCCCAAGGTTTGTTCAGTTTCATAGTAAGAGGTCCTTAAACTTCAAAAAAATGATGTCTCTGTAAATTTATTACATACAAAATTTTAAAAAGAAACACTTAAAATTCAGAGACTTAAAAGTAAACACAAAATTCCTATAATTCTATTACAAATGAAACAAAAAAATTTAAGGATGTAGTAGACAGATTTTAAAGTTTTGGATGTAACCATAGTATGAATATCTATTAAACATTTTTTAAAATTCTTACAATAAACTTGTAATTTGATCCAATTAAATCATAGTGATAAAAGATTCAAGAAAAAAACTTTGAAAAATGAATACTTCTTTTTAGAATATTACTTCACAAATACACGAGTATGAGTTCAAATCTAAGGCCTCGAGTTAAGGAGGTTTAGCTATTATTTTGATCTTTATATTTTTTATATTAGTTCCTATACTTTCAAGACATTCATTTTGGTCAATGTTTTAAGTTCATTTTCGTCCTTATACTTTTAAAAAGGGGCTATTTTGATCTTTTCATTTTTTTTCTATCTCATTTCTTCTATCACAATTTTATCATTTCTATAAATTTCTTAAAATGTAGCCATAAATTTGTATTAAAAAAACTTTCATCGTGTATAAAATTTATGTTGAAATTTTGCAAATAAGAATCAAAATAATCGCTTTTTACAAGTACATGTAACAAAATAGACGTTTCAAAAAGTATAGGACTAAAATGAAACAGAGTTGAAAGAGATAAATCATTTAGATCTTTTTGAAGGTTTAAAAATCAAAATGAACCAAAGTTGAAAATACGATCATCAAAATAGTATTTAAACCTAAAAAGTACCACATTACATAGACGATTCAAACTTCAATTACCGATACTAA
>NW_019104564.1:568662-594327 GCF_001995035.1 Momordica charantia | reverse complement strand
ATATATATATGTATCATTTTAGTGAATTTTCTGTACAATTTATGCACTATATAGATGTTCTTTATAATTTGATCACATTCATTTATAGTATATATTATGCATTTGATTATTCATCCTCTGGCATTCTCGTGCTTTGAGAAGGAAAACCTGTTTGATTGGATCAAATCATTTTAAAACTACTCGTTGATCAAAACTTGTATTTTGTTTTTTATTTAGATTTTTTACCATTTAATACACTTGTGGCCTGAGGTTTGGACTCAGCGTCGAGGTTTTAGAAGGGACACTTTAGTCCTTGACGTTTTAAAAATAGTTTATAGATGGGTCCTGAGCTTATTTTGATTGTTAGTTGACGGAAAAGATAAAGTGGTCGACCCATTTGATAACGTTTCTATTTTCAATTTTTAATTTTATTAAGAAATCACAACCATTCATGTTTCTTATTTTTCATTTTTTTAGAAATGTTCTCAAAATTGTATTGAAATTTTGAAAACAACAAAAACAAGTTTGTTGTTTCTTGTTCATGTTTCTAATTGTTTCAACATAAATAAAGATTTTGTTTTATCATCTTTGAATCCATGAGTCTTTGCTCATGCAATATTATCTTTCTTTATTAAAAATGAAAAAACATGTACAAGAAACAAGAACGTTACAAAGTTGTTCTCAAATTTAAAACGACTTCGTTTTGAATCTATCTAGAATGAAGGAGATCTTTTGTTCCAAATTTGTCCGGAATGAAGGAATGTCTGATTGGAATGAAGGAGGTCCTTTGTTCCAAATAAACATATATGGTCTAGAAGTTCTAGATTGGAAGATTGAAGCTTTTGATCTTTAGTTCTTTCTTTCGTCATTCTTCTTTATTGGCAAATTGAACGAAAGATGCCAATTCACAGCTAACGACATACAATCAATTGATACATCATCATTTTTATTAGTCAACTAACCGTCAAATAAATAAACACAAGTTGAAATCGTGAATCTAAAATTTTTTAAGAAGAAATGAGAAGGAAAAGAAACAAAAGAAAACGCTGTCCACACTTCACCAGCCTGCTTTTTTTTTTCCCTCTTTTTTGAGTTTGCTTCACCAGAAATGTTAGGCAACATCAACATGAAGTAGAGGTTGACTTCTAAACCAATAAATAAATAAATAATGAAATGTCATTTTTCAAGACTTTCTTGAATTTTAGCCCTTTGAAAGTTCTTAATTAGCATTTTTATTTTTCATATCCAATTTTTAAAAACGTACATTTTGGTAATTGTATTTGTTGATGTTGGTTTTTGCCAGGTGTCAGAAGTCGACAAGAACTGTACTTATATGAGCTGTGGATGAGTGAGCTATGCCGAGAGAGACTTGCAAAAACAGGAAGAGCCCTTCAAAACTCAAGTTAGTATGAGTTCGAACGGGATAGATTAACTTCAAACAAAATTGCATGCTTAATCGAGCAAAGTGAGAATGTGCGATGGTGTTTTTTTAGCAAGTTAGTGGAAAACTTTTCGTCGTGAGTCTAGACCACTGAGCTCGATCCACGTGGTTTCAGGGGTCCCGCCTCTCAACAGTACTCGTGTCTTATTAATATTGTAAATAAATTTTGAGAAGGAAAAAAAAGAAAACCCACTTTTCAACATTTGTTGTTTATTTTTCCTTTAAAAAAAAATAAATATATCTAGTAATTGTTTGTTGTTTCTTATTTTATTAAAAAAAATTTATCAAATATGTATAGAAATTTAAAAAACAAATATAGGGCCAATTTTAGTAACATTTTTATTTAATTTCTTTATTTGTTACTTATTTTAGGCTAAATATATATTTTAGTTTTTTTTTTCAATTTCTTCCCTTATATCTTAACATTTTTTTAACTTAATTATTCCTACTAATAAAGTTTACTAATGATGTATTTATCTAACATGATACTTAGAAAGTTGACAAAAATTCAGAGAATGAATTGTGTCCAATAAGATAAGCAAATTCAAAACTTCAACAATTTAGAAATTTAGAGGCCAACTTAATTTCCCATCTAAATTTCTATCAACAGTAAATAATCATGTCATCATGTCATGTAAGTTTATCACGAGTCAATTTTAACATTGACCAAGCGGAAGAGATATAATTGCAAATGTTAAAATATAAAAGACTAAATTATAACTTTTAAAACAATAGGGACTATAAAAAAAGGAACACTCAAATATTAGAGACTAGAGCACGTACTTAGCTACATTTTGTAGGTAAACAAGGAATTGAAGTTCGTGTCGGACATTTTCATCAACATCTACTTGAATTCCACTCTATCAAAGTCTAAGTCCTTATGCGCTGGTCGTTACTAGAAGATGATAAAGATGAATCACTAACATGAGCTTAGTTCAGTGGTAATTAAAACCTATTTCTGAACAAGATGTCATGAATTCAAATCCCCACCTCCATTTATTATACTCAAAAAAATTAAAAATAAAAATATAATGAATGAATCGATATTTCCATAGTTTCTCAAAAATCAACAAAATTAATATATATATATATAGACATAATACTAATATTAAAAATTAACTTATTTAAAATTTGTAAAATGGTTATTTGTTAATTTTGATATTTCTAGCTATCACATCAATATTTTGTGGATATTTCAATAGACGTTTACATAAAATCTAAACTTCAGCATTTCTATTGATATTGACATTTAAAATCTTAGATGTAAAAGTAGTCCTTTTTAAAATTTTATTTTTTTAAGAAGCGAGAAATTGACCAAAATATAGCTCAATATATTGGTACATAATTGATTGAGTTATATGTTGCTATAGGTTTGAAATCTTCTCTTCATTTATAACACATTATTGTCATTAAAAAAAACAGCAACTAGAAACTATACAATTATTAGTAGAATTTTATTAAAAAAAAATTATTAGTAGGAGAGAGAGAGGAAGAGAGAGAGAATTAGGGTTTTTTTTTCCATTGAAGGAAAGAGAGAATTGTCCAAAACAGCTGTGAAGAAAAAGACAGGGATTCATACTTCATGGGCCCACCCCACACCCAACCGACAACCTAATTCCTATTTACTTTTTCTCTTCAATTTAAATTATTTCATGTGTGTTATTCTTATAATAATCCATTTAAATACTATTTTTTGTTCGTATGGTTTCGAGTTTAGTTCATTTCATTTTAATTTACGTAATTCAACACAATTGAGAAGTATAGGGTATGGCGTACACCGCTCTCCAGTCTTTCCACTCCTCGATCCTATCTAGTATGTTCTTCCGAATCAATAACATAACTGCAATCAGCCTCACTAACGAGTTTGCAATTTATGTCATCTTGTTCTTGTCTCCGTCCCTTCATTTTTATTTTTATCTTATTTATTTCAATCATAATTTAAGTACGACACTTTATTCACTAAATTCTTTGAAATATAACCATAAATTTGTATTAAATAATTTCTATTGTATATAAGATTTATATTAAATTTTTTAAAATATGACATTTTAGTTCAGAACCCAAACTAATCCAAAACTAAACGTACTGAAATCAAAATAATATTTAAACCATCCATAATTTATATTCCAAACAACCATTCACATTATTAAACAAGTTTTAGAGTTAAAACCTATAATAATCTCTTAATACCTTCCAAAAGATTCTCTTAATTATATATATATTGTTAGTGATTTCCATAAATTATTTAAGAATTTTGGTTGGTTGAAATGAAGGGAAAGTATTGGGAAAGGGAAGAACATCCATGAAAAGGAAAGAGAAAGCAAGAGACAGACAGACAGACAGAACAAGTCTTTACACATATATTTTCAATGCATACATTGGGAGAGAATCAAACATGCATAAATAATTAAAGAAAAATATTAACCCAAAAAATGAAACCCAAAAATAAAAAATAAAAAAGATATGTAATTACAGTGTATTCCTAACAAAAGGAAAAAAAAAATTACTCAAATTATCCTCTGCGGATTTTCTCGAGAAAATTTCTGCATTTTCTTGCTCCCCAATCACCTTCCCAGTCCTCTAAGCTTTACACACAGCCCCATTTTACAGCTGCATCACAGATGGAAAGATTATCAATTCACTTAAAACTCATCAAAGATTCATAAAGAAGCCTTTTTTCTCTCTTTTTCAAATAACGTTGATTTTGATCCTTGTATTCTCAATTTCTGTTTCTTTTGAAGCGTTCGTTCGATTCTCTGTACTCTTTAGAAGTGACCATTTTGAACCGTTAATAACTTTGTATCAAAGGATTTTCGTAGGGTAAAGAATTGGTTAAATTACAGACATTAAAACAACAAAAGTTGAAAGGAATGGGATCAAAATGAATCAAAATGACGGAAATAGTATTTTAAATCTTTTTTATTACCTTTACATTAAGTCAAAAATATTGTATTTTTTAATATATATATAAAGAAGAACAAAGAAGCATGAAATTGGAAGGATTAGAACTTACCACTTGTGTAAATGATTATCAATTTGACTTTATTTTTCTTGTTTTGGGTGTGAAGTTGAGAGCTTTATTTTTCATTGGCATGAAGAGAAATGAAAGTCTTGTCCAAAGGCACCAAGCATACTACATGTGAGTTCCATCAGCTTCCCTGCAATTGGTAAAAAAAAACGCTCAGACTCCATCGATATCAACGGTAAAATCGATCCCGTTGATTGATTCACCTGAATTCTCGATCATATTCAGACAACTGTTCAAGTTGAGGGGAAGAGGGAAGAATAAAAATGAATTCAATAATCATTTGGGGAAAGAAAAACAGAACAATATATACCACATACAGGCTGTTTCAAAGCAAAGCAACCAACAAAATTTGGGTGGTGGGGAAAGGAGAGAATGTGGACTCTCTCAAACTTATTAGTGGGGTTTGGAATGTCATGACAAAAGGCCAACTAAACCAAAAACAATTCAAATAATTAAACGACGCCACCTCGTCAACCCGATCATAGTTTAACTGGTTAAAGCATATATACTCGACCAAAAGAAGTTCGAATCCCCACATGTTGAAGTCTTTAGTATGTAGCGTAACATGTAGGGTTTCATAATCATGAGACAATATCTAATCACCTTGAGTTGGCCTATTGGACGGTCTAAACCATAGGAGTCACATACCTAGAATTCAATATTATACGACTTCTTCAGTGGATTGAACTGTTGAACTGTAGCCACCATAGTTTAAACTCAGGATGGGAAAATCAGCTTTTCCGAACAAAGTTAGTGATGGCAGTTGATCCTATATATGAATCTAAGCAACAAAATTCCACTTCACACACTTGACCAAAACATTGAATTCATGAACAAGTTCATCATCTTAGCACCAATATCTTCAGCAGAGACTCAATAATCAAATTCAACAAATGAACTCTACAGAAAGAAAGTACCTCTTCTGGGTTTAGTGGCAACTTTAAGAGCTGGATTTGATTTCTTCTCAGCTTTCTCCTCCTCCAATGGAAACAGAACCCCATCAATCCCCTGCACAGAAATCCGGCCATCTGTGTATATATCAGGGTCGAACAGATAAGCCGAGCCTTCGCCTTGCCCGAATTTCACCGACCCATCAGCCTCCTGTGCCACCATGGCGTGGGGCAGCCGGAGGGTCTGGTACCGGACCTTCCCGAACCGCCTCACGGCATTGTACATGCTCTCCTCCGTCTGATACTCTGGAATCACGTGGTAGTATATGATCTGCTCGGGCGCCCCCGGTTCGCTCAGCTGCTCCGTCGTCAGCTTCGCCATAGCCTCGTCATTCGGGGCTAATACTGTAAGGACATACCCTTCGGAGACTAATCGCCCCATTTCTGTGGCGAGGGAGGTGAGATTGACCAGAATGTCGGCCATCTCGTTGTAGCCACCGTAATGTAGCAGCGTTTGGATGAAATCCTTCACCTGACGCTCGCCGTCGAAGTGGTGGTGGGGTCCTCCGGGGCCCGGCGCAGGCGCCGGAGCGATGGAAGGGCCGGGGGCTAAGGCGTCATATATTGGAAGAACAGGCGGGGCACCGACGGATACGGGTGGCGCCGGCTTCTTCAACCGGTGGGTTCGTGGGTCGACTTCCGGCGCACCTTCCGGCAGGACGGCGGAAATCGCCTGCAGATTTCTCCGGCGGTTGAAATCTTCTTGCACGGAGCGGGGAATCAATAGCCGTTCGATCCCGTGGATGACTCCGTCGGGGCGAACGACGTCGTCGGGACGAACAACCTCCGCCGAACCAACAATTTTCCTGCCGGCATCCGAATTCCTCAAATCCACATGGACGTCCCCCAATGTCCGGTGGCGAAGCGGCGACGAACTCCCCTCCGGCCACTCAACGGACCCGATCCTACGAGGAACGATATGCGACATCAAAAGCGTCTGAAGCGATTTCAAATTCCTGGGCTCGAGCAAGAACCTCTTGAACTCAGGGTCCAACTCGCGCTCCAGGGCCTCGTTCCTGGGAGCGAAAATGGTGAGATTATGCTTCCCAACGGCGTCTTCAAGAGTCTGGAGCAGAAGCGCTTTCTCAACGAGCTCCGCAAGCTCAGTGTAGTGGGAATCGAGAAGGGCGACGAGGATAGAGTTGGAATTGATTTGGGATGCGGCGGCGGCGGAGGAGGAGGAAGATTTCGGAAGTGGGTTGTGGCGGAATGCGGCGGAGGAGAGGGAAAGGGAAAGTAGAAGAAGGGGGAAGAGGAGGGAGACGCCATTGGAGAGGGAATCCATGGCGGTCTCACACTCAGAGGAAATGGAAATGGAAATGGAAATGGAGGGAGAGAAGAGAGCGGGAAATATTGAGGAGAGCAGCGTCGGTGTCGGTGAGAGAGTAATAATGGAGGGAGGAGAGAGAGAGGGGGGGTGGGGTTGGGGTTGGGGGGTAGGAGGAAGAAGACGACTTTTTTAGGGCACAGAATTGAGAATTTGGGAATTTTTAGAAATTGAGAAATTGAGACTTGTGAGTGACTGAGAACAGGCTGTTCGTGGGGACCACACGGCAGCGACATTTGGCACGCACCGCCCCCTCACCTTAGACACCGACGAATCGGAAGTCGGATTACGGTGGTAACCTAAGTGTTACCATGATCATTCAAGTCGAAATAGAGTATGGATGTGGTTGAAGCTGACGAGATTAAATTTATAAACTATTCTGGGTGGTTAATTGATTAAAAGGAGATTAATTTTGCTTCAGACACTCCCAAATAAAAATTAGAAAAAAAAAACTTGTAATTTAACCCAAATGTTTAATAATTTGATAATTGTGTGTAGTTTCTTTATCATATTACATTTACAAATATAAAGATGTGAAGAAAAAGCCTAAATAATAATCACCAATTAGATCTATTTCTCAATACTAATTAGGATTAAGATATAATCATATAAATATGATAAAAAAAAATTAGGACTTTCTATATAGTTCCATTAGTCTATTTCTAGTTCATTTAATTCATAAGTGGATCATTAAAAATACATTACACAGAAAGTCAATAGCAAACCTAGAATACAAATGTAAAAATTCTAGAGATATTTCCACCTCATATATACTAAAAATAATTATAATAACTAATTTTTTTCTCGTCGGTCCGAACATAACTCAACTGGATAACACACCTGCTCCTGATTAAAAGTGTGTGAATTCGAATATCCACCCCACAAATTGTGTTCAATTTTTTCTCGCTCAATTGTCAAAGGATGTTATTTCACATAAATTTTAAGAAAATGGCATCTACCTTCCATTAACACTAAATAAAAAAATATGTTAGCAGAAAAAAAAACTAAATAAAAAATATAATTGAAACCTTTTAAAATTCATGTATTAATAGTATGCCCAAGGTTCAAATTACATAGATAAAATGTATAATTTAACATATAAAATAATCTCTAGAGAAAAATTTGTCTAGAAGTAATTATAAATTGAACAGAGTCATAAAATGAATTTCATGAAATTTTCAGAAAAGTGCAACATCAAGTCCAATAATTTTTTTCTTTCAAATATAAAAAATGTGAAGAAGATATTAAAAGTGTGACAAATATTTTTAAAAATAGGCATATGTTACCAATAATGACAATCTATAATTTACTATGGACGCATTAAATTCCCATCTACATTCATGTGGACAACGACATTTAATTCTTTAAAAACAATCTCGATTTGTTTTGATTTTTTGCTTCTTTTTTTCATTGTGCATTAATTAAAAACAATGATAAGAAACTAAATCAATAAATAATATTCTAATTTTTAAAAATAATAAAATTATAATTTAGCCCCTAAACTTATAGAATTTATCTAATAAATTCTTTATATCAAAAGTTTAACCATACACTAGATTAAATATCGTTGGTATATTTAAAAAAAAATCAAATAAGTCTCTAAACTTTTAAGTTTATTTTTATTTAGCTATTGATTTTTTAAAAATAGTTTAATAATCAAAGGACTTATTTAAACTAATAAAATTGAAAATTCGAACACTTTATGAAAATTATCTAAATACTCTTTTAACACTTATTATATATAAATTGAACACTTACTTTATATATATATTGAAAATTGTAAGTTCCTAATACTTCTTAAACTTTTTAATTTTCATGTCGGAAAAAAAAGTTAAAAATTTTTAATTTTATATTTAATAAGTTTCTAAAGCTTCATTTCTACCTAATAAGTCTTTCAATTTAGTATTTAATTAGTGCATAAATATAAAAGTTTAAAGCCTAAATTGTAATTTAAGAAAAATAAAAATAAAATTAAGAGAGAGAGAGAGAGCCGACAGAAAGAGCACGTGGGAAGAAGGTGGATTAAATTAAAAGGGAACTGTCGGTGACTTTCATTCCACGCCAACTGACGCGTGTCTTTCAAGCGCCTTAAAGCGCGTGAGTGGAGAAATTAAATTAAATTATTTATTTGTTTGTTTGTTNTTTTTTTTTTTGGTTATAATAATTTACTCTTTGCTTCAGTTTAATTTCTATATTTTTAAAATTTCGATTTACTTTATAAGTTGTTTCTAAATCTTTTTCTACCCACCTGAAAATTAATATTATTTTTATTAAAATGTAAACTTCAATACATTTAGTCAAAATTTTTTCATTTCTATGTATGTGGAAAATATGTTATGTATATATGTGTAACAGTTTTTAAGGATTGCGACGATTTTGTAAGATTTGACCAACCCATTAAGAACTAAGTTTATTTAATTTATATTTAATTATTTTAAATTAGGCTCAAACTAGATGGACAATATTAGTAATTTACCATTTTTTTTTAATTTATATTTGATTGCTTCTTGTCTTCTTTAGGTTTTGTATTAAGATAATTAGTGTGATTTACAAAAATAATTAATATGGTACATTAATTCCTTCGTTCTAAAAAAATCACGGATTTGGTTGTTTGGATATTTTTTTCTACTAATTTGATCTTATGAATTGAGAATTTTCCTTATTGGATTTTAGGTATTTATATGATTTGCATTTTTTTTTTAGTATTACAATTCAGGTAGGGTGAAAAGTAGGAATTTCAGCATTTAACATGTGAGAAAGATTACTGATAATTTGATGCATTAAACTATGTTTAGTTGAATATGGGTATTTTGTTAGTTGGTTTTTTATTATTTCTTTTTATGATTTATGGGTTTGTTTTTGCCTCTTACTCTAAAAAAGTGAATATTTTAGTTTCTATTTGTATTCAATGTTAAAAAATTTAGTGAAATGAAAATAAAAATGAAATGACTAAAATGGTCACTTTTTTAAAATAGATTTTTTTAAAGTACTGTGTCTAAATGAAAAGTTAAAAGTCTAAAAATCAAAATAGAATGAACCAAAATAGTACTTAAATCTATATTTTCAATCTAAATTATAATTTTAAAATGGGTTGCTTGTGATTTGTGGATGGGTAAAATAGTAATTTGGTTGTTGAAATTTAAATAAAAATAAAAAATAAAAACCCTTTTTGTCAAAGGAATGGCTTGGTGTGGTATGTGGTGTGGCAATAAAATTTCTCCCAAAATCATTTTTTTTCATCCCTAATATTTTTTTAAGCTATAATTTCATCCATGTTTCAAAAAAATTCAACCAAATCTCGGTAAGAATTTATAAATTAAAATTGTTGATCATTAACCTAACATTTAAAGAATATTATTTTTTTCGAAGGGACGCTTTACCCTATTTTAAAACTTGAATTAACTCTCCTCAAATTTAAAAATAGTGGAGTTGAATATGACATTATAAAAAAATAAATTTATTTCTTACCAATTCAAAAGAAGATTTTCTCGATAAGATGTCTATAGAAACACTTTAATTGTCACATTATTCATTATGTTTTTAATGAGATTTTTTTTTTTATTTTCACTTGAAATATGATGTATGCTTTTAAAAACATGATATATTTGGCCTAAATGATAATATGATGTGCCATTAGATCTTCTAAAAAATAATTGATGTGCCATTAGTTTAATCATAATTAATTACCTATGCATATTTTAAAATTTTTTAATGAAAATTTGAAGATATTTGTCTAGAAACTAAGTTTTTTTTTTTCAGAAATAACTTAAAAACTAAGTTATCCCTTTAGAATGTATTAATAAAACTTTATAATATAATTTTTAATTACTAAGATAAAATTAAATGTTACGTTGAAGTCTTGGTACAATTTCTTTTTTACATATTAGTAAATCAAAATTAATCTTACCTTCTTCTATTGATTTTTAAATTATCAATTTAATTTGTATAATTTGAGTTTAATTTCAATTTGGTCTTGATGACAGATCAAATTTCACAAACCATCTTTGCCCTTACGACGCCCTTGCCATATAGACAATTTTTTTTACGTAACAATCCTCTATTTGAGTAATTATACTAGTTGATTGGTATTAAGCTCTATGACTAAGTAAAAGATAAAAGAAAATATGTTTTTAAGAGGATGGGCTCATGAGATTTAACTAGACAACTAAACTAAAACTAAGTTCAAACTATAGTGACCGAATTAAACTTTTTAAAACTATATAGACCAAATTGAAACTTTGTTAGATCTCAAATTTATAATTTAACCAAAAATTAACATTGGAGTATTATGGGCCAGTTTGGTAACATTATTCTTTCTTGTTCTTTTATAAGCATAAACGTTTGATGTAATCGTTCATGTTTCTCATTTCTCATTTTTTAGAAACGTCAACAAAATCAAGTGTCTCTTTTCTTGTTCCTATTTCCAATTTCTAATTTTTTTCCAAAACGTTAAAATATATATATATACACATACATACTAAATGTACATAAAAGGAAAAAAAAAGTGGAATAAAGCCAAGTAAATGCCTTTTAAGCCATTACTAAAGGGAAAAAAATTATCATAAATCATAAAGTTACGAAAATACCCACATACTCAAACTAATACAAACCAACCAATAAATTATCCTTAACCTAATCTAATGAAGAAATACCTAAAACCCATATATAAAAATTGGGTGCTTCCAAAAGTAACCTAAAAAAAATTAATAGGGATTTATAAAAGTAGCTAAAAATAACAAAATTTGGAGACTATCTCACACGTTCACAACGATATACTTGATATATATACATGTATATACCTGATTTGATATATCGTTGATCTAAAAAAAAATATAGAAAGGTAAAATTGAAAATCAAATTTCAAATATTTTGTCATAACATTTTAGGACTTGTATTCCAAATTTTATTTATTGTTTTCAAATTCGTTTGATAGATTTATTTTATTAAACTATTTTTTTAATTCTGTAATCCAAATGCTAAAAATTTTGAAAATAACATTTATACATTTTGAAAATAACATTTATATATTTTCAATATTTTAATACAAAATTACATAAAAAGATATAAAAATTTGACAATATACTCTTTTATGTTATAAACTTATTTCATTATTAAAATTAAAATAATAATATATAATATTATTATAAATTATATAATATCATAAAATAATAATTATACAAAGTTTGTAAGATATTTGTTAATAAACTAATTAATTTTTTAGAACAACTAATTAATAATATTTATTTAGTTGGTAGCTATCACTAATTTACAAATATATTATAAAACACAACAATATTATAAATTGAAATTCAATTTTCAAATCTGCTGTGTGTTCTTTCGAACATGGAATGCATATTTTTTTTTTTCATTGAATCACTTGTTTTCAAATTTCAAATCACCAACTAAACATATCCTTGGTACCCGTAACAAAATTCCTACAAAAATGCTCAAATACAACCATAAAATTGAAATTGAGCACCTAAAAAAACAAAATGCCAAAAACCAATAAAATTAAATATCCAACCCAAAGAAAACCCCCCACAAAAAACAATCTTTTCCAATCACAAGAATATTCACATCCAGACACAAATCTCCAAAAGGAAGAGATATTATTATTTACCACAAACAATAGCCATAATAGAAATGGGCAGAAGAACAAAACAGCATAGAAATATAAGAAAACTCATAAAAAAGAGTGTTGGTTTTTAACACTTTTTTTATATCAACATGCAAAAGAAAAATGAGTTCCTTCCAAAAGGCCAACCATCCAGACATGGTTTCAATATATAATATGTATGCTGTTTGCATAATCAAATACTGTATTTTATGTATGGAAAAAGGAAAAAGAAAAATTACATACAAGATGTCCAGATGGGAAAGCGCTTCTCCCAAACTCCCTCCCCTCCTCTCCTCCCCCCTCTTTCTTTCTTTCTTCCTTATTGGGTTTTTTCAGTTTCAGACAACAATCAACAACAGTACTCTCTACACATGCAAATTCTTCAGCCATTTTCTTTTTGTCTGCAAACGCCGCATCTGTTCCTCAGCATATCACGTCTGGAGAATTAAGAATATATAGTTTACCTGATAATTCATCATCAAAGTGGGGAAGGATACACTCATAAGAATGAAGCAGAAACACAAGAGGCAATGCTATAATCAATCAGAAGAAGTCACTAATTAAACCCCTTATAAGTATACGTTCTTTGTCTATTCGGGCTATGTGTTACCTTACGCAGGTGTCTCGGAGGATTTAGATCATTTCACGTATCCAATATGAGACAGTTCTTTTTCTTTGCTCCTTTTCTTTTCTTTATGGAGTCTTTTGGTGTTTGTCTGGTGCGTGTAATAGATCTTGTTGTCCTATCTATCGTTTCGAGACATGGGACGGATTCTTTGGCACGTAACTTCCTCCACTACTTTGGAGTCTTTTGGTGCTTGTCTGGTGCATAATAGATCTTGTTGTTCTATCCGTCATTTCAAGTCATGGGAGGGATTATTTGGCGTGTAACTTTCTCTACTACTTTGGCGTTTGTCTGGTGTGTAATAGATCTTGTTGTTCTATCCATCATCCTTTGGCATGTAACTCTCTACTACTTTGTGGAACTGGAGGTTTAGGTTATAGCTAGGTTTTAACTTTCATTTCACACCTCCCTATGAATTTCAATATCTAGGAATTTTTGTTCCTACCTTGATCTTTTAATCTTATAGATAAAAACTGGAGACCTTTTCTATAATTTTAGGTTGTCTCCTTTGTATAGCTCCTTCTATAGTGGGCTTTTACCCTTTTTTTCCCTTCCTGTCCCTTTGAATTCTTTCATTGTGTCAGTGAAAGTTTGACTTTCTCATTAATAACAATAATAATAATAATAATAAACTCAATACTAGATCAAATCTCAATGCATATCTGCAAACTCTCTCAGCAGAATCTCTAGTCTCTACACACACACTGCATTGTCATTAAACTCCCCATTTTCACTATTCCCTAAACAACCAACATTTTGTAACTAAATTAGTCCCTTAATTCTCTTCTGTCACCAATCAGAAATTGTCTGTCTAAGAAGATTACCACCTACTGAAAGCCTACAATCTCAACAGGTGGCCCACAAGAAGTTTTCCTGTCACAGCCTCTTAGTTGTCCAACAATTCCATGTGACAATACATAAATCCTTGCTTTAAGGATCTTGGTCTCATAATCCCCTATAATATTCATTATTATGTCTGAGACTGCTCTACAGTACAAACTCTAACCTGATATAAATGTATATTTGTACATGCATACATCATACATATATACGTGCGTGTGCGCGTGTTATAGAACCCAACATGGGTAAATGGTTCTTTCACACTTGGTAATCGTAAGATGGGTGAACTCTTACTGAATCTCTGACCTCTCTGAACCTTCACTCATCTCTCAATCATGACCACATATAATCTCTCTCATCAGCTCTCACCAGTCTTTGACTCCAAACTCTCTTACCATCTATCCCTCTCTTTGGTGTCAAATCGAAAGAGGAACAGTAACCAAATTAATTTTCAACCCACAAAAGGGAAGAATGAAACATTTCTGGAGATGTGGTAGTCATACACCTTGGATTAACAAATCTAAACTTACTGTTCTTGTTTCAATCTCATATTTTTAATAGAACTTAGGAATTCAAAATGAGTGAAGGCAACTTTACTTTTGGTCTATCGTCTGAACTTTTGTGTTTGATCTAAATTGATGTGGAAACTATGAGATCAAGGTCGACAAAGCCAAAGGAACCCAAGTTTAGACTTCATAATTTGCATGAACTTCACTTTAGATTTAAATAATCATTTTAAATTGTTTTCTACTATGACGACTATACTTGATCTAACCCTATATTGTGTAATGTTAAGAAAACAAATCATAATATAAATATTGAAAATTTGATTAAAACTACAAAATAATGTAACCATATAGAAATCAACTAAATGGATAATAACAGATGTACATGAATGATGAACCAATAAGATGTAGTTAAAAATAACTCTGTCAATATATATTTTTGAGTTTGACACATCATCACAAGCTATTCAATCCATTAGACAACTTCATCTTCTAATGAAAGATTGATGTGATTTAGAATATAAATCAACAAGAGAAGGTAAGAGTCCGAGTCCAGCCTATGTAACCTTGAGTGTAAGCTCTTATTGTTAGTTAAAAGTTACTAATCAATATCGTCAAACAAAGATTTATACATTTATATATCTATAATGAGGACAGGATATTGAATGAAATTCTGCCATGTCTCCATCATTTCATCAGATTCTACGATTTCATGATGTAACAAAATATGTATGCTAATTCAGCTTTCCCCCAACAAAATAAAGGGCTTTCCATGCGACCAATCTCCTTTCACTTTGGAAGAGAGATTAAAGAGACTTTTATAGTTCTGAAGGAGGCAAGGCTACCTGCTGTCATTCTTTGAAGAGGGTTGGGAGGTTAATAAGGGAAATTTGCTCAATATGTTTAATGATTTCAATGAAAGGGGCATTGACCAGACATGACCTTGAATGAGTCTAATATTGGCTGCTTCACGAAAAGCAAAACACTCTAGGGTGAAGGATCTTAGTTGGGAGACAAATTCTTATAGTAAGTAAAGCTATCGAAGATTATATGGTTTCTAAGATCATATGTGTTATTGTTTTAATCGATTTCAAGAAGGTTTACAATCTTATAGATTGAGAATTGTGGGAAAAAATGTTTGAATATCAACGGAGAACATGGGTTGAGATTTGTTGAAGGTTGCTGAGTTACTTCATTTTGGTTAACGGTAAATTTTTTGTCTCGAGAGGTGTTAAGCAACTCTTTATACCTATTTCTAGTCCATATTCTTAGTATTCTATAGGACATAGTTGATGTTGGAGCAAAATAAGAAAAATAAGTTTCACAATTTTGTTCCCTTATGGTGCTCAAGGTAGCTCATACAAAAAAGAGAAGAAAAGAAAATTTTGTGTGTAAGAAGAAAAGAAAAGAAAATTTGAGGGGAAAATTTTCTAAGTTCAAAAATTGAAAACAAACCACATATTTATAGCCCATTTCTGGTTATTCAGATAGTCTCTCCCTGCAGGGTTGTGTCTTTCGATAAAGGGTATATCTGAAGGCTATGTCTTCACAACTTCTGTAAAATATATTAAAAAGTTTTATTCATGAAGCTTACTTTGATATTACTATCATCTTTTGCCTCAAGAGGACCCTTTGTAAATCTAAATGAAGTTTTGAAATTTTTTTTAATCAATTTCCAATCTTAGAATTTTTTTTTTATAATAAACAATGATTCATTCCAAAAGAAGAGGAGCCCAAAAAAAGAGGCATACAACCTAGGGGCATTTCCAATCTTAGAATTGATACCGGCTACACATTAACACATGTTGTATGAGCAAAGTTAATAATATCAACTCTTCCAAGCTTGATAGGTAGACTCACTTGGTGGGATGTGATATTACTTCATTGCCTTTGACATAATTGGGCCTTCTTTGAGAGCATAACCTTAGATTGTTATCTTTATGGAATCCAGTGGAAACGGTTTCTTTCTGGGTTAAAGCATTTTTTCCTGGGGGGAGTTACTTCAATCCAATATGTTCGAACTTCTAAGCATATTCCTCTTCTTTTCTCTATTTAGATTTCCCTCTTTGTTTAGTAATGAGCTTGAGAAAATTATGGGGGATTTTTTATGAGGGATGGAGGCAGGCAATTCTCATCTAGTTAATTGGGGCTCAACCTTTTCTAAGGTGTGCTAGGAGGGAGGTTTCGAGATTGTAAATTCAACTCAAAGAATCTCGCACTCTTGACTGGGCTTTCACAACATTTGCCTTGGAGTTTCATGCTTCGTGGTGTAAAATTATTATGAGCAAGTATGAATGTCACCCTACCAGATCAGTTACTACTACGGTGATTAAGGGCATGTTCAGGAATCTAAGAAAAGGCACAAAGTCTCCCTCGTTTCATCATACTCGTTAAATTCTCCCTTTGAATGTGGATTATCCCTAGATAATTATCCTTTGATTCCTTTCTATTTTGTAGAATTGGGATAACAACTTATCGATATACAATTTCCATATGAGACTTTATTTCCTTTAATATTTAAACAAAAAAAAAATATTGTTGTTTATTCTCTCAAAAGAAAAACCACCAGATTAATTTTTAAATAACAAACTGGTTGCAGTGTGTATAAGGGGCATGAAACCTATTTTGTTACTCCAAGAAGATGCAAATTAACAGGAACATAGACTGCCAACTAAATGGTATAGTATTTTTACCTCCAGAAATAAGATGCTGACGACAGATGCAGTTGCCAAAATTAATATTGAATGATTTAACGCTCAGAGGACGTTGCAGTGCAAGATGCTGGAGCACTGCTATCATTTAAAGAGTTTTCGGTGTTGCTGTCTCTTCTATTGTGGCCACCCTGCTCATTAGAATCTTGATTCGTAACACCATCCTCTCTGGTTTCAAGACGTTGCATCATACGTGATACACTGGCAATTCCTGCATTTACTTCTCTTCGTACTTCAGAACCAAGTTCTGACATGGAAGCATTGCGTGAGAATAGCCGCTCCTTCCACCCTCTTGTACTCTTTGAAATTGATTCTTTGTACCTTAAGTACCAGAAAGCTCTTAGAACAGCTAATTGTAAGGGCATCACCTAAATTCGTGCACATACAATCATGTATATATTCATATCATATGCTTATAAGTTGTAACTTCTTTATGCATGCAATGTGCGTGAGCTCAATGCCGAGTCTGGAAACTTCACCATATCCATCAAGAATTTAACACACAAAATTAGGCTTTTTCTTAACCCATACCTTGATGACACTGCATTAAGTCTTGATTTTAGAGAGTCTGAGAATGACTGAAATTCCGACGGCCCAGCTCTATCCAGATTTGGAGGTGGAGAATCACTAGTGGAGATTCTATGAATGAAGGATCATTATTTAAAAAATGCTTAAAACGAAGACGTCATGAATAGAATCATTTTGAAACAATTGTATACCGAATGCTAGAGGAAGCTCCTCGTCGATTGGCTGAAAAGTTAGATCCAGATGCTGAGCGAGAAACTTGATCGGTCCGAATGGATGCAAACTGTGGAATCTGCTGTGATGATTCATCCCCATGATGTGTTAGTGGGCTGGATGGGCTAGCCACAGTAATCCCAGCTGGCTCAGTGTCTCCTCCAGAGCCCGAAACCTGCCCAGAAGGAGGTCCACCAGGATGAGTAGAGAAAACCAAGAAGTGAGGACGTCCATGAGATGAAGACCGACCCCTCTGCCCTTCTCTTCTACCAATATGCTGTGTCCTCCCCATCGCAGCAGCTGCAGCCAGGTGTTGGATAATACGCTCTTCAAGCTCGGCATTATTAACACCTAGAGGTAACTGCATTAGAAGGAAACATCATCACCGATACTTTCTATATATTCAAAATCAAAACTTGGAAAGTGTAAAAGAAGGTAAACCGACATGTTGCAGCTCAATATTTCCAAGAGCTGGATGATGAAACACGGTAGTATTCCTCACTGGAGAAACCCGTATATTCCTCTCTCGTTCAACTGCCTCCAACAACTCTTGACTGTCACATCATAGATAAATAAACAAACTCCATAATATTTAAAACAGTAAGAACTTCAGATACATGATATGGAAGCTGAAAACTAAACCTGGTGGGATCCTTCAGGCTGATAGATTGCCAACACATAGGGCATTGAGAACTTCTTTGGCACCTGCATATCAAAAGATCAATTCAATTTCACAATTATAGTTTCTTCACCGGTCCTTATGAGCAACATTGTTGACAATAGCAGGTAATCAACGGCAGAATTATCTGATTAAGTCACTTCTCCAGTCACACGCGGAGGCGTAGCTATAAATTTTCTTAGGAATGGGCAAAATTTTGAAAATTTAGGGGAGAGGCAAATTAGAAAGAAGACTTTAAAATCTTAATGTTTTTATACAAATTTCTTAATCTAAGACGAACCAATTGTCCCTCTTCCTTCTTTCTTCGCTCCGCCCTTCGAAGTTCCAAGTGCCCACTACAACAATTCAATCCATAACCCTTTTAAGTTCAACAAATGCAAGGGTGAGGATCAAACCTTCAACCTCAGAAAAGGTAATAAGTGTTAATCCACTAAGCTTAGGCGCATAATACTCACTAAACAACTGTTTCTTGTCAGGTGTATGTAAAACACAGTCAGAATTTAAAAGAAGAACGCAACATTTCAAAAATAAAATCAATAATATTATACCACTCAAGGATGCATTGGAGGTGAAACTCATGCTTGCAACCAGTAACCTAAAGACAAGAAAACATAAGAATCATAAGAAATGTCAATCCAATCAATGTACCAGAGTAATGTTCATAATTAACATTCTCACTGTAGCCATAAATGGGTATTCTCTTTCTTTTTCCCCCTTTTTAGCATCAAGAAAAAGAAAGTACAATCAATAAAGATAATGGCTCAATCATTGTACCGTTGAAGGATCGCTTTCACAGAACTCCTCAAGGCATATACTGCAAGCATCATCACACGCATCTTGAATCCCCCCTTCCACAAATGCAGCGGCCGACGTCAAACGATTCTCAGAATCCATTTCTTCCTCCATCTCCAAAATCTAAACTATCAACACCACAATTATTTAAAACTCGAATTACAGAGACAGCCGGATCAAATCTGAACAAAGACCAAAACGATTCACAAGTTTTATTCGATCAAATCAGACAAATCCGATTCAACAGCTAGAACAAGAGTCGATTTCCCAATAACCTCAAAATGGTTGGTATCAAATTTCCCAGATAAAGAACAAAATTTGAAAGCAAAAGAGCGGGAAAATGGTGTCGCAAGGAATAAAAGAACGAAGATCACATCAAACAATCTTGAAAATAGCTTCTGGGTTTACCTCGATTAAGAAATTGGAAGGTTCCCAGAAGATGGGTTGAGGAATTCAACCGAAAAAACCCATAAAAAGCAGCAGATCAAGCTCCGAATTCCCCCTCTTCCAGAGAAAAAAGCCTCTGCTAGGGAAACATATCACCAAATCTCAACACCCCCAGAACCCACCGAGGAAGAAAGACGAAAAATGATAATCAGAGAAGGGAAAAAAAAAAAGAGAGAGAGAAGAGAAAAGCAAGGCACAAGACGAACGCCCCTTTACCTTTAATAATGGGATTGTTGTTGCTTTAACCTCTCTCTCTCTCTCTCTTCTCCTTTCTTTTTTGTTTTACTTTTTTTTCTTCGTTTCCCATTAAAAATCTTTTTGTGTGTTGGAAAACAAACCCACCAACAAAGCATTGGAGAGAACCTCAAAAGTCTCATCTTTCACACCCACTTCCATTATTCATCCAAATTTCCAATTACAATTTCAGAAAGAAAGCACATTTGATTCTTGATCTTTGGGTATTATTAACATTCTGTTTTTTTATATTCAAGACATTAATTGAAATTATTCCCCCATCATTTATTGCAAAATCATATCTCTCAACTCTTTTTCTATAATTCTTTTAGGACGAAGCAACATGTCTCAACCGTAACTACTGAGTTATGTTCATATTGACGTTTTCTATGAATTTTGTATAATCGATATTTTTATCTTATTATAATTAAAATGACCTAATTTGGGTGGATTTTTATTTTTTCGTATTTTTTTCCAAAATTAGATAAATATATTTATGGATAGGTAGATTTTTCAAATTATAAAGTGAACCAACAAAATTTGATTTTCCTTAGAGGTATTTTCAATCTTAACTAATTTGTATATAATACCAAAGGATATTTCTTTTATTGTGTTAAAATTTGAGATTTATTATGAAATATTGATTTGGGTTTTTTAAGAATGATTTAGGTTTATTTTTAATTGTATGGATATTGTTGTCTTATCAATATTTGTATGCTATTTCTTAACAAAATTATCATATTTGATTTCAGAAAAAATTGGATGAGATTAATACTACAATTAGTAGATATAAAAATGTTTTTTTTCTAGATTAGGCTTTTATTTATTTTTTATCTATATTAATTTCAAAATATGACACATTTAAATTAAGTTATTTTTAAAATTGGATTAATTATTATATATACATAAACGACAAAATGTTGTTTTTGTTTTCTGCTACTTTTCTTTTTTATTTCCAAAATATTTATTGTTTTTCCTAAACTTCAAATTTTTTTTTTATTCTTGCTGATATTTTACCATTATTGATTTTTCCTTTTTCCTTTTTTATTTTTGGCTCTTGATATGTATATTAAGGTTTTGGCAACGCAATATTAAGTAGGGCAGATGTTACTGAATAGAATAATAATAGCAATGACCGAAATAATTATATTTTAAGGATTTATTAAATTATTATTTTATTTACATATTTAGACAAAATTCACCCCAATATGAGAATCCATTATTTGAAGTGACATGTCAAGTAATTAAATATGTTAATAAAATAATAATTCAATAACACGTCATTTTTTATTAACAGATGTTAATCATTTCTCAACGGAGGCTAACCATTTCTTAATTTAAAATTGTTTTGGTCCCTGTATTTTTAGAAAATATCGTTTTAGATCTTTTGGTCTCTCCATTTTTATCTCATTTTTCTATCCCGATTTCATCACGACACTACCATTTATTAATAAATTTATTGAAATGTATTCATGACTTATATTAAATAGCTTCCATCTGGTGTATAGAATTTTACAAATAGAGACATAAACAATTACTTTTTAAAAGTAATACGAATCAACGTAAATTTTTTGAAAGTATAGAGACGAAAATGAACATAATTTTAGAGTAAAATGACGAAAATAAATATTTTAAAAGTACATGAATCAATCAGAACCAATTTTAAAAATACACCGGTCAAAATAGTATTTCAAATATATAATTATTAATGAAAAAAATATTAATAAAAATAACTAGTTTTAACATATAAAGCATTAGTAAATAATATCCATTTGAAAACATTCACCTGAAATGGCAGCCAATGATTGGTTTGACAATGCCAGCAATGCATGACTTGTCAGTGTCATCACTCACAAGAAAAGCCACATTTAGAAGGGAATCATATAAAATTTCCCAAATCAAATCAATCTCAATCTACCATTTAAATAACAACACATTTAAATTCTATTTTAATTTCAAACATTTGTGAAGTTTTGCAAATATTTTTTGTTCACATCCTCATATTTTAAAATGTGTTATATATTGTTTGATGTTTAAATTTTCTATAACAATTCAAATGGATCACTTCTTGTAGTTTAAATTATTATATTCGACATTTTTTCGTGTAAAGTGATACATTTTAACTTTGACATTGATATAAAAAATAGTGGTCTGAGAAATTTTTTTTTTTAATACAACAAATTGGGAGTACGCGAATTCGAACTTTCAACTCCAAATGAATTAGTAGTTACTCATTATCGTTGAACTATGCCCGTGTTGTCAATATTTATGTCTAATATACCATATAAAAAAATTCAACAATGAGAATCAGAATAACAGTAAATTTATAATATTTAATTAAGTTATTTTATATTTAAATACATTATATTTTTTGTTATTGGCATATCTCTACCAAAGAATGACTTTAAAGAAGAATTACTTTCACTTTAGTTTAAACACAAAAGGTAAATGAACCAAATATGTCAAATGGGGTGTGTTTGAAAATTTTCTAAAGCACAAGGACTATATTGAAAACATATATATGTTTCTTAGCTATTAGTGTACAAAGTTGTTGTGTCATATCATGTGAAAGTTTTATAGAGGAGGTAGTGGATATGGTTGAGGTGGAATATAGATATTTCTAAAAAATCATAAAAATTATTTAAATGGACAAATAAGCATTAATGAATTAAAATTTTCATTATTTATATTATGTTACATTACCCTGCCTTTTGGAACCTCTGATTTGCAAAGATTTTAAAATCGTTTCCTCTGGGTTAGTAAAGAAAAATGAGGAATTTAAAATCATAATAGAATTTGAAATCACGTTTCGTTAAAAAAGAGAGAAAAAAACTTTTCGTTTCATGTACATTGGATTTGAAATTAAAAGGTAACAAATTCCAAATTTATCCCCATAAACAATAGATCTTTCATTTTTTATAAAAATTTAATCACTCTACCTTTGTTTCTAGGTAAATTACATACTGTTGCCCCCTTCTGCGTACAAAAGATCATCATTCAATCAAAATATAGGTTGATTTTTCTATTTTTCTTCACATGTTTTCAATAGTTTTGTTTCTTTTAATTTCAATTTTTATAACACTAATTTGAGTTAAAGAAATCAGTTCCAAATAAAAGAGATTAGTAGTTTGATACATTTAAAATCTCTTTCATTTTTTTTTAAAAATATTTTTATTAGTTGAAGTATTAAAAAAAAGTTGGGATATGATAATTAAAAAAGATTAGGGAAAGTTGGATTGTGGTTTAAGTTTGTTTAGTTATAATAAATATATTGATTATTTTGATAATTCGTCTTTTAAGTTTTTAAAATATATATATATTTCAGGAGAGACATTTACCATTTTTTTTGTGTGTTCTGTTTTTTTAATTTCATTTGCAAATTTTAATTTATTAAGTTAATTTGATTAAATGATTTTATTTTTAATAGGTGGTTGACATTATTATTTCATATTAAAATATTATTATTATTTATTTATACAATATCAAATTAATTTGATTCCAAACAATTTCAAATCATTTCTATCTTTTGAAATCCTTAAATTTAAAATGATTTCTGTCCATTTCCAATCATTTCCATCTTTTGAAATCCTTAAATTTAAAATGATTTCTATCCATTTCCAAATGTCGAACGCAACCCTAGTTATATTCTATTGATTTTTGAGTGAAGGTACGAACACCTAAAATATTTGTCACATTTGCAATAGCAACATCTTTTGGGTTTGGTAAATATGACAAAATATTTGAAATATGATTTTTAATGTTTCCGTTGTTCCAATTTCACCCTTCTAGATTTTTAGATCTATAAATGTTATATCAAATCATATATGTATATCAAGTAGTATATCATTATTCAGTTCCAGTGCTCACTAAGGGTACAGTGGACTTTTGTTTTCTTCTGCATTGATTCAACCTCCAAATTTTGCCATTTTTACAATATTGGCGAAATATTGGCTACTTTCGCAAGTACCTATTAAATTTTCTTTCTTTTACCCGCACCCATTTTTTATATTTGTTAATTTTGTTGATATTGTAGAAATGTCGACTCATCTTCATATTAATGTCAAACACATAGATTAGACATATGGAAATGTTAACATATTGACAGAAATGTAATACCCGGATAATTTTTTTTTTTGGAAACATAAATATGGTAATAAAAACAAAAAAGAAAAATGCATGGCATTGGAAGGCAATGGAAGCACCTGAGGGAAACATTTTTGCAGATTGGAAAGTGACCCATGAGAGAGCTCATAGTGGGCAGAGGACTGCTTCTTCAATGCTTTTGCCTATGCTTCCAAGTACATGTAAGTTTCCCTATTATTATTGTGAAACTTTATGTTACATTTTTCTTTTCTTTACAAAAAAAAAAAAGAACTAATAATGCAATAGAATTATCTTGGTCTTATTATCCATTCATATTTGGATTATAATCTTAAGATTGTCGGGTTTATACTCTGTGTTGTTGCACATTTTGGATTCATGTGGTAGAGACTAATGATTTAAAAGTTCGAACTTGTGCTAGATTTGTGAGTCAAACATCCATGCTCTATAAGGTCTTAATTTTATTTAATCAAAGTTGAATGGGTTGGAAAGTTACCCTCTCATCTCAAGCGAATGGTCAAAACAGTCAATATGCGAACCAAAACTCATCCATGTCCATGTGAGTGATGTAATATTAGAAGAAGATAAAAAAATAATTAACTTGTGTGTTTCCTTATTATTAACATTTAAACAATCTTAATTTATGTATTTATAATTTTCATTTCAGATATCACTTTTGTTTCAACTTATTATATATAAATGATGTATGTTTCAATGTATATGTACCCATGATTTTTCTTATAAGGGGTTTTTTTCTTGGGAATTATACCAAATAAATCATACTTTTCTATAAATTTATTATATAATATATATCATAATGTATAAAGAAAATTTATATATCAAATTTTTAAAAAGAATGTACCAATTAGCAATATGTATTATTTTTCATGGTTGCAGGTATATAAAATTTTTCATACAAAATAAAACTTTGGATTCCAAATTCAATCTTTTTTATTCAGATCAAACACAGAAAATAGTTTTGAAATCATTATGATTTGCTATTATGTGTGAATACGAGTTTTAAAATTCGTAAACCTTTTATTAATTATGAATAACAAATTAATTTAATATATTATTAAGATAATATCGGACAAAAGGGAAAAACTATTTTCTCCCTTTAATATTCTAGAAAATATAACATGCCCACGTATTTCTTTTTTCCATTTTTAATTTACAAGATATATATCAAGAAAATGAAACGAGAGAGAAAAATATTTTCCCGGAAACGAAACACCATCAAAATGACAAAAAGATAAAAAGAACAAAAACGTAAAAATAAAAATAAAAAGAAACAAATAAGTGCAGAGAAAGTTGGAGCTCGAAGAAAAGAAAAAAAAAATCAATGGCAAATTTTTCCTTTCTTTTCTTTTCCTAGAAAAGTGCAGAGAAAATTTGGAGAATGGAGAAGAATCTGAGAGGGAAAAATCGAGTGAATATAAAAATATATTTTTTTGTTCTTCAAAAGTTTATTTTGAAGATTGAACTTGATCTCTCTGCGACGGACTTCTCCAGAATCCGGTGCCGTAGAAAATCTCCCACATCTCCTTCTCCAGCTCCATCACTTTCCTCTCCGTCTCCTCCGATTTCTGGCATTTTGGCTCCGACGAGTGCAGCGTTTTTCCGGCGGACAGAATCTGAATATCCGTCTCG
>NW_019104564.1:556711-567767 GCF_001995035.1 Momordica charantia | reverse complement strand
TAAAAGGGTGGAATTTCTGTTATGGAATGGGAGGTGGTGGGAAGGACAAATTTTGTGTGTGGGGTTGATTTGGTAATTTCACGGGGAGGTCTTTGATTTAGTATTTTATGCTATTTATGTAATTTCCTCAATAATATATGGGAGGGGAATGATGAGAGAGAATACTCAACTATTGTTTGAGTTTAGTTCCAAAAGAGGTTATATATTTAATCTTTGTCCTTTTTTTTCCTTCGAAAATGGAATATTTTCAAGTTATAATATTATCCCGATTAAATTATAAGTTTAGTCCTTGATTTTTAAAGTTTTGTTTATTAGGTCCCTAAACTGTTCGTGTTATGTTCAATAGGCTTACTACCATTTCTATTTATTGATTGTTCGAAAGAAATCAATATGTATTTAATAGTCTGGCACTTTTTTGGCATGATTTGTTCTCTTATCCATCGGTCTAATGACTTGATTGTGTTGTGGCTCTTTCATTCGGGTTAGGTTTATGGTTGGATGAATTGTATTTGATGATTTGACCCCAAAGAAAATAAAAGGTGGGTAAGATGAGATAATTTATGAATCTATTAGACATAAAATTGAAAATTTAAGAGTACATAAATACTTTTTAAATTTAAGGATTTATTAGACACTTTTTAATTTCAAAACTCTTTTTTTAATAGCATAAACTCCCGAACTCATTAGACACCATTGTGAAATATCATTAACCAAATTTGTAGTTTAACCCAATTTAAATATATTTGAATATACATCTTTTTTTAAATTATAACTTACATAAAAGACAATGACACATATGATGTGAGAGTACACCAGAAAAATAAATATAATTTAACTAGAATTGTACCACACATATATTTTTAAAAAACAATAATATGTATTATATATTGTTAACGGTTGTGGATTCTAGTTAACTAATAAAGGCGTTTTTAACCTTTATAAAAAGTCGTAAGTTTGAATTATTGACACGTATTTGAGTTAAAATACTAAAGAAAGAAAAAAAGTATGGCTCGACAAATAGTTGTTATTTGTATTTTAGATATGAATGAATATAATTAACCAAAATTTGTATAGATGTCTAAATGTATAAATAAAATAGGCTCGCTTGCAGTTATAGAAAAAATTAACTGTTACTTGTAAATATAATAAGAAACAAAGCAATAACTCGAACGAAAAAATAGAAAAGTCGATTGTACCCCTCGACCTGTCAATATATTTATTTATTTAGTATATCGTATGGGGGTGGGGATCGAACTCACAACCTCTTGGTTGGAGATATATGTCAATTATCGCTGAGCAATGCTCGCTCTAATCATCGACTTGTCAATATAGTAATCAACAATTACTTGTAAATATAACAACTTTTAAATATATTAGTGATATTTATATTAGGTATCTTAAAATTAAATAACATTTAGAGGAGTAATCCAGATATTCATAAATATCATTAAGTTTATTGATTTTCTCGTTGTAAGATTTTTAACGAGATGAAGAGCCAACACAAAACGACAGTGTATTTCCTCTTCTACTTCTGTTTTTAAGTTATTGAAGACTTTACATTTTTATTTGTCTAGATTTTATTGTTCTTAGTGTTTGTCGTATTGGTAAGCAACTTTGAAGTGTATAACTTATGTTCTTATTTACGAAGGGATTGTGTTTAGTTTGGATTATCACTTGCCCTCACAACCCGTTTTTGGTATCGTAATTCATACATTTGATATTTTAATTTTAAAAAAGGAAAGATACAATTTGATGATTTTTTTTAAACTTGATGGGTTAAAAACTTAAAAGGGAATATCTTGGACCTTAAATTAAAAAACACATTTGATCATTCTATTTTCGTTAAGGTAATGATTTCGTTGCCAACATAAGTTTAGCTTAGCCATAATGACACCTGTCTCTAACCCGAATGTCACAAGTTCGAATCTCCCACTCCCACTTGTTGTAGTAAAAAAAAAAAAACGATTTTCTCCCTAAACTTTAATTTGCAACAATTCACTCCCAACAATTTAAAATTTGTAACAATTTAGTTATTAACGTGTAAAATCTCATAATGTAGTACTTGTACTTGTCTCTTAACAATTTATATATATAAGAAGTTTAACAAAAGTTTTAATAATAGAGACTAAATCGTTATAAACTTTAAACATCGACTAAACTACTACATATTAAATCTTAATGATTAAATTATTATTAATTTAAAAGTACATAAACTAAATTATTTTAAGCTAAAGTTTAAAGATTAAATCGTTAATTCATTGAAAAATATTTTAAAACAAAAAAAATTATATTTTCTGACAAGCAGTTATTGAAATCAAAATTAGCAATTTATCACAACAGTCAACAACAACAATATCGAAAAGAATATTCATGACATCTTTTATTTATTTTTAATAATTATTAATTGAGTGAGGGAAAAGGACAAAAAAGTCAATGTAGTATAAATTTATACACGTAAGATGATGTGGGGTCGTTGGATCAATCTAAAGAGTCGCCATCCGAATTCCGAACGCTGAAGAAGCCAAGCGAGCAATTTATAAAATAAAATAAAAAATAAAATAAGGTGGGGCCAGAAGCCACGTGTCAAAATATGAGAGGTCTGCACGGTGATTGATGTGACGCGCTACAGCAAGTGATGGGGAAAGCGCGTGAAGATGCTGGCAGGTGCAGTCGAATACGTGTCGGCCAATGGGAGATCTCTCGGAGGCTGAATATTCGTATAATTTATACATTATTAGTTTTATGTATATTAACTTTTATATGTTATTTTGTAGAACAATATTTAAAAAAAATTAATATTAAATATAAATTTTATTTTCAATTTTAATATTTTAAAAAGATAATTATATGATTTATGTTATTTTGAGTCAAATTTATTTATGGTTTTAACAAAGTTATCTAATGTATGTTGGTACTTAAAAAAAATGTTACTTTAAAATTATATATTTAAATAATAAATATTATTAACAATAACTTTTTTAAAATATTAGAAACAAAGGGATATTTAATTGAAATTTATTTTATATGTCAATGTAATATGTAAATATACTTAACTGCATAAAATTGTTTATTAGTCGATGAATATATTAAATTTTTAGATTATAAAACTTAAAATAAAAATAAAATATTGATGAAATAAAAAATATAAAATAATAATAATAATAATGTAGGGCATAAAGGTAAAGACCTGAGAATTTTGGAAACTCGTAATTTAAGAGAACATCCAAAACACTAGTATATTCAGATATCTTGAGATTCTCGAATATCTTACATTGTAAAACAAACGTGGAAATCTAAATGTCTATGCAATGAAAATCTTGGATTTCAATTCCTATGAACAAACGATCTCTTATTATTTTATTTATGAGAAAATTATGAAAATCACACACAGACGTCTTTTTTTTAGTATAACAAATATGACAGCGAGATGAGCCTCTTACTTAAAAAATAAATAGACGTTTTAATAATTGAATTATGCTTATGTCAACACTTTAGTATAATTCACTCTCAAACTTTCAACTTGATCCATCATCTAAACTTGCAATTTGTTATAAATAAATCAATAAATATAGCAAAATAGGCCGACTAGTTATAGCCTATAAACTCTAAGAATTTTTACAATTTGTCATAATGGAACTTAATATTTTTTTCTTATAAATAATATTTTAAAAACTACGACATTAGTCATTAAACCGATGTAAAAAATTGATGAAAGCAAGTACGATTGCTATTTAAACTTCGCTATAACTTAAACTTTTAAAAATTAACCAACTAAATATATATAATCATCAAAGTTTAGCAATCTAGAAAAAGATATATTACATTACTTTTACTTACTTTAAATATAAAGTGTCAACTTCTTATCGTGTAAATAGAAATATCTGTCACATTAATAACGGTAAAAACAATTCGACAATTTAACTAAACTAAATAGATAAGGCAAAATGGAACTAAACTCCCACGATAAAGATCAAATTCAAATTTAATTGGTAGTTGAAATTTTATATAAAAATAAATAAGAATAATTTTATCGAAGGAGGGTCCATAGCTCAGTGGTAGAGCATTTGACTGCAGATCAAGAGGTCACCGGTTCGAACCCGGTTGGGCCCTTTTCTTTCCATCTTTTTATTTATTTGTTTTTTTTCCCAAATTTGTCCCCGCAGGAATTTCAGATAGAATTTTGAGAATTCGGTCAAACTAACTAAAAATTGTTTCAATATTTATTAATTCAATTCCACATTAATAGTTTTTTTTTCTTTTTTTGTGTTAAATTACAAGTTCAAATTAAATTTTAGTTTTAAAAGTTTCAACAGACTCTATTCCACATTAATAATTTTTTTGTGAAATTGCAATTTTAGTCCTTATGAATCGGGCATACTTTGTAGATTCACCTCTATGGATTTAATTATTTATATTTAGACCCTATAGTTTAGACTTATTTTAATTTGGTCCCCATGATTTTAAAAGTCTAAATTTGATCTCATATTGTTATCATATTGGCATTATTTGACCTGACAATTATTTAATATCTTCTATTTGGTTGATTATGTTAGTTACATGTATTTAAGTTCATCGTTGGGTAAAAAAATAACTAATTTAAAGAATGAATTGAAATTTTAAAAATTACGACCCCGTCGCTTAACCATTTCACTTTTTGTTTTTAAATTAGGCTTGTTTGCTTATAATTTCTTTAATATATTTTCACCTTGTTTCAAAATGTATACGAACTACTAGGCCTAGAAACAAAAACAAAATTTTGAAAATATTTTTTTAGTTTTCAAAATTGACTTAAAATTTTATTTTTTTGAAGTGGATGTAAAAGAAAATACATGAGTGAAAGTAGTGTTTACAAATTTAATTTTAGAAAACACAAAATTAAAAATAAAATAATTATCAAACGAAACCTAAAACCAAATTGAAACAAAGTCCAAGCCATAGGGATTACATTGAAACTTCTAAAATCATAAAGACCAAATCGAAACTATGCTCCAACCTGATTTGGACTTAACCACAAAATTTGTAATTTATCACATTGACATTTTTTTTTTCAGGATAATGAGTTGATATTTTCTAAAACTATGTTAGTTGGATATATTTAGGTTTAGGGTTAAGTGAAAAAAAAAAGTGGATCTTTCGAGCGAGTTAAAATGTTGAGGCACGTTTTGTGAGGTTTAACCGATCATAGCGATCAAATTGAAACTATTAAAATCATAAGTATAAAATTGAAACCAAACTTAAACTATAAAAAACTAAATTGAAAACTTTTAAAATTATAACGACCAAATTGAAACCAGACCAAACCATAAGTACCAACTTATAATTTAACATTTAATTCTTATCGACGTTTTAACCCAATTACCAATTTATCTTTGGTCAAGGGTTCATAGCTCAGTGGTAGAGCATTTGACTGCAGATCAAGAGGTCACCGGTTCGAACCCGATTGGGCCCTTCCTTTTATAAATTTTTTTAATTTTTATTTTTTGTCAGTTTTTTCCCCTTATAAAAAAAACTCTATTCTACATTAAAAAATAATACTTAGATCACTCATAAGGATCTATCTCTAACCCGACCACCAATGAAAAATTGACAATTCGTTATTATTTTAAAAAATTATGTCTTTGCATTTATTTTTTTAGTTGTCAAACATTTAATAGTGGTGTAAATAATATTGATCATGACCAATAAGGAGGGATGTATTTTCCAATATCAAATTTTTATTTTTGATTTGATACTTAAGATTTTAAAAGTTCCAATTTAATTCTTAATACTTCATCAGACTTTGTTTCAATTTAATTCTTATAATTTTTAAAGATTCAACTATTTCTTAATTATAATTTAGTCAAACATTTCACATTTTCTCTAAACTATATTTTACTCTAGGGTAAACTAACCTACTTCTTATATTTTTTACCCAACCATAAACCCAAATACATGCCATTAATATAGCCAATGGAATAGAAAATATCAAAGAATTGTCACATCAAACAATGCTAACATGATAACGACATGTGACCCGATTTAGATGTTGAAAATTATATGGACCAGATTGAAATGAGTGTAAACCATAAGAGATTACCTTTAAATTTTTAAAATTATAGAAACAAAATTGAAACTATAACCATCCTATACAGACCAAATTTATAATTTTCCACATTGATATTTTCCTTATCTAATAATGAGTTGATATTTCCAAAGACTACGTTAGTTAAATGTATATGAGTTTAGAGTTGACTAGATAATAGAAAGAAGTAGATGAATTTTTTGGATGAGTAAAAGATCGTTTAGAGAAGATTTGTGGGTTTAACAGCCGAAACAACTAAATTAAAAGTTGAAATTATTAAAATCATGAGTATGAAATTGAATCAAAATCGAGACTATATGAATTAAATTGAAACTTTTAAAATTATAAGTACCAAATTAAAACTAAACCGAGATAGGAGCAAACTTTGAAGTATAACATTTAATCTTTATCTACCTTATACTAAACTTTGTATTAATATTTACCGGTTCAATTCTAGGTCGTGTAAGGGTTCATAGCTCAGTGGTAGAGTATTTGACTGCAGATCAAGAGGTCACCGGTTCGAACCCGGTTGGGCCCTTTTTTAGTTTTTTTTTATCCTTTTAAGTTACCCTTTTTTTTTTTGGCAGATTTATCCTCTTTTTACGTAATAAATTAAAGATGCAGAATTTCAGATATATTTGGAGAAATTGGTCAAACCAATTTAATTTTTTTAATATTTATTAATTCACTTCCATATTTAATAGTTTTTTTTTCATTTACTTACTGACAATATTTTTTGGAATAAGTTTTCTTAATTATTGAATATTGTAGATGTTTTTAAAAAGAAACCCATAAAACTTGTGCTCCAGCCAATTTCCTTTTTTTTTCTTTTTTATATAAATAAAATCAAAAGAAAGAATATCTTTTTATCAAGAGAGAAAAAACCTATTTCATTTTTTCAATTAACTGAATGAATATCTTATCTATTAAACTATACTCGAAAATACCATGTAAGGATGAATTTGTTGTCATTTTCTTCATACATGTGATGTATTCTTTATTGTATTTCATGTGAAGGAATAATTTTGATAATGGAAAAGATTAATACACCCTTGAACAAATATCACCTAATTTTCATTGTAATTGCAAATTTAAGACTCGGTTCATGATGTTGTTATTTTTCTTTTAAGTAAAAAACAAAATTGCATTTTGTAACTATTAATTTTTTTTATTATTATTACTTTGTTATTAAAAAACTAAACATAAATGTTTATTGTAATCATTTATTGTTTTATTTTGTTCTCTGAAACATTAAATTAGAAAATAAAAAGGTTACATAAAAGTTAATTTAAAAGCATAATATTAGAAAATTGATGCTATATATATATAGATACACACTAAAGTGAAATATATATGTCAATTTGAGCATAGATCAAAATCCTTATCTCCTATCAAAATGGAGTGAGTTTGAATTCCCACCCACTTGTTGTACTAAAAATCCAGTAATAGTAATGATAACAACATTAATATTATTAATATTTATGTGCTTGAAAATTTGAAAACGCGAACCTATTGTTCGTTTTTTTTTTCTGGGATCGTTTTTTTAACAGTAGCAAGAGTTATCCAACACTAAATTAGAAACAAAAAGACAAAACATGAGAAACAAGAAAAAGAAAATAAGGAGAAAAACATTTCTTTACCGACCTATTGATACTTTAATTTTAATCATAATTCAATCTCCTAACTTATTTTGGTCTTTAAAATCGTATTGAGTTTTAGAATTTCTTTAAATTTGATTGTCACAACTAGTCATCTAAGTGACAACTTATCTAAGATTGTATAAAAACGTCCGAGACCTTAGTTTTCTCTATCAACTTATCTAAGTGTATACGGTAACATGTTTAACATAGACGTTTTGTCCCCCTTCTAAGTAGAAGAGAAAGCTCTATAACCCATCCGTTTTCTACATAAGAAAAATGAACGGAATTATACACCCGTTTAGTTAAATCCATAAAATCATCGTCTTTGTCGAGATAGAAACTGCAAACTCGAGCTTTGTTTAACCCTACGGTTAAAGTTAGTCGAGTAGAAACATCGCTTCAACTCCAACAATTCCTAAATGAACTAAAGATAACAACAATAATCATTGTATCAAAATCTATCAATAAAGATGTCAAAGCATCACATTACATTTATTTTGATAGAAACTTGAGTTCTCCTTAGTTCTGGAGTTATCTGTGACCAAATAAAAATTTGGTTGAAAAAAGAAAATGAGAAAAAACAAAAAGGAACTAAAAGAGCCAGGTTGAACTAAACTCTGATCCTGACCCCTCCAGCCAAGTTTGATGAATATGCAACCAAATGGACTCATTGGCAGTATTTGAATCCTGAATCCCAAAAGCTCAAAATCTCAGTGAAAAAAAGAAAAAAGAAGCAAGATTAGCTTTTTCAGCAGCAATCTAACATCTCTTACCTTTGAACTTAGTATGGCTGTTGTTCGACAGCATAGTCGCTTCTCGCCTACAGAACGTCGTAAAGTAGGCCAACATAAATGAATCAGAAAGCATAAGAAACACAAATGTACAGGTCTATGAATGATATACTTGATCATTGAACAGTAATCTCGACATTTTCACTGTTTATATCATGGATTCCAAATATTCAATATACTAGAGTTTTTTGATATATGGTTGGACGGTTGTTTCATGGGATTAATCTTTCATGGGATTAATCGATTTATGTATAAGCTAGTTTAGAAAAGCCAATGGTTATAACTGCTTTTGAGGTCATGAGGAATGATGCTTTATCATTAGTCAAGTTCAAATCCATGACTTGGTTGATGCAAAGGAATTTTTTTGGAAGACAAAAGGTATTAGAGAAATCGAAAGGAAAGCAGTCGAACCAGATAATTCCCACTTGTCGAACTTCACAAGCCACGAGTCTGAACTGATCTTCGTAGGCAAAACTCGATCAACCCAAACTCGATACTGTTTTCCTTGAGAATCTCCATAATGCTTCCGTATTGAACTCAATCTGTCTGAAAGAGAGAGCTCGAGACCAGAAGGATGAACAAAAACACCAGATGAATTCTGAAAAAGGAAAAAAAAAGACAAAAATTAATCAAGAGAGAGTTCAGAACTAAGCAGAATTTTACACAATTCAGGTTTAAAAAAACTGGACGAAGTTATCCTGCATTATGAGTTCTAGAAAGACATGTTAAACAGTAGATAACATTAAGATACTCAATAAAAACTCCACTCCACTGGCATGTGCAAAGATGTTGCTGTTGACAAAAAAAAAAAAAAAATCAATATGTGATCCAGAAAACGTGACAACTAGAAATTACGGGGCTATTTGGTAACGTTTCTATTTCTTGTTTGTAGTTTCCAACTTTTTAGAAACATAATGTTTCCACCCCACAACAATATGTATCACTTCTGAATATATATATGCAAATTATGGTCACAAAATGAGAAAGTAAAGATGAAAGGGATAGACATACAAAGGCTGCTTTCAAGCGATCCAGATACGCGCAAGACTCCTCAACTTCTGCACACCTCCATTTCTCGTAAAATAAGTAAAACTTCACAATTTCATGACCGATACTTTTAGTTTCCACCTTAGAATCCAAGAAGTCTTTGACATCTCTAAGAGAAGTACTTGGACCAAGGTTAAAATGACCAATAGCTTGTATGATGCCAGCTGCACACCTCTCTGTAGCATGAATAATCTTGCTGTTGTCCTTGGCATTTTCAGCATGCCATTGCAACAATTCCTCTTGGGCATTGCTGACCTACATAATGCAAAATATTTCATAGGTAGAATTTGGAAATAGAATTACCTGTGATGACAACAAATTGTAATGCAGATGAACTACCATGACACCGAATACATCAGGAATGCTAAATAGCTCGGCATCATTTCCCGAGTCACCACAAACAAGAGTGCTAGTTGGTAGTTTTCCAGCAGTCTTGAACTTTTTGTGCAGGTAAGCAAGAGCTTGACCTTTTCCAGCACCTCGTGGTAATATATCTAGATCTATCCCTCCACTGTAGATTATTTTTACATCCAACTGGTATAAGAAGCGCAAAAAGAAAAAAAAAAGAAAAAAGAAAAAAGGCTTCATGGTTAAAATTAAATGATAGGCAAGGCATGGTTTCGCATGTTAGTCAATGAATAAAAAGTTGTGCAGAAAACCTTACCCCACGTTTCTCTAGAGACTCAGAGAGAGCCTTGGTAACAGCCTGAGCCTTGTCTTTTTGAATATAGAAGCTAGCCTTGTGTGGTCGTTGTTCTGTCTCTGCCTACGGAAACCCATAATGTTCAATTTTTTACATGACTTATAACTTCGTGCACAAATCATTGATTTCAAAGTCCAACGATCAAATTGGTAATCTTTTCCAGCCAACAATGTTTAAAATATTTTCAAATGCTACTACAACTAAGCAGTACCTGTGGAGTAAGTTCAGAAAATTTGCTGGCTTCCTCAATGACTATGCTCCTATTCCACTTATGATTTAAAACTTCAACCCAACCCTCATCCGGTACCATTTCAAGACCATATGTTATCTCGGTTCCCACAGACATTATGGTTATGTCAGGAGTTAACATAGGTTTCTCTTTTCTTAGCTCTTTGTACAGTGTAAGGGATCTACCAGTTGAGAAAACAAGCAGAGAATCGTGACGGTAGTTGGCTTCCCATAATGCATTAAACCTCAACAGAGAAAGATTCTCAGAATCGTGATGATCAACCTTCAATGGGAGAATTTAACAAATGAGAGTGCTGCCAGGAGGAATAGTGTTATTCAATAATAAACAAAATATTAGAGAGCTAACCATCGTATGATCAAGATCTGAAACTATCATGAGACGTGCTGAAGCACTAAGCCTGTCCATGATTGCAATCCTCAGCCCAATCCTATAGTTGGGTCAATCTAGGGTACAACTCAAAAGGTCAATAAAGTTTTAAGAGTAGGAATATGATTAAAGCAGAAAATATGCTCATGTTAATGTTCATCTCAACAGGGATAAGAAATGCATAGAACTGAAATATAC
>NW_019104564.1:533699-545952 GCF_001995035.1 Momordica charantia | reverse complement strand
AAAGGGGGGAAATTGCGACTTCTTATTTGCGTTCCAGATTGAGGCTAAAATAGTAATTTACCCCTTCAATATTATATTCCAGATAATAAATTGGGTCAGTTGAGTCAATTTTTTTAATTGGGGTCATTTGAACAGATATAAACTCTTTGAGGTTACCTATGCCAACTTGCCGGAACGCATTTCATCCTCCACAGATTTAGGTGAATTCGGGAGAATTTTGAGGGAAGTACTGCCACAATGTCACATTAGAAGCACAGAAATCGGAAATTTCTGATTCAGTTGCCATTCTGTCATCAAGAAAAGGCGAAGAAATTGGATTCCGCCACCCACTCACCAAGTAATTGCAGTTCCAACTTTCCACTGCCCCACCAACAACCAATTTCCGTGCCAGTTACCGAAGCAGGGAGCGAAAAAAGCCACTTCCATTCATAGTTTTGCGATAAAAGAAGAGCAAATCGAACGCCCATTTTGTCTCATCTTCCAAAGGAATCATGGGTTGGAATCAAAACCGTCCCACTGGTTCATATTGCTTCGCAGTTCGAAGGCAACGATAGCCCAACTACTGAACCCTCCACCGTCTGAAGCTGAGAGATCAAAATGGCTGTTGTCCGCCCTCTTTCAATTCCAGGGCTGGCGTTCAATTCTCCATCTGCCGTTTATAATTCCCACTCCCCCCTGTTTTGTCATCTGGGCAACGCCCAAATACTCGATAGGAGCAAACCCAGATGCCAAAAGCCCGAATTACTCTCCGTTGAGTGTTACAGAAAGCGATGTATGAGAGATTCCGGGTTCAATCGCAAGAACTTGGGGTTATCTAAGACTGTGCAGCCGGGGAATATGAAACCCAGAAAAGTTCAAGCTAAATTTTTGGGCACTGGCTTTTCTGGGGCGAATTCGAGGAGTGAGAGGTTCATTTTGAAATCAAAACTGGCTTTGAGCGATGATGAAGCAGTGGAGCGAGGAGGCGAGGATAAGAATATGTATGATGCTATTGTTATTGGGTCAGGTATTGGGGGTTTGGTTGCTTCTACTCAATTAGCAGTGAAGGGAGCCAAGGTTTTGGTTTTAGAGAAGTATGTGATTCCTGGTGGGAGCTCTGGGTATTACCAGAGGGATGGGTATACTTTTGATGTTGGGTCTTCTGTAATGTTTGGTTTCAGTGATAAGGTCTGTTTTTGGGATGGAATTTAGTTGCGATCCTTGCATCTCTTTTGTTCAACTCTGTTTGTTCATTTATTATTGTTTTTATTAGTGTTTAAAGTGGTTCAGAATATGACTGAATTCAGATGCAAAGCATGCTATTACATTTTGGTTTTAATAGTTTTTCATGCCCTTGACTTCTTTTGTTCACAAAGTGAGAGAGAGTGATGTTAGGCCTCTAATTGTTGAACTATACATTAGAAAGGGCAAAATCATGAGAGAAAACTAGTCTACTCAATAATTTATCCCTGAACAGACTTGGAAATTTGTTAGAAGTAGACTTTAAAGCATATATGCCTGGGATGGAGCAGTATACTTGTGTAAAGAGCCATGTATATACACCAACTAATGTGAACTTCGTCGACTATGGAAGAGAACTAGTGAGAAGGGTTAGGTTCTTAAACTATAACTGGAGAAAGAGGTAAGTAGCACATTAAAAGTATATGGGAACGTGGTTAGTTTAGAACTCTTTGGTGTATATGCTCTCTCGATCAATGGAAAGATACATTGAAGTAAATTAGAAATAGTGTTCTTCTACAAGATCTCGAGAGGGATTTTCCATATTCTGATTATTGGAATTTTCCTTTAAAATTATATTTCACTCACTTCATTAGTTCATTTCATTTGGTTGATGGGTTGCTCCATTTTGCACTTTTGGTATATATATATTTGATTTCAAAGCGGTTGTCTGAAAATGCAACTTTCATCTTTTATTCATGGGTTATTTCACAGGAAATTTTGCTGTAATTTTATCTTCATTTTGAGTCATTTAGTTGGTAGTTTTCTTGGGTCTTTATTCAACAAATATGCTGGGCAGGGAAATCTAAATTTGATCACCCAAGCTTTGTCAGCAGTTGGTTGTGAGATGCAAGTGCTACCAGATCCAACCACTGTTCATTTCCATCTACCAAATAATCTTTCGGTACGGGTTCATAGAGAATACGGTGAATTTATTGAAGAACTTGTCAGCTATTTCCCCCATGAAAAAGAAGGAATCCTAAAATTCTATGGAAATTGTTGGAAGGTCAGTTTTTGATTGAGATGACTGCATCTTCCTCCACATTTTTATCTCCACAACCATTGACTTACATGACAAACTTGATTACATGGGTAGATATTCAATGCTTTAAACTCATTGGAATTAAAATCACTGGAGGAGCCAATATACCTTTTCGGACAATTCTTTCAGAAGCCTCTTGAATGCCTCACACTTGGTAATGATTTTTATTTCTTTTGATTGAATATATATTTTTGAAAATTGCTGAGTAAAAGTTTTGAAGGTAGAAATAACCAATATGCAAAATATATGCGACAAATAATCGGATTTTGGATGGGGATCCCTCTTCCCCAGCCCTTATTTTGTCTTTTTTCTCCTTTTTTTTTTACAAAGTTTCTTATCCAAAAAAAAAACCGGATTTTATCTGCATCCATTTTGCGAGTTACATTCATACCATCTCCTCCTCAGTTGCAGAAAATTTTCACTCTTAAGCATCAAATATCCTTTCCAGTTGTGAGCCAAACTAACCCCCTCTGTAGCATAATTTCTATGGACCAATGATGGTTGCCATCTAAGAAGAAATGCTTTCTCGCTTATTCATCTTTAAGTAGTCAGTTTTGTCTTGGCTACAGCATATGATAATGAATCATGATTAATATCACCCTTTCATTAATTATGTTGGTTAATATACATCTTCCCTCTTTGAAAATATATAAATCTATCCACATTGCAGCATACTACTTGCCTCAAAATGCTGGAGACTTGGCTCGGAAGTACATTAAGGATCCCCGTTTATTGTCCTTTATCGATGCAGAGGTGAGCTTAGAGAATTGATTAATTGAGATATTTGCTGTAAGTTTAGTATTTTCCATTCTATTTACATATTAATGGGTTTTTTTTCTCCCTACTCCATGAGTCCATATATTTCTCTTGGATAAATTTATTTGTGGTGCTTCTGCAGTGTTTTATCGTTAGCACGGTGAATGCTTTACAAACACCAATGATAAATGCAGCTTTGGTAAGACTTATAAAGTCTATTTTCATTCTTTTTCTTCAATTCGTCCTGATTCATGATATACTGTCGGCTTCAGGTTTTATGTGACAGGCATTTTGGTGGGATTAACTACCCTGTTGGTGGCGTCGGTGGAATTGCAAAGTCCTTGGCAAAGGGTCTGGTTGATCATGGCAGCACGATAATGTATAAAGCAAATGTGACAAATATAATAACCGAGGATGGCAAAGCTGTGAGTTAGATGTTAAGGTTTGTGTTTATTATTGTGTCCACTTTTATTATTTGCTTGATTTATATTGTAGGTAGGTGTGAAGCTGTCTGATGGAAGAGAGTTCTTTGCTAAAACTATTATATCAAATGCTACCAGATGGGATACCTTTGGTTAGTTTTGCACTCAAATTCATAGAAGAACTTATTATATTACTTGGTTGAATTTCATCTGTCTCTTATCTCCTCGAATTTTAATAATTACTGTATGTATGAACCCCGCTTTGTTTAAGGAAAGCTGTTACAAGGAGTGGACCTTCCCAAAGAAGAGGAAAGCTTTCAGAAACTTTATGTAAAGGCCCCATCTTTTCTTTCAATTCATATGGGGGTAAAAGCCGAGGTTCTACCCCCAGACACAGATTGTCACCATTTTGTGCTTGAGGTAGTTTGATGCTTTGATTAGTGCTATTTTTTCTAACAGTTCCGTTTAACTTTTCATGGGAATTGCATCGAGACCATCTTACCGTTTCTCTCTTTATTATTAGAGTGATTGGACAAGGTTAGAGGAGCCATATGGAAGCATCTTTTTGAGCATCCCAACTGTTCTTGATGCATCATTAGCTCCAGAGGGACGTCATATTCTTCACATTTTTACCACTTCTTCCATAGAGGACTGGGAGGTGAGTACAGCATTTTAGTTAATATTCTGACTTTAATTACTCTAAAACCAAAAACTTAAGCTGTTATATTATTTTATCTTTTACATGTATTCTTAACCCTCCCCCTCACGTATGGACTCATATATCAATTTGATTTTCTTGAAACCAAACATATGAACTATTAATATCAATTAGGAGGAAATAAAACATTACAAGGGTTTGAACACTGATTCTATAGTAAATTACTTCTAAACCTAAAAGTTTAAGTTGATAGGCTAAGATATATTTAATCCTTATATATATTCTTAACATACTTACCTCCATCTGCCCCTTTCACCCTCCATATGATTGGTTGTGGTGCATGTTATATGTAATTTCACAGTTGAGCTATTTTTTCCTATACCAGGGGCTCTCTGTAAAAGACTACGAAGCGAAGAAGGAGCTGATAGCGGGTGAAATCATTACTAGACTTGAGAAGGAGCTATTTCCAGGCCTTAAATCATCTATTGATTTTATGGAGGTATATGTTTTGTTCTAATGCTGCCTGCTAAACAGTCTTGCTGTTTTTTAAAACTGGACCTCTCTTTAGAGTATACTGTGCTGCGTTTTTAAAATCTCGAATCAAAATAATTAGGTGAAGTAAGTTTTAGGATTGTACTTGTTAAAATAATCCATAAGTTTGTCTCAATACGAAAAGTAAATAACGAAAGCAGTGTGTTTTACTATCCAGTATTCATATGAATGGCATTGGAGTATGTTGTTCCTTCTGTTTATGTTGTATAGCAAATGGACCTGACAAATCACCTTTCCAAGAGAAATTATTGTATTTATTCAATATGAATCTCAAATATTTCCATATGCAGGACAGTAAATCTCATCGGTTTTATTTATTTATTTACTGTTTCTTGATCAATGAGGCTGTATTTTTATGTCTTAATTATGTCTAATTTTGGTACTTGCCTGTGATATTTGAGTTGGTGGATTGGAATAAACACTTTAAATTTAATATTATTGAAACATTATTTTCCTCTAGTACAAAGCCTTCTAATTATTTGTCTGGTTAAAGTTGCTTATGCCTTCTCAAAAAGTTGCATAAACACTATTAGATTGCATCAACTTAAAACCACACAGTTACTCGCTCTTAATAATGTGTTGGTTAAAAATTTATGGAATGGTGACAGGTCGGGACACCAAAGACACATAGGCGATTCTTAGCTCGTAATAGTGGTACCTATGGACCGATGCCACGTAGAACTCCCAAGGGATTACTTGGAATGCCTTTTAATACAACTGTAAGTTTATGGTTGAAATTAAGCCTCTTGTTTATGTGGATGGTTAATTTACATCCGACTGAAGGGACACTGATTACGACCTGCAGGCTATAGATGGCCTGTATTGTGTTGGTGATAGCTGCTTTCCCGGACAAGGAGTAATAGCTGTAGCCTTTTCTGGAGTGATGTGTGCACACCGAGTAGCTGCAGATATTGGTGAGCTATACACCTCTCACCTCTTTCGATTTTTCCAGATTGTTGATGATCATTTACCAACTTGCCTAGTTTACCGAAAAGAATTTTATCTCATATCTCTGAGTTATAAATTACTTGTCTAATGAACTACACAACTCATAACTTCGAGTTCCGAATATCTGTTCCACGGCGTCTAGTTTCTTCTCAGTTTGGCTAGAGTTCTACCGCCCCTAATTCTTACCACCTTGACAGGTCTTCAAAAGAAGTCCCCCATTTTGGATGCTGCCCTTCTTGGACTACTCGGTTGGTTTAGGACCTTGGCCTGAGTTTTGATGTGAGAATGCAGTCTGTCCATTGCACCGTAAAAGTCTTATGGGGTCAGCTGTGTAACAAAGGCTTACCATTCTTTAGAAATAGAGCAGTAGCAACATCATACTCGTATATTTACGATTAATGTAACAGATTGTGACGGTAATCAATCTGTCAATGAATAAGAAAAAGAGTTTGTACCAAGAAAAGAACCTCTGAACTGAATGTTTGTTTTATAAAAGAAAAAGAAGAGTTCTGCCAACATTTTATGTTCATGGATTTGGAACTAAACTCTACTGTTTCAGGCCACTATATTTAAATGTTCTAGCTAGATGCTGAAGTGAGAAGCACCTCCAGGAGCAACCCATGTTGACGATGACTAACATGTTCCCGTTGCCTTCAATGCTATCACCCGTCCCGGAAGGTAAGTTTTCCTTTTTCTTTTAAGAGTACAATAGCAGGGAAAAGTTGCCAAAATGGAGATTTTTACTATTTGTTAGACCTTGGAACTCAAATTGAAGCACAAGTAAACCAATGCTCTGATTGCTCTTGTAGCAAATCTTCCTCTGAGAGTATTTTGCACTTTGTTTATATTAACTTCCTGATTGTAGCTTCATCCTCCTCAACGAAACGTAAGCCAATAGCCGATACCCGAAAACCATGGCGACTAGAGCTGTAACTTCCACTACTCCGTTGTCCATTCTCATACCGTTCACGGCGGGTATGATGTGGTTGTACTGCACCTTTAGAAGGAGCTTGTATGTGTGATAGTTGAAAGATACAAAGCGGATCCATGATATGAACACTGGAACTTTCTGCAAAAATTTCAGGAAAATGTCTTCTTTCTGGACAAACTAAAAATGAAGTTTGCTCAAAGTATATGAACTAATAACTGAATTCCCAAAATTATTTGGATCAAAATGGGGTCAAATCCAGAGATCAAAATAGTGTATGATTTGTTTTTAGTTTCTAGTTTCTAAAAATTAGGCATATTTTCTTGCAGTGTTTTTCACCTTTCTTCTAAATACATTTGAATTTTTAGTCGAATTTTTTTTTTTCTAAAAAAATAAGTTTTCAGAAACTTTATTGTTCTTATTTTTTTAAAATTTGGGTTAAATTTTGAAAATGTTTTTTAAAAAGTTGATAACGAGACAAAGGAAAACATAGGTGGAAATAGTGGTGGCAAGTTTAATTTTCAAAGACAAAACTAAAAACAATGGTTATCGGGTTCTTAGTTTCTATACTTCAAGCAAATTACGTTGTATATAGACTAAAATCAATGTAAAATCTAAATACTAGAATAATATGATCTTAGAGGTCTCGTGTTCGAACCTTCAGGTGAGCGGTGAGCTTATGAAGCATGTGCCTCCGACTCTCAATTATTAGAAAGAAAGAATAGTATGGTCTACCAACATGTAGGAAGAAGAAGAGTAATACCTGTACGAAGAATCCACCGGCGAGCATGAAGGTCATGACGGTGACGGAGGCGAAGGTGGTAGCCTTCTTGACATCCATGAGCGTAGCTCCGATGGCCAAGCCGAGGCCCTGAGCAGCGACGATGGAGAGGAAGACGGTGATCATGGTGAGGAAGAAAGGGGCAGGACTGAGCCTGAGGCCAGCCATGAAGTAGACAACAAGAAGGAAGAGAATGGGGAGCAAGAGATCAAGTGGAAGGTCACTGGTAGTTCTTGCCAAAAAGTAAGCACTCAATCTGTACATATCAGCCGCTCTTTCTTTGCTCAACATTGCTCTCTCTTGTGGGAATGTGAATATTGCTGTGAACACTGGGAAGAACCCCCAAAACACTGCTATGAAGAACAGCAGCCCAGCCTTCAAACAAACAACAAAAAACACCCATTTTCTTATTTCCACTGCAAGTTTTTTGTTCTAACATATGCTACCTCTACTATCTACATGTTCGCCAACTAATACAGTTAGCCAAACGAAAAATTTTAGCTCGTTATTGCGTAAATGAACGTGTTAGTACAACAATGACTGTCATCGACAATTTGTGAGGTTAGAATTTAAAAAACCATAAAGATCAACTCGAGTATAGCTCAATTGGCTAAAACACAGATAACATTTGCGAGGTCAGAATCAACTCGAGTATAGCTGAACTGATAGAGGTACAAATTTAAGTATAGTAATGATTGGCATAAAAAATTTGAGTGATGGACTAAATTGTAGGGACCAATTTAAAACTTTAAAAAGTTATAAAGACAATTTTGAAATTAAGACTGTCAATATGAATATAGTTCAATTGGTTAAAATACAAGGTCATATTTTGTGAGGTCAGAAGTTAAAATCCCTCGACCCACTCATTGTTCATGAACTAAAAAAAAATTCAAAAATAAAAAATCAACCATTGAGCATAAATTTGCAATTTAAGCCCGTTTAGTTTATGAATGAGAATCAAGGAACGAGAATACAAATTTTCATTTTAACGTAAGAATTGAATAAATGGGTAGGATCCATCCAAATGTGAGAATCCTAAAATCTCATCAATTATATTCTCATTTTACTCTATACCTTTTCAGTAATTATTAGCAATTTTTATCTTTTATCTCTCTTCCATTAATGAAATCATATTTTCTATTAATGGTTCACAATTTCACCATTTCTTTGTTTATTTATAATACTAATAAATTTTCTTCTAATAAAAAGATTATACAACTTTAAAAGTTGATTTGAATTTATTATGAAATACTATAATTTTATGTTTAACTATTATTAATCAATATCAATAAAATTGTTAAAATATAATTTATTATTATTAAATATTATAACAATAAAAGTTATTAATATTTTATATGAACGTAAATTTTTTTAGTGGATGTGATTTTATTTTAATTATTTATTATTTGTTAATATTAAATGTTATTAGAAAATATTAATAAAATAAAATTAGCACACTGGTTAAAATACTAAACTTATTTTTTAATAACCAATATCAATAAGCTCTGTTTTTATTCCAAAAAATTATAAGTAAAGAACATGAATTTCTCATTTCCATTTAATTCTCAATCAGCTCGTTAATATTATTATTATTATTTTTTTGCAAAATAATATTATCTTATTTTCTCCTGAGTTTCACTTTCACCTCTGTAATATAAGCATGCAAGAACACAAAAAAACTAAAATCCTCTGCAAAATTCTCAAAATTCAAGCTTCAAATTTCTGCAACAATGGAGGAGTTCGAAAATTACCTGATCTTGCAAGCCTTTGGGAGTTCTACTGTCCGATTGCCACCACAGTAACCCTAGAATTATGGCGGTGGCCAGAACTTGAGTGATTCTCAGCCAGCTGAAGTATTCATGGCGTCTTTCTTTGATTCCTCTTCGGAACAGTATGGTGTATTGTTCCCACCAGCTCGCTCCCCATTGCCTTTTCGAAGACGATACCTTCGATTTCATCTCTTCGTCGAGCGTCAGAGGCGCCAGCATTTTCCTCTTTTCCTTCTCTGCAACTCTCGTCTCGTAAGCCTCCACCAGATACTGCTTTAAATTCTCCAAATCAAAACTATTGTCGTTTGTTTTAAGGGCATATTATTGCAGGTATTGTAAGCTGTAATTAGATTTGATTTTGGTATGGAAATTTACTTCTGTTTACAACTATGTTACTTTAGTATCTTTGCTTTAGTTCCTTTGTTCATTTTGTTGTTCAGTTCTGATAATCATGGGAATAGACTGTTCTCAAATAGTTGATTGGAGTTTGATCAAATCCATGGCTACAAGATGATATAAATAAACATCTAGGAACGGAACTTGAAAATTATAATTTTAAGTAGTTGATATAGTTCAGACGATTTTTTTTTTTTTTTTGAGATTGAGATGATCTTCAATTCTGCTATAGAAATTCTTGGTAACTGGACTCTAGTACAATCGGGTTATTTCAAAGTGGATTATAATCATATTAAAATCAAAGCAGAAGAATTCATAATGGTGGCTTGATTTCCCTAAACATACCTCCTGCACTTGAGCTGGAGAAGGTCTTTCCTGTCTAATTTCAGCCTCAGAATTCTCTATTTGCACCCTGTCCTCTAACTCTGATGGAACAGACACATCATTGAGGTTACCGTTTGCAAGGTCAAGTAAGAACTCAGCAGGATTCATGGTAATAAGTGGGGAACACCCTATAGATGAGAAATAATTCATTGCTTCTGATGCTTTGCCATAATAGATCAAGCTTCCCTTCCCAAGAAGAATTAGCTTGTCAAATTTGTGAAATAATCTGCTAGATGGTTGGTGAATTGTCGTCACGACAGTCTTCCCAGCCTGCCATGGAAGAAAAACTTAGTCATTCTACATTGGAGCTAATCAGCAGAACAAAAGAAGATTGAAGATATATATGCATATACTTCTGCTATCTCTTGTAAAATCTGAACAATTCTCAATGCTGTTGTAGAATCCAAGCCAGAGGTTGGTTCATCAAGAAACAGCAGAGAGGGGTTGATTAAAATCTCGTTGCCTATACAGACCCTACGCCTTTCTCCACCTGAAACCCCACGGACAAAGGAGCCACCAATCATTGTATCCTGGCACCTGCAGATGGCTATGTTGATAAATGCCTATTCCCAGAAGAGTGTAATATCCTGTGCTTCAATACATTTTTAGTCGGAAGGAACTGCTAAGATTTACCTTTCAAGGCCCAGCTCATAGATGACGTCAATTGCACGCTTTTCCTTTTGCTCTTTAGTCAATGTTTTTGGCAATCGAAGCAGAGCTGCATATCTCAGTGTTTCTTTCACTGTCAGGTGGGGAAATAGAACATCCTCCTGCATTACGAATCCTATCCTGCAATGGCATTTTATTTTATCATGATCAAAGTATGTTGTATCAATATCTTTTAATCACTCTGTCTAGGATTATTGCCTGCTTTTCAGGAACTTATTGTATGGTTGATCATTGTAAGTAATGGAACCGCCAGCAGTAGACCGAATGAGCCGGCCTCCAAGCAGATTGAGTAATGTTGTCTTGCCACTTCCTGAAGGTCCCATTAAGGCCAGAACTTCGCCTGGGTTTACCGAACCGGTAATCCCATTCAGGATCTCCTTCTCTGCACTTGTCCGCAATCCCTTTAGAATTACTTTATAAGTAACGTCCCTGAACTGCAAAATTTTTCATCCACACAACAGAATGAAGATGAATTGAGCTATGTAAAAGTTGTTGAAGATTCAACTCAATTGAGAGAAGGCTATATTTTAGGCAAAAGATTCAACTCAAGTGAGAGAAGGCTATATTTTCCAAAAGGTATGCAAATAGTTTCACTTTTTAACCCTTCTTTAATTCCCTCTAGAAAGCGATATGCTTTGACTAGCTTTTTTTTTTTCCTTTCTTTTATCTTTCTGGTTCTTATTTTGTTCTTCAGTTAGGTGGAAATTGGATGAGTCTTGTACATGAATTGTCATATAAAATGAAACTTTGTACAAGACTGAACCTGACCATGCTATAATTTGCATGCTAGCTTAGCCATGTTCTATGGGGGTTGTGCTTTTATCTCTACATCAATCTCCCTGTATTTTGCCTGTCCAAATAGATAGACATAAATTCATTTGCTATCAGAAAAACAACACATACTACTTTGAATACTCTCTTTTTTTGTTATCAAAGAATGGGTGGCCATGTATAGGAGGATAATCATTTTATTTCAATGATGAAATTTCACTTTATTTACCTTGAGGTGAATTGGCATAGTTGGTTCTGTTTGAAATCTGGCCTTGCCTGTTCCTGCTTCTACATCCTCCGCTGTTATATTATATGCATATTAGAAGTTAAAACGGTTGAAGTTGGTAATTTACCTCAAGATACTTCATTATTTTTTAAATATAGAAGTACCATTATTATTTTTTTAATATGAGAAACCAACTTCTATTGAGAATGATTGAAGTGGGAAAAAAACGTACAAAAACATGGGTGATAAAAACCAGAGAAATATATTGGTAACTTGCAAAAATAAGAAATACAAACGAACACCCCAAGTAGTTTGAGGAACTTGGATGTCTCCCTCCTGAGTAAACTCAAGCCTAAACAACTCAACCATTGGTTGCTTTCGTCCCTGCTAGCTTTCTCTATTCATAACCACATTCCTATAACAAATTCCTTAACTAGTGACTAACGTACCCTTAGTATTCTAATAATATTTTTGGTAGCTAACAATGGGCTAAACGTAACTTAAGTAGTGCAAGAGGTTCTAAAATAATCTATTAAGTGTAAGAAAAGAGTAAAAAAATCGTCAATTGCATATACAGGGAAGGAGTCAAAGGTAGGTAGGAAATTAGGGCCTATAAATATGAAATTGAAGTCCTCAATGGCTTGACTTTACCATTAAATAAAACAAAATATTTCTAAATTTATGGGCCCTAGTCACTCTGCTGATTTGATTATAAGTACCGACTAACAGTCTT
>NW_019104564.1:507048-533454 GCF_001995035.1 Momordica charantia | reverse complement strand
ACAAAGAGAAAATGCAAGCCAAGACAAACTGGCTGTTGCATGGGGTATTTTAAATTAAAAGAGGGGAATACATTCCAAAATTGTACTTACAGTACATGAAATTGGGGGGAATTACTAAGAATAGGCACACAAGTTTCGGAAAAAGATTAAAAAAATGTAATTTTCTTAAACGTTATAATCGTTTATTTTCCCATGCTTTGGAAGACTAAAACATATGTAATTTATAATTAGAGAGAGAGCGAGAGGGCAGAAGGTCAGACATACAGATACAGCCGTAAGATTTTGAGTACTTTTATTGCACACCTGTTTTTAGTTTTCCCATTATAAGGGAAACCCTGACACTTTCCCTTTACCAAACAAAGGGGGACCAGAAAAATGAATAAGAGTTTGCTAAAGGACTGAACCTTTTTGTTTACTTTCTCTGAAACTCTTTGTGGCTTAATACATTGTGTGGACCATATCAAAAAGTAAGAAGAAAACATGAACAGAAAAAGAAAGTAGATGAAGAAGAAGAAGAAGACAGCGACGACAAATCTTCGAAAATAGCAGTATATCTATATATATTGTATTTAAATAACTTCCTTTCATGAATAATATTCATTGTACTGTTCTTGCTTCTGTGTAAATTTTCAACTCAAATTATTTCCATAGAGCTCAGAAAATCGAAGTTGCAGATTGATTTAGAATTAATTACTTACGTATATCTTCATCACTGAATGGCTTGGAATCTGCAATTTCATCAGGTGGGAGAGTGAAGCCAGTGAAGGAGAATGACAAGCCCAAGCTCGCACTTGAAGCTCTACTCAGAGCTGCACCACTGCCCAAGTCATCCAAATCCAGCTTCAGTTGTGCACTCCTAGACTTCCTGATGTGTGTGTTTCTGCCCCCGCTGCCCCCACCCCCACCCCCGCCACGGCCCGGTGAAGGAACTGTCAGCATCTGCCTGCTCGACTTCCTCGACATGGTCATGCTGCCACTCTCAGCCACCACCCCATTGGCCTCGCCGCTCGACGTTGGAGACTTGAACGCCGCTGTCACCTTCTCCAACAATTGATCCGATTTCGTCCTCGCCAGGCCTAATGAACTTGTTTTCTCCATGTTGCTCAACCTTCCTACCTAATGAAGAGAGTGCAATGTGAGACAGTTAAGTTTTGACATTCATCATTGTGAAACAACATATCCATACATATATACATATATATATATAAGTTCATATTGTGTTTACCTTTTTTGTGATGTTGAAGGAGGAGAGTGGAGAGATAATAGTGAAGAACTTGGAGAGAGAGAGAGGTGGCTCAATCTATTGCACCTTCAATGGTGCACATTCACTTCTTATATAAAGAGCAATAAGAGGAGGAAATAGTTTATTTCTTAGTACCAAAAGTACCCTTGTGTTATCTAGTATATAACAATTGTGCCATATTTGTGGCAATGATGTAACTTTAGACATGGTAATTAGTTTCTTAGACATTTTATACCATGCCATCAGGCATCAATCATTCTCAAATAGCCCTACCATCTTAGCCGTACACGTGTTCGGAAGATTCGTTTTTTTCGTGTGCATAGAGACCAGTTTCATTTTCAGGCAATTTCTATCGAATTAAGGTAGTACATAGCCTCTAGTATAATATCATATACAACAATCAATATATTTATATATATATATGATCGTAGAAAAATAAGCTAAGATATTAATGATGTCGTGATGACATTCGAGGTTTTTTCGTGTGTCGTTTTGCTTTCTAAGTTGGGGTTTTCGGTCAAGTTAAGGGAAAACTTTAAACATTAATGAAGTTTTTGTAGAGTATTTGGAGAGCTCGTATTATTTATTTATTATTTATTTTATTTGGAGTTGGGTCCTTTTTGGTGGCCAAATGTGAGGCCATACTTTGCTCTTACATTACCTCTTTACAAAGGAATTGAACAAAACTTTTGGAAGTTTGTTTTGATCCACTGATGTTTACATTTCTTTCTTTTGATGGAATTATGATACATTATCTTGTATGTGTATATATACTAAATAATATTGTTCAATAAATAGCATTTAATAGTATATATACAAAATTCAATACTTATATGAAACAATTAAAAAAAAAGTGTAAAAAAACATCATGATTTTTTAACTTTTGAATTTTTTTTTGGATAATACTTTTGAATAATTAAGAGTAGTTCTATTCACTAAATTAAAACTTTGGTAGCAAAAATAACTTTATTATAAAGTAAAAATAAAAGAAATGGTAAATGCAACCATGTCCAGTTATATAGATTTACTAACGTAAGCTAAACGACATCAATTTTTAAAATTTTTTTAAATAGTTAGTTTGATTTATTGGCCAGTATAACAACAAAAATTGGCCACAATTTTGGATAAACATAAAAGAAATACTATATTTTGAATATCCAATACAAAAAGGATGCCCACCACAACAATTTTTCAAGTCTTTAATTATCAACTCAAATATAAAAAGAAAAAAATAATATTATCCACACATGAAATAAGGAAAAATATGACCAGTTTTGAGTTTTGTAATAAATTTTTGTTTAGAAGATAATGTAATTACTAGTTTTTTAAAACCAATTCTTTTAATCTTAGTCAAATATAAAAAAGAATTCAGTGTTTTTTTAGAAATTATTTTAAAAATTCGTTGCAATTTTAAAAGTGCTTTTAGGAAATATATTATATATAGAACAGAGAGCCTAGGTGAACAAGCGTATTTTAAAAAAAAATAAAATAGTTATCATATAATTAAGAAAATAATTAAATTTATTTAATAAATATTCTATTTTCATTCTTAATATTGTCAAACATTTTTAATTGTCAATAGCTCGACTAGCTAAAGATATACATCCTTTTATCAAAAGGTCCGAGATTCAAATCTTCACTCTAAAAGATAATAAAAACCATTATTCATAAAATCTTTAAATTAAAACAATTATAAAATAAGAACAGAAAGATAATTAATTTTATTAATCATACAATTTCCTACTCAAAGAACTACTAAATCTTCAACTAATAGAACCATTAAGCAATAAAATTTTTTATCAAAGTTCATCAAGTAACATGAATATAGTTGTACATCTACTTCTTTTCTTAAGGTTGAAGGTTCAAATTCTCACCTTATAATATAAATCATAATTATAACTAACAAACAGTTCATCAAATTTATCATTCAAGAACTTTCATGTTTTTTTTTTTTTCAAATGATTAAGAAACCAAACATGGCTTTAATAATATTTGGTTCATTATTTTGTGTCATCAAGAAAAAGGAATGAGTTGTGCCATTATGATCTTATCCTCTCATTATCTAATTCACACCTCCCCTTCTTTAATGCTCAATATTATTATTTCTAAGTGTCTACAACTTTTCCGAACCACAATCTATTGATTGATTAAACTATACTCAACTCTAACTTAGCATGATTAGAGGTTCAAATTTGAGAGAGCGAGAGAAACGTATACGAAATTGTTTGGTGCACGAACGCTGTTTATACACTGACGAATTCTAAATAAGTCTTGAATTAACCAAAAAAATATATATAAGATTTAAATTTTTATGTGCGGAAATACTATACATATATATTGATATCGCATCACACATGTTAATTCAAGACTAGTTTAGTGGATAAAGACATCTATTATCTTTCTTGATATCGAAGCTGACACAATCATCTACGCTGCACTGTTATACTAAAAAGAAGAATTATGAGAAATTTTACCGAATAAATGAGGTTGACCTATTAGTGACTAATAATTTATTAATTAACAATTACATAACACTTGCAAAGATTTTACACCAATAAAAAATATGTCTTTAGTAATAATTGAGTTGTATATGTATAAAGCTTAGTGAATGCATATTGGGTTATAATAAAGATATAATGTTTTGACCTTCTTCATAATTAATGTAAAAAGCAATGCATTGAAAGTTAAATTTAAAATGCTTATTATTTTAATTTTTAATTTTTTTTTAGTAATGGTGGGTGTAGTGAAGAGGAATATTATAAAAAGAAAAAAAAAAAGAAAAAAAAAGGACAATTTTGGCAGCTAATGGTAACAAGTTAGATGTATTTTGGTTGGGTGATTGCTCATCCTCCATCCACCACAATTTGCCACGTTTCACCCTTAAATATATTTATTGATTTTTTTATTCTTTATTTTCACATTTTTCTAGCATGTTTAAGTACTTTTGAAAAGTGTTATTTTTTGTTTCTATTTCAAATCTTTCAACACAAATTATATATCTAACGAATCCATTCAAAACTATTTATTAACCTCCCCCATTTATATATATATATATTCATGCATGAAAGGGAATATATGGAAATATAGAGATAATTAAAATATATATATATATAGATATAATACTTTTTCAACAAAAAGTAACATTAAAAAAATGTTACATTATTTATTTTCTTCCATATTTTGTTAAATATAATTTTATTTTGTTCCTTCTCATATCAAGTCAATTTTAAAATACGTATAACCGTTTCAAAAAGAAAAATCTAAAGGTGTATAATAAACGTGAACATATATATAATTTAAATAAGCTGGTTGATATAGATATTAATATATAATACATTTATTATGAAAGGAAAAATAATAATAAGTATTTTATTAAATTAATTAGTCACCAACAACAAATAGAGAAAACAAGGGAAAATGTTTAGGGAAGAATAACAACTGTGATTAATTTTCTAAAATTTTAAAATCAGATAAATCTAGAAATTTAAAACTAATAAAATATTAAATTGAAGTTTTGTGGTTGTTTCTGTTAACTTATTCTAGTTTAATTTTTTTTTGTTTTATCCGTCTTAATACTTCAAAAAAATTTAATGCATCATTTAACTCTGCGTTTAATACAAATTATTTAACAATTACAGAAAGATTGGATCGAACCATATATCTTTCAAATGGTAATAAGTTAAGTGCGTTATTCTATAAGTTATTCTCGAATGGGTGTCACAGTTGAATCGGCTCAAAATAAACTCTTTCATATAATCTTAAAATAATATCATCAATATGACATGTCAAATGTTAAATTGACAAAGTTAACCATAGAAATCATGCACAAACTTTCTCACGTTTGAAAGTTGAGAGTATTCGTTAAAATTTTTTTAAAAGTACAGAAAAATTTATCGAATATATATATATATTTTTTGTTAAATGAAATAAGAAATGGATAAACTAGAATTTGAGAGAGAGAAAAATAGTTGAAAAAATATTTGGAGAGAGAGAGAGAGAAAGAGAGAGGAGAGACGAAAAGTACTAAGTGGCAAAGAGAAAAAGGCAAACGCATTAATAACTCTCAATCTTTTATTTATTTATTTTTGTTTTTATAAAAGAAAAGAAAAAAAAAACTATAAGCAGAAGGGCGGTGCCCGACTCCTCAGGCAATGCCACGTGACAGGGACGTGACCTTCTACTCTGTCATTGCTCCTCCCTCTGGCCCCCCTCCCTCTCAATTTCTTTTTTATTTTAATTATTTTTTTTGGTTAAATTACAAGTTTATTTATCGAAATAGATTGCATTTGGATGATTCGAATATATATATATAGAAACAAGAGATTAAATAAAAAATCGATTTAAGTTGTTTCTCAATATTTTTAAAAATATGTTTAATAATAAATTTAGAAGTCAATTCAATATTTATAAATTAATATTAATTTATTTATTAATATTTTTGTTATAATTTTCTAGAATTGTATAATTTATAATATACTCAATGAAATCAGTTTATAATATGAAATAGTATGTTATCAAATCTTTCTTTGGCATGTAGTTCTACCTTTCAATGTTCTACATTTCTTTTGCATGTAGTTAAATATTATTTTTATAATTTTTATTATTTTGATCACAGAATTCGAAAATAGTTTTTAAAAATAAATTTGTCTAGTTGATATAAAAACCTATATATTAGCCACACATCATAAACTTTTAAGATGGTATCTTTCAATCGATTTTAAAATGTTTATACTATTTTTTTTAGTACAATATATGAGATGGGGATTCGAACTCACGATTTTTTGGACGGAGATAAGTGTCTTAACCTAAGCTATATATGTTTAGGTTGGTAAATGTTTCTACTACGTTTTTGAAGTTTCAATTTTATGTTTAATAATCACTATGTTAACTCCGTTCATATATGATTATATCACCAGATGTCCGACCAGCCATATTCCTTAAACAACACATTGAGTTAACGTCAATGACCCATCAAACACAAAATTAATGGTTCATAGATTATACAGACACAATTTTAAAAATTTAACGAACTATAGAAACTTTTTTAAAGTTGCACGAACTAAATAAACCAAACTTTAGAAATTTAAGAACCAAACTTATAATTTAACCTCAAATTTTTAAAGATCAAGATTTATTGTAGATATTTTGAAAATAAAACAAACTAGAATAATTTTAAAAGCCATCATATTTATACCAAATTATTTCTTAAAGAAAAAAAAAAGAAAAAAAATCAATTTATACTATTAAATTTGACAAGTTGGGTTAATTCTCATCTTAAATTTTCAATTCCATTCATTTTCATCATCTATTACTAATTTTAACAATAAATAAATTTAATAAAAATCCAGCTTTATACCTAATTAAGTTTGATTAATAAAAAATATTAAATAATTCTACTAAAACCTACAAATTAAAAAAAAATAAAATACCCGATCCTATCACTCTTGCATCTGCGAATACTTTTTTCAAGTATTTTTTAAATGAAAATCAACTATAAGATAAAAATTACCATAGTTTTTAAAGTTTAAATTTAAGATTGTAATACTCATCAGAATTTAAAGTATAAATATATGAAATCGAAAAGTTTGGGAGTGGAAAGTGATACACGCTATCAAATTGAGGGTAAAAATTGATGTTTCTGAATATATATATATAATTGCTAGAACTTGTCACTTTAAATATCTTTGCCATTGACTAGAAAAAGAAAAAAGAAAATGGAAGCCAGCTTACCCGTCATTCTCCTGCCACGTTTCAGGATTAGAAGGAGCAAGCTGTTTGCTGACAGCTGGATGGATGGCTGTGAGTCACCGCGGGACACGTGGATGGAGGATAACGCGTTTTGCGCGTGGTCCTTCCACGTGGACTTTTAAGATCACGCATTCCCGATGGGACGTTAATATCTTTTCTTCTTTTTTTTGCTTCAAAAAGTATTTATTTTCATTTTCTAGTTTTTCTCCTTTTTCCAAACGATATCTTTTTGGCTTTCACAATCATCAAGATTTGACTACTTTTCCAACAACTGTATGTTTTGGTTTTTCTTTTTATTTAAAAAGCACCATATTGTTTTTAGTGCGATTGGGAATTTTTTTATTGCCTCCAATTTTATTTTTAGTGGAATCAATCAATTTAGAGGTTGCAAATTTTAAGTTAAATACTATTTTCATTTCTATAAGTTTCACATTAGTTTATTTTAGACTACTTTTAAAACATTCATTTGATTTTTTAATCTCAACTTTTTAAATATTTATTTTGATCTTCATATTTTTAAAAAATAATTAATTTAATTTCTATTTACAAAATTTTAATACAAATTTATGACTAAAATTATGATTGACAAAAATAAAAATCAAATGACAAAAATGGTCACATTTAAAAAGTATAAAGACAAAAACAAATGTTCTAATAACTAAAATAAACAAAAATTTGAAAGTACAAATATCAAAATGAACCTGAACCCAAACCAAAAGATGGGGAAAAGTAGTATTTAAATATATTTTTTTTGTTAATTTGGACTATTTTATCACGTTAGCATAATAGATCTAACCGTTTCCTTTTTCAATTTTGAGAAATATTAAATTTAAAAAATGGAAGGGAATTTCATATATAATAAGATGGTTGTATGCTTTGAACAAAAGTTATGTATTTCTCAAACCTAGACACATAGAAGTTTTTTTTTTTTTTTTTCCTTTTTTATGTTGACCACCACTCAAATTAATAGTCTATTACTTTTTTTGAAAAAAATTGCATTTATCTTTTCTAGTAAAAAATTTAATGATTGTACAGAAGAAAGATGCTGACTAGTACTCATTCATCCAATAAGTAGGTTTTTGGTTGCTGACTAGTTCAAAATTGTATTCATAATTACATAAATTGACAATCAAGTCATCAAAGAGCTACTAAAAATATATAAATAAACAAAAAAATAAGAGACTATTAATTAAAAGGTGTTCAGCAATCCATCCAGCCATTACTTTGGTACGAGAAAAGAAAAAGAATTAGAAAGTTAAAAGCTCTACTTTTAGGTCACTTACTTGACTTTTCATATGCAAAGCCAAAGATCAGAAGGCCAAGTTAAGGGGCTATCAGCATCCACATGCCAAGATGTGGACTTTGGAACCATCAATCAAGGAAGAAATGGGTTCAAATTCCCTGCCAACAAGATCATATGAGAAAATTTTTCTAGCAATAAATTAAAACCATTCTAAATTTAACTAAACTATGAGATTTCCCAGCATGAGCAATAGCTCAATAGTTAAAATACCTTATTCCTTTCCATGAGGTCGGAAGTTCGATCTCCCATCCTCACATTTGTTGTACTAAAAAAAAAGATATGAAATCAACGGTCAACCCAAACACAACTCAATTGATTAAGATATTATACGTTTATTTTCTAAGATAAAAGATATTCAAATTTCTACCCACTCCACGAGTTGAACTACAAAAAGATATCAAGATCAATCCAACTTAGAATAGGCAACTTCAATTTAAAAAGGTTGAGGTGTTGTGCAATGTCTTCTTTCCTTTTTCTTTTTGGAATTCAACGATACTGGAGTTGGGGATTTGAACCTTTAACCTTTTGGTCGGAGATATATATTTTAACCAGTTGAGCGATGCTCAGATTAACTTTTGAGCATTGTTTTTGATCTAGAGTCTGTGGAATGCTTATTCTCAGGACCGGAAAATTTTACAAAAGTAGCTATCGAAACATGTTCTTTGTGTCGAAGAAACAAAATATTGATTCGAAAAGAAAGGAGAAGAGATTTTTAACATCACTCAGAGCATGCATGACCCTCCAGTAATGTGAATAAGGGTGTAGGTGTGGCTGACCTAAGAAATCACAACACTGTTTTTCTCTACCTGTTTGAATTAAATGTGGAAAGTTCTTAATGATATATATAGGGCAACAAACAGCAACAAAATGACTCATATGGTGCAAGAAGCTGAAATTGACAAAAGAAAGGTAACTAACTTGTTAGAAGGTGACAGTGGTTGGTGGGAATTGGACAACTTTCCATTGCCTTCTCCAACTTTCATCTGCTGGCTTGAAAATGAAGGGAAAAGTTAACTGTAATGAGGTTATTGAAAAGAAAAAAGAAAAAAAGGCATCAGCTGTGTGAAAAAGAAGAAAGAGAGAAAATAAAAACAGTGTTAGGTCAGAGATCATGTGCTGTTTAGTCCAACAATAAAAAAATCATGTGCTTCAACCAGCCCATGACTGAAAGAGAAGTGCCCCTGGTCATTAAGATAAATATGAGGTGCATCAAAAGTGAAAAGCAATCACTAATATTTAGATCCAGATAAAAGCATTAATATTTAGATCAAGATAAGAGCTTGAGATAATGATAACAATACTTACAGTAGACTCCTTTATGTCTCTGAATTCATATTCTTCATATTATCACTTTTGTATTGGAATGAACGATTGCCCTGAAACGAAATAAACAATATGTATCTAGTTTTTCGGATTTCTTTTCTAATATATAGCCAAATATCATGAAAATTTTAAAAATTATTTTGTATTTTTGAAAGAAATTGTAGGGTATTGATGAAATGAAATACTCTAATCCACACTATAAGCAAGCTTAGTTATCTTATACAACTTTATACAAGCCTGTCCCAAGAACAAATCAATCAATTTGAACAGAGAACACATTACTGAATCCTTTACCTGTTAGGTGGCTTGGCAAATGCGGCCTCCTTATAGTACCTGTGTGAACTGTTCCAAGTAAATGATATAATTCCCCTTTAGTGACGATTAGGAAATCTTCCACATAGGCGCAAGAAAATACTTGGAAGCTTCCCTCTACCAGCTTTTGTCAGCTATCCACAATCAGAAACACTTATCAAAATAAAAATGACCTCAGTGAAGGACCAACATTTATTGGCACATGGTTATTGCCAGAGACCTAGAGTTAATGAAACATTACATGTACGTGGTCGTAATACGACAAACATCTAAGAAACGAAACTCAAATAAGTTTTACGCAGCTTTCTGCATAGCTGGTACATTATTTTGGTCAAATACAGAGGCAAGCTGAATGATATGTCTTGATACCAAACAAAAAAACAAACAAATACAGGTTTTAATTTACACGTCCTTTCATGTACTGTTAATGTTTCACCCCTTGTTATCTTATCAAGGGCATTGATAACTGAATAAAATAGTGATATATGAATACTGCCCTATCAATAAATGGTCACAATTAAAAAGCATATGAGTAGCATTTTAAAAGAGTAGATGGTTGGAGTAAATAAAACAAAAAGGAAAATGAAGGACTGTACTGTAGAAGATATTAATATCCAAGCAAGGTGGTGCCAGGTTCACGTGAAGGAGTTCACAGCTCGCAGGTAATCTATTAAGAGAAGATGAGAATCATCATAAGCATAGAACTTAGCAAGAAAGTGCCATCGTTTCCTTTCCAAAATCAGTAAAATATTGTTGTTGCTCCATATCCTGTTCTATGGTAATTCACATAAAAAGTTGGAAAGACAAAATGGCTACCGCTTGTAAAATCCCACGACAAACAAAATTCTCATTAGGCTATAAATTTGGTCACTGAACTTTTAATTCTTGAGTTAATTCTAATAGGTCTTCGAATTTTGAGGCATGTCTATCTAGTTCCTAAATTTTAACAAAATTCTAATAGACTGTCCTTGTACTTACAATGGAAAACAAAAATTCTAATACACTCGTGAGAACTTTTAATTTTGTGTCCAATGAGTCAACATCATGAACTCGATCAGTTTACTACTTATACTAATAAATGCATAAACCTAACATAGAATCAACCGCAACATAATTCTAAAATATTACAATTAGCATGCAATGTAAGTTTTGAACCCACAAAGTTATCAAAAGGCACCTAAAATAAAGTTCAAGAGTGTTAAAAAAAATTTAATGTAAGAGAAATTTAATAGACACAACCTTAAAAGTTAAGAAACCAACCTATTAGATACTTTAAAGTATAAGGACTAAATGAACACAAGCTTGAAAGTTTGAGAATCAAACTTGTAATTTAACCTTTCATTATATTCCAGGCTTTCAATCATTCCCATCCAGACGTTCAATAAACAAGAAAAGATTCTAGCATTTCTAACCACCAGGCACCAACAACTGCCACATCCGCCCTGCAAAAAAAAGAAAAGAAAAGAAAATCATGCTCAATATATCAGAAGATATGCTCTACTTAAAGAGAACTTACGTGAAGAACCTCCATGAGGCAGGGCAGCAGTAATTCTTAAGTCACATGTTCAGATCACCACAATCAGTATCATGTCATCAGCAAAGATATACAAGAGTTACTTAGCAGAGTAGTCCTTGTAGAAGAATAGAATAGAGCCCCAGAACCACAGTAAACAAAGAACAAGAATTAAATAATGATAAGAATTTTTCAATTAACAGACTTGGGATCTATTCCAAATTAATTTCTCAATAGAAAACAAATTGATATGGACAAGAAAAAACAATAACATAAACAAGAAACTAACTCTCTCCCTCTGAAGCCTGTCATCTTTACAAATAGCATTAATTTCAACTTCTAACTGTAGAAATAACATGTATTGGGCCTACTGGCCAGAAAATAAATATAATTGTCTTCTTGGTTGGGAACCGGAATTAGGCATGTTAATAGTTAAAGCCTTAAGGCTTCCCTAATTCCAGTCGTCATGCAGCTTTACAATCCCTGCCGGCCAAAACCAGTGTCTTGCATCATAGCCACAAACTCACTGTAATCTATTCGACCATCCTGAAAATAGATCAAAGGCATGATGATTATAATGGGAGATAACCCTTTTAGATTTCACAGTCATTCAAACAAGAAAGGAAGCCAATGAGAATAAATAATAACTAAGGCAACAATTACATTATCCTGGTCAACTTCACGCATTATATCTTCTAAGCGGATGTCTGCCAAACCAAACTTTTCGCAAGCTTGTTGGAGCTCGTCCTGTGTGATGTATCCACTCCCATCTTTGTCAAAGTACGAGAAGGCAGCAAAGAGATGGTCCTCTTTCTGAATCTTGTTTAAATGGAGCATTGCTGCAACAAACTCGCCATATTCTATGGTACCACTGTTATCGACATCTGCCTGAAATATTGAATTGAAATAATATTTAAAAACAAAACTTGGGAACCCGGGTACTCAGTAGCATTTGGTTCAGTGATAATAATTATGACTTCCACGAAGCTGGAATGAACCATGAATAATTTATCTCACTAGAAACAATAGAAGAAATAGGCGTTATAATTCTGCAGCCAAAATATGTTTCTCAATTTTTGGAGGATACTATACGATAGTTTAATATTAGCATTGATATGATAATCGTTCAAATTGTGTCTTTAAATTGTCAATGATATTAAAACCGCACTGCGTGTTCTTTCAAATGTACGTGCAATCAAAATACATGTGCAACCATATCGGACACTACTAGCTTTTGAAGCTTTTAATTTCTCGATTCATTCCACCGACAATGCCACAAACGAGCCCATTTAAAATCCATCTTTCTCATTCACTATTCTTAGATTGCCCCTTACAAGCCAGCTTGGCCTAGCTGTAATGCATTTCCATATAGCAGATAGGGACTAAAAGGTGTCACATTTTCCCAAATCTAAACGGAAGCTTGAGTTTTTGACTAGTAAATCAAACGTAATCAAGTGGAATCCGAAAAATAAACTTCTGTTTGTTATCGAATGAAGTTAGAAAGAGAGATAAATTTGTCCTGGGACAAGATAGAATCACTTACTGCTTGCATTAACCCACTAATTTCAGAATCCTGAAGATTAGCACCCACTCTTTCCAAACCTTGCTTCAATTCCTCAAGAGTTATTTGACCACTGTTGTCTGTGTCTATCATCTTAAACATCTCCTTGAGGCCAGCAATTTCCTCTTCAGAAAGACTTTCTGCAATAACCTACAAATAAACAACAGGTTGAGTAAAGCCCTCTCACCAGAATTAAGAATATGCCTAAGTATAACAATAACCTTCGGGAGTTTGTATCTTTGAGATATATTCGTTTCTTGTTAAAAAAAAAAAAAGGATAACAATAATTTTCAGACAGGACCTTGAGCAATCAACCAACCAAATCACAAACTATTCGTCAAGGTAACATTTGCATAAACACTAAATAGTTGGTTCATCAAAACCATTTCACATGGTAAAATGCATTTTTTATGTTCGTATAAAATGTATTTGATAGCTGCACATGCAACACTGCAATACATGCTAGTTGATGGTTTACTGGATATGTGAATCAGAGTAAGATGATGAACACTCACTCTAATTGCTATTTTCTTGAGCCTGTTCATGGCAGAGAATTGATTCAAACGACTTAGAACAGCTGAATCAAGAGGTTTGTCAGGAGCAACTCCATCAGATTTTACCCATGGGTGGCCTGCAAAATCACAAAGGCCCTATTAGAAAGCTAATTAAACATACTGACATTGAGGTATGTTAAGATAAGCAAACTTCTATCCTAGGCAACAACAGCATTGTTAACAACTTAACAGTCAAATTTCATGAGAAAAACATGAAAAATGGCAATCTCATACTCCAAACCATAGACATGTTGTGAGCATGACAAGAAGTTTCAAGAGTCTCTTAGGCTGATACGCATGGGGACTGTCAATTATAACCATTTTATACCCACAAATGGACTGTATGAGGGGATGAAAAAGTTACCCAATCTTCCAGCTAGATCCCATCGACGTCTTATTTTGAAGCAATGGATAAAGTAAATAAGCCACAGAATGAATTTGATCCTTCACTTAATATTGCAGATTCAATAAAAAGAATTTAGCCTATATTTTCATTTTACATTTTTCTTTTTATGCTTCCCTATACCCAAGTAATTTCTAGAATTTGATTTTGCTTTTCAAACCCATCACGTCAGTGTGGACCTATTGCGAGACTGAAAACCGTGAATGCATGCACCAGAGGTATAAACTTACAAAGGACTTCGTGGGCTGTCAGCCTTTTTTTGGGATCTCTGACGAGCATTCTCCGCACTAGATCTTTAGCGTCCCCGGATATACTAGGCCATGGTTCTGATATAAAGTCAAGGTCACCTTTCAAAACCTGCTCAAAGATTCCTTGCTCCGTCTCTGGTCACCATACACCATAAGAACTTTATTACATAAGGTATGTACATAAAGTTGGTTAATTCCTATAAAAACAATTTATGGCTGAAAATTCCGAAAAGCTATGATTTTTTAATCCAGAAACTCACCGTCCCAGAACGGAGGCACGCCACTTAGTAAAATATAAATGATTACCCCAGCACTCCATACATCACACTCTGGCCCATAATGCTTCCGCAATACTTCTGGGGCCACATAATAAGGGCTACCAACCACATCTGTGAAAGTTTCACCTGAGAAGAAACTATTTCCAGTCAGACCAAAAAGAAATAGAATTGGAGATGTTAACAAATAGACCTCTCGTTGACTAGATTTCTTCTTAAACGTAGCTAGCTAACCATGGGCAACAATCTAAAATCAACACAACTCTTCCGTCACGGGTTGCCTATACATGATCCTAACCATTTTGTTTGATCGTCAGAAACAATACCCCATGTCCCTTTAGACAGTATAACCGAAAGATAATGCAAGCTTCTCTATACATGCAGTCATTCGAATTATTTGAAAAACCATGATACATAAAAAAAGAAAGATACACTAATTAAATGCATATTATTTTAAACAACATACTGCCTGCCGGCCTGTGATTTCTAGATCAACAGATTGGCTGCATCAAGTAAGCTGGACAAGGTCAATCATCATCACCACGTGCTGACTAACAAAATTACTAGTAATAGGTCTTATGCCCCTCGGTACCCATTTGCTTTTAGTGGTAGAATTCAAACAAAACCAACCTAAGTAAGATTTAAATATAGTCTATAATGTTTGGGTGTTTTTTCAATTGAGTTTCTATAGTTTAAATTTAGTTCTCCACCCTTTAACTTTTTTTTTTTTTGATATCTGTGAATGTCCGAGAGTAATTTTACGGGACAACCGTCTAATCCTACAACATTTGGTGCCGGAAAACACATAGAAATTACTAATTCAGGTAGGTGGTCATCATAGGTTGAACTTATTCCCTCTTAATTAATCTTATTTCATTTGGATCAATGAACCACCAATGATGGTTACTTTAACATTCATTGGTGACTTTAACATTTTTTTTTTAGTTTTATCCGTGATACTTTAATATGGCAACTAAATTAATATTCAATTAGTTTTACATTAACCCATTTAAATGATATACGAAAAAGGTTAAAACATAACGGATTAAATTAGAACTTTTTAAGTGCTACTAAATGTTTTAGCATACCTAAAATAACAAAGCTTAGGATGGGTGATTTGGAGGAAACTATTTCAGCAAACCAAAAGAATCTGTTGAAAGATGTTACCTGGCCTAAAGAACATGGAGAGCCCAAAATCGATGGTCTTAAGTGGTGACTCCTCTTGTTGGTTGATGAAAAGAAAATTCTCTGGTTTTAAATCCCGATGCATAACACCCAAAGAATGGCATGCTTCGACGACACCGACTATGATTCTAGCTAATTCAGCCGCTTTTCTCTCTGTATAGTGGCCCCTCTGTATAATCCTATCAAACAATTCCCCACCCGCACAAAGTTCCATTACAACATGAACTGCCACAGCGTCCTCATAAGCCCCCACAATTTGTATCACATTGGGATGGCCTGCTAAATGGTGCATTATCTGAATCTCTCTTCTAACATCCTCCACATCCTCTTTCGTGGTCAATTTCCTTTTCGCAATGGATTTGCAGGCAGTTTCTTTTCCCGTCGCCTTCTCCACACAGAGAAACGTGGTTCCGAACTGCCCTTGCCCTAGCTTCCGCCCCAATGTGTAGTGATCCTTTATGTTATCGGTTTTTCGCCCTAATACGGAATCAATTTGAAGTCCTGCGCTCGATAATCTCTTGATATGAGTGGCCTTCTTCGATTTCGCACCCTCTGGAGCCCTAGTTTCATCTTTAATCACTCTAGACGACATCTCGCGCTCCACTGCTCTGTGTGCATCGGTACTAATTTTCACCGTTTCAGGTGGCGTATTTTGAACATCACTTGGAGGATCTGAATCTTTGGGAGCATCGGCATTTTTGGAAGAATCAGAACCCGAATTTGTCTTACTTCTGCTCTCAGTTCCATCCTTGGGCGGAGGAAGTCTTTCCTCCGGTGGCCGGCTCGGCCATACTGCGGCCGTAACAGATTTCAAGAATCCATTATTGCCCAGATTTGGTCCTACACATGTGTTCCCCATCAATTTAGCAAACTCTAAGTCCTCGACATAATTTCCATCCTCTGAATCCCAACTCGCGAATTGATCTCCGATAATCCCATGAAAGGAACCAGAGCATTTAACCCGAAGCTCCCAAATTAGATCAAACAACCAATAATGTCTTCAACTCAAGGATCACAGAAGCTCGATCGATTCGCCAAAAAACACAAAAACAAAAACGGCAAATAGCCTCCAATATGAATGCAATCCAATTCACGCAATACGCCCAAAAACGTCCTCTGAAATCTCAAATTCGATCGCAATACAATAAACAGAGACTAAACAAGATGTGGTATGAATCAGAATGAGATAGAAATTCCAGAAAAACATGAAGGAGAAGGACGAAAGGAGGAGGAAGAGGAAAAGAAAATGGAAGAAAACAAAGGAAAGTGAAAGGAAAACGTTGAATTAGCGAGACAGGTAACCAAGTGGAGAAGGCATAATTGATGAAATTCTGAGAAATTGATCATCATCGTCAACGATTAAGCGTTGGAAGCTCCTCAATCGATCGACGTCCCAGCTTCGTGCGACAAAGAGAGAATAAAGAGAGAAATTATCGCTCAGAATCCTCCATCATCGACGGTTCTTGCATGGTATGGTGCTTTCATTGAAGCCCCCCATGTCACTTTGCATTGTTTTAGAATTTAACATTTTTTTCTATTATTGTTTTTATTATTATTATTAGATTTAATTATAATTTTGGTTAACTTTTAAAAGTTTTATTATACTTGCTTTTTTCCTTTCAAATTATGTATTCACCACCATATTGTACTAAAAAATGGTCTGGGATAATTAAATTCTATGCATTCTGATCCCTCAACTTCTACACATGTTTTATTTTTGTATTTTTTTTAGTTCAACAAATGTGGATAATATTAAAGATAAAATTATTAGGGTTTATATCTAAATTGAACAATATTATATAAATATGGAGGTGTGGAGGGATTCGTTGTCTCAAAGGGATATTTTATCCACGGAATCATACTCGAATTCGTTATATTTTGGTTCAACTTTCAAATAGTCCTAACTTTTCCATATTTTAGTTTAGTCTCTATAAGGTATTTGATCAATTACATACTTTTTGAAATTCATGTTAAATTTATGCTATGTATAAATGTATTGTAAGTTTTCTTTCTTCCTTAATGAGGCATTTTAGTAAATGACTTAAAATAAATGATGTATTTTCAAATATAACAAAAATTTCGTAATGGTATAACAAAAAAAAACATAATTTCAAATCATAATCAGAATTTTGTTTTTTTGAAATAAAATCATAATCAAAATTAAATATAACATAAAACACCCCATCATAATTATGGTATATTTGAATAAATAAAAATAAAAAATGTGACGTTTTTAGAAATACATATTAAATTTATGTCTGTAGAGTGAAATTTATTTTATTTGAATTTGAATTTGAGTTTTTTTAAGCCCATATTTCATTATTTAATGCACCAAGAAAATTAATGACAAACATTACCCTGGATCGTATGCAAAGTTTAAAAAATATAACATAATATTTGAAAGTTTAAACAAAATAGAATAAACAAATTAAGATTAAACTATAATTCTGTTTTACCTAGTATTTTAACTTTTAGAATATTAATTCACCCCAAACTTTCATGAAATTTTCAATTTAGTTCTTCCAGTAGAAACTTTGACTAATATGATTTATTAAATTTCATATCAGTCTTTTTAAACTCTTAGAGAAAAATAAAAATATTTTAAGTGTTCTGCAGATGATATAAATATTGGATTTTATTTTCTAAAGAAAATAGTGGATTTTCAAAATCACAACTTATACCTGAGCAATAAACCAAACTAATAGGACAGTTTTGTATTTCTTTTAAATTCACTACTTCTTTTAGTAAATTAATAGTTTTAAGCCTCTTATTAATTTGAGACATTAAGTTTGAAAATAAAAATCCCAATGTCATATTACCCCCTATTATCAAAATATATTTCATGGTAATTGTTCATACCGAAAAATATTTCGATAGTCACAATAAATCTTCGAGAATACTACAAGATATGACACCGAGTTAGCACTTCGAAGATTTTGTCACCATCCAATAACTGGAGAAATTAGTTTTAAATAAAAGATAACTTTTCGCCCACCCTTACACCACCATGACTAGGATATTTATAAGAGATAAAAGTAACCGTTGTTGTAAGGGAAGTTTCATCCGATATTCGTCTGAATTGACATGCACGTATTTACGTATTTTCATTTGATTAAAGATTTGTTGGAGAGATTGAGGCTCAATCAGTAATTATGTTTCTAATCATAAATTTGGAAACATTATTATATTGAAAGGTCTAAAATTTTAAAACTAAAATTGATAACATTATTATAGAAATATAGAACATATTCATTGTCTTAATAGAGCTATCGAGTACTTGGACCCTCCTTAAACTGCTCGTTTACTATCCACATATATTATTATTTTATATTTTAAAAAATCTCACTCGTTGGATTTTATAATTATTATAAATAGGATTAAATTCTAGTTTTGTTACTATACTAATTTGGTAGGTGCACTTTGACTTTTATTTATTTTGTTTTCATTCTAGTCTATGGTTTAATTTTGATTTCTGTAAATAATTTTTTTTATTCATTTTCATTTTGATCTCATTTCTTTCTATCATAATATTAATACCATACTTTACTCACTAAATTTCTTGAAAAGTAATCATAAATCTGTATTAAAAAGTTAATGTGCTAAAATTTTGCAAATATGGATCAAATTGCTCATTTTTTGAAAGTAAAAGTACAAAGACAAAGCAAATGTTTTAGAAATACAATGGCTAGAGTGAACAAAAATTTACCGTTCGAATATCAAAATGATCATTTTAAAAGTACAATGACTAAAATAAGATAAAGATAAAAATATCAAAACCAAGATAGTATTTAAGCCTGGATATTACAAATTTATGATATTGAATTTGATGGTAACTCTTTAATATACTACAAGTATTATTTTGAATTATTTAATTAGAGGAGTGTGAAAGAAGCCCTCCTCAAAGCCAACATGAACATGACTCCGCATTTAAGACACCTGACTCATTTCTTCAAGGTCGGAAGTTCCATCCCTCGTCCCAACATTTAACGTACCTAAAAAAACCTCCTCAAAAGACATCCAAATTTTTATGGAAATTATTAATTAATCAACACAAACAACGAACAATTTTTTACACGTCAAAGCAAGCATAGTTCTGCGATAATTGACATATATGTTCAACCATAGATTATAATTGTGAGTTCGAACACCATCTCAATACGTTATAATACTAAAAACCAATTTGTTTACACAGAATTTTAAAAACCAAATACATGTGAAAATACTAGAATACTATGCACTTCAAAATTTAGAGTCTAAACTATAATAAGTTTAAAAATTTAAACACCAAAATAAAATATAAATTTCAATAAAAATTTCAAATGCTAAGTTTAGAAATAAGAAATTTATATCACTATTTGATTCCCATTTTTCAAATTTTAATTTTCATTAGATTCTATGGATATTTTAATGTCAATTGATTTACAATAATAGGAGGGATTTTTCAACATTTCTATACAATATTATAAAAAATCGACAAAATAAAAAATATCAAATCAATAGTATGAACATAATATTAAAAATTAACGGTTCTTGAATTATTTAGAAAGTATAAAAAATTTATTTGTTAATTTAATTATGAATTTTTTATCTTTGTAATTTTTTTAAAAAATATTTGTTGACGTAGATATATTATCGATATTTTTATAAAATTAAAATCTTTTAACATTTCCATCATTGTTTAAGACCTTGAATATATTCCACAAGTATTTTCGATTTTAACCCCGACGTTTTTAAAAAGTTTAATTAAAATAAAGATTAAAAATTAACATTTTATAGGCCGTCAGCCGGCAAACTAAAATATATTTTAAAAATTTTCGAAAAGACCAATTCAAAGCACAGGATTTGTTTGGCCTTTTCTTCCATGTTTGTTTCACCATCCCCGAATCCCCGACCATGCAAAAATAATAATAATAATAATAAACTAATAAAATAAAATAATTCTTCTTTTTTAAGTTTCCTCGTTTGTTATATTTATTTGGGTATATTATTGGCCACAAAATAAACAAACGTTATCTAGATAGTTTTTTTTTTTTTAATTAGGAGATCAGCTGAGTAAGAATTAGAAAAATATATAAAAATTAACAACATGTTGGTTTCAAACATGTAAGTATAAAAAATAAAAAATAAATCAATCAAGGATTCAAGGTTGACTTTTTCAATATCTTTTTAAATAGTTTATTTGATTTGGTTTAAATATATGGTTTTTGTAGCTGAATTTTTATTAGACGTTCTTTTTTACCCTTAATTTTGAAACTTAATATTGATTTCTTTATAGGTCAAATTACAAATTTGGTCTCTAGACATAGTTTCAAAATTTCTATTGAGTACCATGAGGCTCACAGTCTTTATAGTTTAGTTAAATCTTATAAATCATCCATGTTGTAACTATATTTGTAGTATTTTTTTTCCCTATTTGGCTAATTGTGTAATTGGTCGTTTTAGGGTTTTAAGGCGACAACAAAAGAATAGAAGAAATTGTAATTTAGATATGCTTTGTGAGGTTTAAACAAACTATGAGACCAAATCAAAATTAAGCTCAAACCATAATGACTAAAATATAACTTTTATAATCATACGTAAAAACTATATATATACAGAAAGCCATATGAACCAAATCGTAATTTACCCATTTATATATAAGTATATGTTGCTATTTTAGGGTCTGTTTAGTTATAAAGTCGTTCCTGTTTCTTATGTATGTTTCTTATTTTTAATAAAGAAAAAAATTAATTGCATTGCTCCATCCTCATTATAATAAAACAATCATAATTGGAAATGAGAAAAAAAAAATAATAAGAAATTTTTTATTACAGAATGTTTCAAAAAATGATAAACAATAAACCTAGTTAGTTGCAAAATGTTTAGATTCTCTAATAATTTAAAAACTATAAACTAGAAAATAAACAAGAACGTCAAGTTTGATCCTCTGCCGTGACAGGAGGAATCAAAGCTCAATGAAAGCAGAAGAAATTTGTTAAGTTTTGGAAGGTCAAGTAGGCAAAAAAGAAATGGTGAAATCTTCTATTATTGCATAATCAATATTTTTCTTACCTAAACTCTTCTTTTTTCTTTCTCTAGAAATCTTGCAAAATGACCAAGCAATTTTAGCAACCAAAAGGTAATTGACTTGGTACTAAAATCATATTTTATTTAATGAGAGAGAGAGAGAGAATAGATTAATTATTTCTATTTAAACTCAATTCACTTACGTTCCTAATTAATTCATTAGAGCAAATTAAAGAAGAAGATCACGTAGAAGAAATCTAACCAAATTCCCAAACCCTAGCGCGCGATTTCCAGAAACAATGAGCTCCGCCGCCGCGAGGAACCAGTTGCAATTGCGCGGTCCAAGGCCGCCGCCGTTGACGGTGAACGGAGCCTCCGTCAAGATCCTCAAGAAATCGACGGCGAATCGCCGGTCTCCGGTCATCGTGTACCTCCGATCGCCGAAGATTATCCACGTCCGGCCTGAGGAGTTCAAGATCTTCGTTCAACGCCTCACCGGAAACCGAACCTCCTCCGTCGCCGTCGTCGCATCGTTTTCCGGTGAGGAATTCGTATCCGCCGGCTTGCCGTCGTAGCTCCGGCCGTGTTCCGGCGGATCCGTTTCGTTTATTTACAGGTTCACTATCACTGGTTGTATATGATAATTGTTTGGTATGGAAGTCGAAGATCAGTTCCGTGATTCCGTTGGCCAAATTTTCATATTTTCCTTTAACTTTTTCTTACTTTAATTTTTTTTTCCCACATGAGTGAAATAAAAATTAAAAAAAGATATTAAGATAAATTATTTTTAAAATATATAAAAATTATTTCCATCTCTAAGACCCTATTATCATCTCTTAGATCTCTCGTTGCTGTAATTATCTATAATATAATATAATACACACATATATATAAGCATGAAGAAGAAATTTTGTTTGGACAATTTTGTCCTTATTTTCAAAAATAACGTTTAAATGGTCTATATTAAATGATTTTTTTATTTAAAATCATCTACTCCCACTCGTGATTTGGCTCCTTTATTTAAGTTTTAATTTTTAAATACACTAGTCTGTAACACGTTTACATGTCGGTGTCAAAAATAACGTTTAACATGTAAAAAAAAAAAAAAAAATACACTAGTCTGTAACATGTGCGGGTGATATAGGAGTACATATCATATCAATTACCTATAATTAAATGCTATTAAATCATAAATTTTTTCATATTCTAATATTTTAAATGCAAAATCAAATAAAATTGAAAAATAATTTTAAATGGTAAAAAATTTAAAATCAAAAATCAAAAGACAGAAACAAAACCTCCTGTTATAGGGATTAGTAAAAGGACATATAGTGGTATTTATTAAAATGAAGGGTAATATTATTGAAAGATATTTTTTCCATTTCTACATCTGTACTTTTATATATATTATAGATATAGATGTAGATGTAGATTATATATTTATTTCATTTAAGCGATTGTTTATTAATGCATTGTTTGAGTAGCGGATCATAATAGGAAAATATTTGCTTATTAGCAATAATGAAGCTTAAACTACCTCCCGTTCATTTACGAGTATCTCAACATTACTTTCAAAATTTATTATTTATTATTTTCATTTTAATAATTAAATAATTTTTAAAGTAAAAGTTCAAATATACATTCTAACTAATAATTTAAACACATTCCTAAAACCAGTAGGGGAAGAATGTGAAAAGTTTGAATATAAAACTCTTCCCCATTTATTCTTAACCATTAATTTTAAAATAAATGACGCTATAATTATTTATTATTATTATTTTTTTATACAACATGTGGGAGATGGTTCGAACTTTTAAAGATTATATTGTTTTAACGATTAAATAATGTTTTTTTAGTACAATAAATGAGGGTATGAGTCAAATAGATTATTGTTGTCTAAGTGCTTCGAAGATTATGAAGAAAAAAAAGATGAAGCAAAGAGAATCTCCCTCTATTTTTCTTAATAATGGTTTGAGAGATAATAAATAAACAAATTGTTTTGCACGAATATATTTTAAGCAAATATGATTTCTCAGTAAAAAAAGAAAAAAAAATTCCTTTGTAGGATATGAAATATGCATGTCGTTTTGTTTATTTAAACTATTTCTTCCTTCAAAATATTGACTTAAAGAAAAAAAAAAGTTAATATTTTAAAGGTCATTCAACCGATCCAATGATGTGGAAAGTTAATCTACTTTTTTTATTACATATTATCTCAGAGAATGCAAATTTATTTTAGATGCAAATTTAAAATATATCTTCACTCACTCTGTTAATAATGATATACTAATTTTATTTACATGACATTTAATTAAATTTAAAATATATCTCCACTCACCTTATTGATAATGATATGCTAATTTTATTTACATGATTAAATTATGACATTGAATTAAATTTATTTTTTATTTAAAATAAAACAAAAAAATGCAACATTTGATCCTTAATTTATTTTCCTTAACAAAAAAAGAAGATTAAAAGAACAGAAAATACTTTAATCTTTAAAATTTTAAATTTTAAAATTGTTAAATTTTATTGACACATAATTAATTCATAAACTTATTAGTTTATCACATGTCAAGATACTAATCTAAACTTAGCTCACTTATTAAGAGATATATCCCGATTAATAAACAGCGAGTTTGAATTTCCATACTTACATATTGTTGTTATTAGACTATTTGATACATTTGTTAATTTTATTAATTTAATAATTAAGATAACTTGTCATAAATGTGACATAGTTAGAGTCTGACATTTTTTACACATTCAAAAGATATTATAGACTTTTGAAGCTAATTATATAATGAATAAAAAAAACTTTCCATTATTGCAAACTAAATAGATAATTATGTCTTGTATAAAAAAAATAATTATGTTAAAATGAGCATAGCTTAGTCATTAAGGAATTTTGTTAATTTCTTAGAGATTAGAGGTTCAAATCTCCCTCCCACATTTATATATATAATTTAAAATTGAAAGTCAAACGAACATGATTCAGCGATAATTGACATATATCTTAAACCAAGACGTTGTGAGTTCGATCCTCCACTCTTACATGTTGTACTAAAAAAAATCAAAAAGTTAAAAGACTTATTATAAACTTTTGAAATTAATTAAATTATGATTTTTTTAATTATTGTGAATAATAGAAATAATGATGTGAAATTGAACTTAATTCAATCATTAAGACATCTTTGCTTGTTTCCTAGGAGGGATGGGAGGTTGAATCCTTCGTCCCTGTATTTTTATATATTAATTATAAAAATTTACGATGAAACTTTTATTTCAAGAATGCCATAATCTGGGCTCTTAATCTCTAGCCCATCGGCCGGCCCAATACAGAGCCCAGATCCAGTTTCTTTAAACTTTCTTCCATCTCTCAAACCCTAGTCTCGATCCCGCGCCTGCCCATTGCTCTGCTTCGATCTTCGTTCTCCCTTCATATCAGGTGCTCTTCTCGATCCCCTTGATATCTTAGGAGTTCCAGACCTCTTGTCGTTGTATTGTATGATTGTTTTCCCCTTCGGAATCGAACCGAGTAAACCGAGATTGTTCTTTATTTGTAAAAAACATCGATACTCATATGAAATTCTACCCTTTCGGATCCTATACACAAATTGCTTACCATCATGATGTGCAGAAATTGATCGAATCGGACCCACGAATCGATCGATCGATCGAATCGGAACCCATAAATCGAATCGGTGGATCGATCGAATCGGAACCCATAAATCGAACAAATCGATTGATCGAATCGGAACTCACAAATCGGTCGATCGAATCGGAACCCCCAAATCGATCGATCGAATCGGAACCCCCAAATCGATCGATCGAACCAAACCCCCAAATCGATCGATCGAGATCGATAAATCGGAACCAACAAATCGAGTTTGTTTCCTCTTCTGTTTTCCTCCTCCTCCTTACTCATTTAACTCCCCTCAGATCAGCCTTCTCTTCAATCAATGCCATCATCACCTAAAAATTTTATTTGTCCTAGCCCTAATATTTCTAACAGGAGACATGGTGCACGTTTTTTGTTTCAATTTACATTTTTTTTCACGTGTGAAGGGATTTGTAGTTTTCATGTATCCAGAAATTTTGTGGATATTTTGGTTGCTATTGTGACTTATTCTACTTGTTCTTCTCTTCGTTTATCTTTTGCATCGCTTTAGTACTTCTTCACAAGGCTTGCTTGATTTTCCGTCATGTACTGGAGGAGTGACATCAACTTATGGCCTGTGAATTAATCTCGAAACATTGTTTACTTCTTTTTTTTTTCCTTTTTTGTAATATTTTCAGATTGGAAACCAACTATTTCACACTTGTTTCTCATAACAGTTTTACGAAGTCATTGATTTTACTGGGTTTTATTTTCTTTCATTCCCGTTTCTTCTAGAATCTAAATTTTAACGCATATTTTGTTTTTGGATTTCGATATGTTACTAAATTTCGTTTTCTATCTCGTTCGACCTTTTAAACTAATATCTTTTACATTTTTTGTTTAATTTTATTTTCCTACTTGCTTTGTTTCTCAAAACAAAAGAAAATCTTAGATCTTTATGCCCCGATATATAAACGGATGCCTCAAAATGTTGGATGCCCCGATATAAAACGGATGCCTCAAAATGTTGGATGCCTCCGTATAAACGGATGCCTCAAAATGTTGGATGTCCCGATATAAACGGATGCCTCAAAATGTTGGATGTCCCGATATAAACGGATGCCTCAA